>CM031234.1:717238550-717806744 GCA_018340775.1 Taxus wallichiana var. yunnanensis | reverse complement strand
CAATGTGAGATAGATTTTGAGGGATCTTTTTGGAATGCATGTCCAGCAAAAAGCCTAATTATTCAAATTTGTGAATGTGCATATTCGTTTGGATTTATTTACTTAGTTTCAGGGTTTAGCATTTTTTAGGGTACGAGAGTTCTTTACATTTGCATTTCAGGGTAACCTTGGGCTTTGATATGTGATCAAATTCACATAGGATTTACACCAGGTTTTTTTTTTCGTTGAGTTACACTGTGATACCCAGCCATCAAGATGGATCTAAAAAAAATGTTCGGAACCATATGTTACATTTGAAGCCTTCATAGCATAGCCCCACAAACACATAATTTTGTTAAAATTAGGTTAGCATAGCCCCACAAACACGTAATACTGTTAAAATTAGGTAAAAGACTGCATACATCTTGATGGTTGGGTATCACAGTGTAACTCAACGAAAAAAACCTGGTGTAAATCCCGTGTGAATTTGATCGCATATCAAAGCCCAAGGTTACCCTGAAATACAAATGTAAAGAACTCTCGTACCCTAAAAAAACACTAAACCCTGAAACTAAGTAAATAAATCCAAACGAATATGCACATTCACTTGACTTTGAATTTCTAAATAATCAGACTTCATAAAATATTGTGCATTATTATGCTTACTGCAAAACCCTAAACCCTGGGCAACAAGGCTAATTAATCAAATGTGAATACATACTTGATTTTGCTGGCTCCTTTGAGGTCGAAGATGGGATCCTTGTGGTCACAGAGATTTTTATAGGCCTTGGAGAAAGTAGCATTCAAACGATCGGTGAAAGTCTCCTTGACGGCCATTTCTTCCCATTTTTCGAACACAAATTGGCAAGGGTTTCATTTTATGCGGTGCAACATTCCTTCTAGATGCCATTGTTGTCTCTGATGGAGTTGGGGAAAGCAAAGAAATCAATGTATGCCCTCGCCAAAGTGATGATTTAACAAGCGTATAAATAGCATTTCACGAATATTAAAAATACAAAAGTGTTTGTGAAAGCATTCACCCGCGTGAAGTATAACTAGCACTGCTTGCTTCTCCGGTGGGGTAGTAAAGTAAGGATACGCCGTTAGTTAATAAATAAATGAGGATTTTAAAATGATGGAATCATTTCCATTCACACAAATAATCGACTTGAGGCCTTTTTGGCAGCGATCAAAAAATCTACTTTATCTTTCTTCAGGATTTCCACAGTAATATCAGTAGATATTATATCAGGAATATACTGTGTTCTATTTTTTTGATATAATCTTATTGCTGCCAGATGATTTGAAGTTCCTTTCTATATTTTTGGATTTCAGCAGTCCTTTCTAATCTTATTGCTGGCAAAGAAGCAATCATCAAAAGCAACATCTTCATTTGTGTTTAAAGGTATTGATGAAACTTTTAACAATGTTTTTTCATCAATATTGTTTATTTTGATTATGCATGACCATATATTATGTATTAATTTTAAAACTGCATTTTTTAACCACAAAGAAATCAAATCAAATGAAAGAAAATAGCGGTTGTGGAAAAAATCAACCACAAAAAAATAGGATGACAACACGTGCTGCAATGGCCTTTCTGAAACGGGTAAGGAAATGTGACTGTTTGTTTTTTATTGAAATATAATTTTTGTAGTGGATTATGTGTTATGAAATGCTTATTTCTGACAACATAGTGTTTGTTTTTGTAACATAAACATAGATTAACGATGAAAAAATTGAAGAGGAAAAGCATTTGTTGATCAAACAAAAGAGAATTCAGATTTTGAAGAAGAATTTGACACGGAACTAAACATAGATGACAGTAGTGATCAAAATGACGAAGATTATGAGGTAGAGGAGGAAGATGAAGATGAAGATTGGGTGCCTAGTCCGAGCCATAAAGCATCCAATGAGTGCAAACATCAAAGATCAGTAAGTAGTGTTATTTATAATTTTTGTTTTGCATGAATAAAACACTTTTATTCAAGTATTCAACTTATGTTAGTATGTCTTAGATTTATTAGGATTTTCCAATTTCGTGTTCTTTTAGTGTCCATATATTTTTACATTTGCATAACAATTTCAACTAAAGAGTTATAGGATTTCCCTACACATCAATTGTTACTCTGAGTCCCGATATTTGCGATACTTGTTGAGTTTCACAATTGTCCTAGATGCAAAGAGTTTATTGGCTTTTACACAAATTTGAAGTAGCCACAACTAAGAGATGTTTTTATACTTGTTTGAGACAAGAATGACCAAATAGGCCTACCTGCATTGCCATACAACAAATAGTTTCATTAGGAATCTGTCTCTTCTCACCTTTTCCATGTGTCTCAAAGTCATTGGATGTGTTTGAAGTAGCATTCACAACAATAACAAATGTTTGAATTTTTCCAAAACTGATCTTATGAGTTTTTTATTACTTTTATCCTTTAGCATCTGTACTTGCTTTATAGATGATCTGATCTACGTCCTACGCCCTTTCGCCAACCTATAAAATTTTACTATGTGTGGCGAGGTCTTTGCATGGCCTTAATAGTAGAAGGTACTAATTCTCAGGATAGTCCATTGAGCACAACTACGTATTCATGCAATAGTGAATCGCCACCAGTTAGTTGCCATTATGGAAATGGGGGTAGTTTAGCTTGGTTTACTTATGTGCTTTTGATGCGCCTTGAGGTGCAGCAGGAACTTGACAAGGTCATAACTTGAGCTCCGGTGTCCGCTTGAGTCCTTTTTTTTTTTTCAAAACCACGTGTTTTGATGAGACGAACGCAGCATGGCAACCCGCCCTACCGGTTGGGGCAAGTTTTTGACACATTTTCGGGCCCTAAATCCGCCATCTTGAGGCCGAAAATTAGGATTTAAGTTATAGTTTGGTTTTTTTCTATTTTTGAGCATTAGTTAATTTTAGTCTATTAATTGCATTTTGAGTTAGAAAGTTGGCAATTCCTCTAATTTAGGGATGTAGAAGATGCGTGGCAATTTCTGTGCCCGTAGGAATAAGCATGCGAACTTACTAAGAATAGCAGGTTCTAGTAAACTGCTAAAAATAGTAATTTCCGCCACCTAGAGTAGATTTAGTCAGAGTTAGCTAGAGTTTACTTGGCAACTCGAGTTGGGAGTTATTTTCCTATTTAGGAAACATTGTAATTCATTATTTGATAACGAAGAAGGAGATCTATTTTCTTTTGGAGTTCATTTTATTGCAGTTTATCTAGTTGTTCTTAATTTGGCTACATTATCTGGTATCAGAGCTGGTTCGAAGTATTTTGTTTAAAAATGGCAGGAAGAGGAAGAGGAAGAGGAGGCGGTATTGCCCAGATGAATAGAAATATGCAAGATCTGCAGAGACAAGTTGCTGCGCTTGCTGCAATGATAACCCAAAGAGGAAATCAAGGTGGAGATGACACAGATGAAGAAGAAGTTTGTGAAGAGGAGGAAACGCAAGCACCACCATTAGCTTTTGAAGAAAGGATGCTTTGAGCATTAGAAGGAAAGAATGATGGGATAAGAGTTGATGTTTCAGAGTATGGTGGTAGTCTAAAACCAGAGGAGCTGATAGACTGGTTGAATAGCATGGGAAAATTTTTTTGAGTGGAAGGCTATGTCAGAAGAAAAGAAGGTAAAATTTGCATGCACGAAATTGAAAGGTCATGCTATGTTATGGTGGGATCACCTACAGAAAGAGTGGTCAAGAAAGGGGAAAGAAAGAATTAGGACGTGGAGTAAGATGGAGAAGAAGCTAAAAGATAAATTTCACCCGTGGATTATGCACAAACCCTTTACAGGAGGTTTCAGAATCTCAGACAGAACTTACAAACAGTGCAAGAATACACAGATGAGTTCTACAAGTTGTCCATTCGTGTAGAGCATGAAGAAACTGAGGAACAAATGGCTGCGAGGTATGTTAATGGATTAAAATTTTCTATTCAAGATGAGATAAGTATGCATAGGATTAAAAGCATGGAGGATGCCTATCAATTAGCCTTAAAGGCTGAGGAAAAACAAAATCGTCAAAGTTTTAGGCGATCACCTGGAATGAATAGGGGGGCCTCATCTTCCTTTCGGGGACGAGCTGGTTTCAGCCAAGGTAGGGGAGAATCATCTCGTGGATGGGAAAAGCAAGAGGATACGAGACAAGATTTCCAGAATCAACAAAGAGGCAGAGGATTTTCTAGGGGTAGAGGATATGCTGGCGATAGAGGATGGGAGGCTCCACGAAGACCATTTGTTTGTTACAAATGTGGTGAAGAAGGGCATCGGGCTTTTGAATGCCCACATACTTATACACATGACAAAAGGCAAGGAGATGCTCCAAGAGTAAATCTTGTTGAAGCTGAGCAAGTAGAAGATGAACAGGACCTCGAAATTCCACCAGATGTTGGAGAAACTCTGATGATCAAGAGGACAATGATTGCTCCAAGAAAGGAGGTCAAGGGGGATGCATGGCTACGTACAAATATTTTCAGAACAAGATGCACTTCAGGAGGAAAGGTATGTAATGTTATTATTGATGGTGGTAGTTGTGAGAACATGGTTTCAAATGAGATGGTCAATAAATTGGGTCTGCATTGTGAGAAGAATCCTAACCCTTATCGTATTGCATGGTTTAAGAAGGGTAATGAAGTTACTGTTGATAAGAGATGTTTAATAAGCTTTTCTATTGGGAACAGTTATAAGGATGAGATTTGGTGTGATGTTATTCCTATGGATGCATGTCATATACTGCTAGGAAGACCATGGCAATTTGATAGGAAAGTTATTCATGATGGGGGAAAAAATACTTATACTTTCTGGAAGGATGGCACAAAAATAGTTTTGATACCTCTTAAAGAAGAGGGGAAGGCTGAAAATATGCTTTCTGCAAAGGAATTTGTGAAGGAGGCAAAGGCAACCGGTTTCTGTTATGCACTAGTTGCAAATAAGGATGAACTTGTAAGTGCTCAAATACCAATAGAAACATCAGAATTAATAGAAGAATTTTCAGATGTTATTCCTGATGAGCTACCAGATGGATTACCACCCAAAAGAGATATTCAACACCACATGGATTTGATTCCAGGGTCTTCACTCCCAAATCAAGCGGCTTATAGGATGAGCCCGACATTGCATGCAGAGTTGAATAGGCAAGTGGCAGAGCTCGTGCGAAAGGGGGTCGTAAGGGAGAGCATGAGTCCGTGTGCAACACCAGCTTTATTAACACCAAAGAAGGATGGAACATGGAGAATGTGCACGGATAGCAGAGCGATCAATAAAATTACAATCAAGTATCGGTTCCCAATACCTCGCCTTGATGATATGATGGATGTGCTTGCTGGATCTAATTATTTCACCAAGATTGATCTTCGAAGTGGTTATCATCAGATTCGGATCAGAGAAGGAGATGAGTGGAAAACAACATTCAAGACAGGAAATGGATTATATGAGTGGTTGGTGATGCCATTCGGGTTATCCAATGCACCTAGTACTTTTATGAGATTGATGAACACCGTGCTACGGGAGTATAATGGTAAGTTTGTTGTGGTTTATTTTGATGATATCTTGATCTTTAGTAAAACTAAAGAATTCGAGGTATTCAAGTGTTAAGGAAAGAGAAACTCTATGCAAATATGAAGAAGTGCACATTTATGCAAGAGAGCTTGGTATTCTGGGCTTTATTATTTCAGCAGTGGGGTACATGTGATGGACTCAGAAAGATAAAGGCAATTATTAGAATGGCCTACTCCACTGAGTATAACAGAGGTAAGGAGCTTTCATGGTCTAAAGAACATTTGGCGTAAAATTTATTAAAAATTTCAGTAGTATTGTAAAGCACCTATCGCAGATTGCACAAAAGGAAGGGAGTTTTGTGGACAAAGGCACTGAGGATAGTTTTCAACTTCAAGAAGAAGGTGACAGAGGCACCCATTTTGGCACTACCCGATTTTGATAAAGTGTTCGAGGTTGATTGTGATGCCTCACATGTGGGTATTGGAGCTGTTCTAAGTCAAGGAGGAAAGCCAGTAGCTTTCTTTAGTGAGAAACTAAATGAGGTAAGAAAGAACTACTCTACTTATGATGTGGAATTTTATGCAATTGTACAAGCATTAAGGCATTGGAGGCATTACTTAGTGCCTAAGGAGTTTGTGTTATTTACAGACCACATAGCCCTGAAGTATGTGAATACCCAAAAGAAGTTGAATAGTAGGCATGCAAAGTGGGTATCATTTTTGTAGGGATATACTTTTTCTCTAAAACATAAATCCGGAAAACAGAATCAAGTTGCAGATGCATTGAGTAGGCGTGTGACTTTGTTTACCACTATGGAAAATGAGGTGGTGGGTTTTGAAGCAATAAAGGGTTTGTATTCTTCTGATTCTGATTTCAAGGATATTGTTGAAAGACTAATTAGTCCATTGTCAGACAATGTAGGAGATGTCCTGGATGAGTATAGTTTACAGGATGGCTACCTATTCAAGGGACGCCAACTATGTATTCCAGTTGGGTCTATGAGAGAAAATATAGTGAAAGAGTCAGACAATGAGGGTCGGGCCGGGCATTTTGGTAAGGATAAGACGATAGCCTTGGTAGCAGACAAATACTATTGGCCAAAGCTGAAAAGAGATGTGGTAAGATATGTGGAGAGATGTCGAATTTGCCAAGTCTCGAAAGGCCATGCACATAATAAGGTCAGATATGCCGCCTCTGCTCCTAAAGGGTCGTGGACAGATCTGAGTATGGACTTTGTTTTGGGATTACCAAAAACACAACGAGGTAATGATTCCATTTTTGTGGTTGTTGATAGGTTTTCTAAGATGGTTCATTTTATTGCTTGCAAGAAAACAAGCGATGCAACAGGCGTAGCAGATTTGTTTTTCAGAGAAGTTGTTCGTTTGCATGGTGTTCCAAAAACCATTACTTCAGATAGGGACACAAGGTTCTTAAGTCACTTCTGGCGGACTTTATGGAAGAAATTTGGTACTCAACTACAGTTCAGTAGTGCTTATCATCCACAGACTGATGGGCAAACAGAGGTGGTAAATAGGAGTTTGGGAAACCTGTTAAGGTGCATTGTTGGGGAAAAGCCGAAACAATGGGACTTAGCATTACCACAAGCTGAGTTTGCATATAACAGTTCCATAAACAGATCCACGGGAAAGTCTCCATTTTCAATTGTGTATGGGAGTAATCCAAATGGGGTATTAGATTTGGTACAGCTACCCGTTGATGGCAGAGTCAGTGATGATGCAGAAGCATTTGCCGAACATATACAACAATTGCAGGAAGAAGTGCGGAAGAAGCTGCAAAATAGTAATGACAAGTATAAGGAAATAGCAGATGTGCACAGACGGAGAAAGGTATTTACAGTTGGTGAGTTGGTTATGGTATATCTGCAGAAGGAAAGGTTTCCAAGAGGAACCTATAACAAGCTGAAGTACAAGAAGATTGGACCCTGCAAAATCGTGAAAAAAATAAACGATAATGCTTATGAGGTAGAATTGCCAGGGAATTTTGATATTTCTCCAGTGTTTAATGTTTCAGATTTGTATTCTTTTCATGGGGATGGTGCAGAAAGGGATGATGCTGATGAAGTAGTAGATTGGCGGCAACAGTTCCAGGTGAAGAAGAAAGAAGAAGTGGATCAGATTCTAGATAAGAAAACAATGGACACGCGACATGGGAAATACAACAAATATTTGGTACATTGGAAAGGACTGGAACAAGAGGACAATACTTGGGTCACAGAGTCAGAGATTCAGAAGTTGGATGCAGATAAATGGAAGCAGTTTGAAGAAGACAACTTGCAGGAGCTGCGTTTTTTTCAAGCAGGGGAGAATGATGCGCCCGAATTAGCAGGAACTTGACAAGGTCATAACTTGAGCTCCGGGTGTCCGTTTGAGTCCGTTTTTTTTTTGAAACCACGTGTTTTGATGAGACGAACGCAGTGGCAACCCGCCCTACCGGTTGGGGCAAGTTTTCGACACATTTTCGGGCCCTAAATCCGCCATCTTGAGGCCGAAAATTAGGATTTAAGTTATAGTTTGGTTTTTTCCTATTTTTGAGCATTAGTTAATTTTAGTCTATTAATTGCATTTTGAGTTAGAAAGTTGGCAATTCCTCTAATTTAGGGATGTAGAAGATGCGTGGCAATTTCTGTGCCCGTAGGAATAAGCATGCGAACTTACTAAGAATAGCAGGTTCTAGTAAACTGCTAAAAATAGTAATTTCCGCCACCTAGAGTAGATTTAGTCAGAGTTAGCTAGAGTTTACTTGGCAACTCGAGTTGAGAGTTATTTTCCTATTTAGGAAACATTGTAATTCATTATTTGATAACGAAGAAGGAGATCTATTTTCTTTTGGAGTTCATTTTATTGCAGTTTATCTAGTTGTTCTTAATTTGGCTACATTACTTTTGGTGGATTGGAAGTTGTTGATATGACAATCTATGTGATCTGACCCTGGCTTAACTACATAACATTGGTGGTTTTATAATTTGTTGATTATTAGGGCATTCCCAAGGCCTATTGGATTTTAACTCATGTTTTGGATGCTAGTTCAGTAGACCTAAACCTGTCAATCCCCTGTTATCACTCAGGGAAGCTCTATGATATCTGTCATATATATTTTGTAACATAAATCAGAGTTTTCACTATTTAAAATTTTAAGTTCTTTCCATTTATAGGGCACAGTTGGTCCTTTGAAGAACAAATTTAGTATTTCATGTTTTGAAGCAAGAAAGATAATCATGCATTTTCCTTAACTTCACTTTAGATTTCCTGGGCCTTGACATCAATAAAATGAACAAATACAATCTGAACCTCGTTTATCTTACTTAAGAATTGTGATTGAATGAGATTGCACAATTTAAGCAGTTTGGTACAGTAGGATTCACTGGAACTCAACTCACCTGGAAAATTAGCTGAGTAGATTGACTCAGCCAAGACTAAGTCAATGGTCATGCCTCACTAAGCCCGAAGGGAAAGTTTCAAAGCGAAATGAGGGAAAATAAAATCATTTAAAAAGTTTTTCCAATCTGTTTTTTTGTGAGGAAGGTATTCTTATGGCAGAGCGATATTGACTTTTACTCTTTGGCCCACCGTGTTTTTGTTGAGTCCGATTCCTGTTACTTTGGTTTTGATGGTATCAATGTGGCTGGGTATTCAAACATGTCTTGTGGTTGTGAATGGAACAAAAGAAAAAATTGTTTGTTTAAACGCATGATTGTTGGAACTTGGGAGTGGTACTGTAATGATTATTTTAGGCAATTTTCACCCTGTTATTAATTTTTATTTTGTTCAGTTATGTAAATATCAATTCATAAATGAAAGAGGATGAGAGAAGTGAAATATTTTCATTATTTGCTTCTTATAATGTTTAATTATTGGTCGTGAATTGTAGTATTTGAAAGTTAAAGGTAAAATTATAAAAGAAATTGGAAAGAGGGACGATTTAAGTGCATGGTCTTTCCTTGCAGTGGTTCATTTTAAGAGACCTCCTGGAAATCGGAGGTGGAGAATACACCGCGAATATCCCCGGAACCGGTTTCACGGGAAGGCGAATTTTTTGGGGGTTGTATGAAAAAAATTCGCCTGATTATCAAGCACTGCGACAGAAGGTCAGCAGACGCGCTGACGGAGATTTTGTTTGTCGGCGTCAAGTAAATGCAAGTTGTGCGCGTCAATAGACCTTAGTGTCGCGCGTCAATAGACTTTGTGTCGCGCGTCAATACACCTATTGACGCGCGTCATTGAGGGTCCCCGTCAGCGTCTGCGACCTCCGACCTCGCTTTCTCATGAAAAATTTACATGCCGCGCATCAACAAACTCTTTTCGTAAGCGCCCGGTGGCGCGTCAATATCTCATTGCACTCTTTTCAGCGCAAGCGCCAATAGGCCTTAGTGACGCGTCAATAGCCTTAGTGACGCGCTGGCCAATGCAGACCTTAGTGACCGCGTCACTAAGGCCTATTGACGCTTAGCGACATTAAGGCCTATTGACGCCGTCAATAAAGCCTTAGTGACGCGCGTCAATAGGCCTTAGTGGCGCCAGCTGCGTCAATAGGCCTACTAATATGCCGCGCGTCAATAGGCCTTAGTGACGCGCGTCACTAAGGTCTGCTGACGTGCGACATTAAGGCCATTGACGCGTGTCACTAAGGTATTGACGCCACGCTAAAGAAATATCATGTCGCGCGTCTACAACCTCTCGCCCCTCTTCGCTCATCGAAAAAACTCCATGTCGCTCGTCAACAAAATCTTTGTCATGCATCTACTATGCATCAATATCTACAGATCTCCTCATGTCCGCAAGCCCTCCTTCATCGCGCATCAATAACTTACCCTCGCTTGTAGGCCGTCTATAATACGGGATATATCATATTGTTGAAAAATGTGAAGTAGAAGTGTTACCCTGGCGAATAATCTAGGTTTATATAGGGGATATTTTTCAAGGGTAGCGGCGTTTAAAAAAAAATTAAAGTGTAATTTTTAGGCGAACAAGTCAGCGTGCAAAAAATTCGCCTTTCAAAATTTTCAAAAATGGAATATTCGCCATATTACGAATATTCGCCACTAAATTATCCCCCTTCCTCAGCTGTAACTATGAAATGCAAGGAATAAAATGGCATTTGAAAGACATCAACTATCACCGCCTCCATGATCACAATGGTCTCCCTCCATTACATAGGCGTAAGCTGGGTAAACGTGCGACCGGGAAGTATAAAAGGAAAACAAAAAAAATAGTACAAAATATGGTTGCAAAGCGAAGTGTTGACTGGCACTTGAAAAATTCTAAATATATGTACAAATCTAGGTTAATTGAGCGTTATTGTCGGGAAGAAAAGGTGCAATATTTTTCATCCCTTAGCCAACAAGCTAAAGATCTGATTTCCAAGCTTGTAGAGGAGTATGATAGTGTGGAAAAGAGGGAGGAAAGAAGGAAAAAAACCCTTTCAACGCTGCAATATAAAAAGGATTTGATGAAAACCGATTGTACAAATTCTGAACTAAATGGACAAAAGGATAAGGTATTTACCATTTTTATTATAATTTAAATTTAAAATTATTTTAGTTTTGTTTATTCACATTTTTTATGTTATTTTAAATTAACGTTTCATTTGTACAGGATATTATCCAAGAAGAATCCATTAATGTTGATCATGTAAGGAAACATGCTTTCATTAAAAACATTAGTAGCATTGTTGGAATAATAAAGTGTCATTTTTCATTCATTAACATGTTGAAATCTTGTGTAAATGTGATTCTCACACTTTTCATGACTTGAATGCATGAATAGGACTCAACTGATGTTGATGGAGAAAATCCGATACAAAAAAAGAATGTAAACAACAATGCAATGGAAAACAAGGTACAGTTGTAAATTACAAATATAAATATTTGTGTTTTCTATATATTTTAAGTGCTTAAATCTTAATCATATTGCTAATTTGGCATTTATACCTACATCTTTTATATACAATTAATTATTATGTTGTTGCACTTGAAAAATTGGGTTTTACCGCTTCAGAGTGTTGAGGAAGAGAATACTGTTGAAGCATACACTTCAAGTGCATGGGTACATGAACCACCGATGCAAATAACACCTATTTCCATTAGAACAAAAGAAAGTGAGGGAAACGATATGAATGATAAAGAAAAAATCAGCACAAGAGGATCATAAGGGAAAAAATATGGCCGATCCATTGATTGAGGTGACTGATTTTTCAAAATTTGTTGAGGTGGAACCGGGCAAACCAAAGAATGAGGCGAAGGACATGGCTGCCTATGAATTCACAATAGGAGAAAAAGTTTTTATGTTCCTAGAGCCTGACCATGCAAAAAAGGTTGGCATTGCTAAAATTCATGCAACTAAACCAGGAACAAAATGCCATGGACGATCTTTAGAAAGGGACTGCATTGTCATATGCGTAGAAGAATCATATGTAGATGACGCTCCATTGCATTTTCCACATATTGGAGCAGATACTGTTGGTGAATCGAAGAAGACATATTGCATCTGGTTTAAAGATTGCTTGAAGGCAATTAACCAGAAAGAGGATGGAAAAGAGACAAAGGTGTGTTAATTTGTATTCTTATTGATGTTATTGTGTTTTTAGCACATTTGATTGATTTTATATCCAGTATAAGTATACTTATCCATTTTGTCATGTTTGCAGCGAATGAATTCATATTCAGATGACAATGTTGCAATTGAGGTAAAACTATGTTTTGATGTACATTATTTTTTTCCAATTGATTGACTATATCAATGATGCATTATTTATTTCAGTATTCAATAGAATTTTGAGAGCTCATATTCAGATTTTACCATGCATAGGTGACACAATGAAATGGATACTGTAGGATTTTCCTTTCTAGTCTAATGTTTAAATTTTTTCCTACTTCCCTATACATTTCCTTCCATTACATTCTTATGCAGTATTCCTCTATGTATTTATCTTTCAAAACTGGTTTGCATTTTCACTATAATATTTTATACGATGGAAACATATTATTCACGATGAAACTATGTACTTTTCATACCAACTTGGCTTCCCTTACTTGACTGTTGCAGCTGTTACAGGAGCTTCCCTTACCCCAATATCATTTTACTTATAATTTTCTTTCTTTCTAACAATCATGTTCTTTAATTGTATTATATAGTATTTATATGAATTGATTGTTTGTAGAATGAAGAGGAACAACCAAATAAGCTTTTGGTAAGAAACGTAAAAATGTTATCCAATATTGTTGATTCCATGCAAATTATACATAAAATGGGTCGTGCTTCATCTGATTTGGTAAGTTACGTAAACTTAAGATTTACATTGCTAATTACTTCTAGGAGTCAAATATAAAAACATTTAAAATATTTGTGTTTTTTTCTTCGAGTTAATGTAGGAAATAATTTGCATCAATAATCCTTCATTTTTGTAGCAACGTAATAGTGAAGGTGATACTGAGATGCAACTTTCAGAAAGGATCCATTCTTCCCAACAACAGGTGACCACACAATATCTTATTTATAATTTTGATAAACTTATTTTATCATTTACGTTTGCATAGTTTTATTTACTGATATGCCCATTGTTTGTAAACATTTCAGGGAAAAAGATTAAAGGATATCAAGAGTGCTGCATCAGTTCACACACACCTTACCCCTGATGAGATGAAAGGAAATAAAAGAAAAATTCGAGGATGGATGGAAGCGCGAAACTCCATTGCTGTTAACAAGCAACGGAGAAATTTGAAGAGCTCTCAGATTTAATCTGTTGAAGTTTTGATATTACAATCAATTGTATCATTATTTGTAAAACAATTGCCAAGATACTCAGTTATGTGAAAGAAAAAATCAAGTTTAATGTTATGGTTTTTCTCCTTGAACGAGAAAATAATGTAAGATCCATATGTAGTGCCAATTTTATGCCAAAATCCTCTTTTGGCTCTTCTTCTGACATGACTTGTAAAATGTAATGAGTTTTTCCTGTCAAATTTATTGATAGCATTTATTATTGCTGTTGAGACTATTTATTTATTATTGTTGTTTTTCCTGTCCATATTAGATGAATGGGATTATGCATACCTTCTCTATACACGTGTATCTTATTAATAGTATTTAAAGTTATCGAGTTTGCTATGACCTTTGCAATATGTTGAAATTTTAGATAATCATGAAAAAATTAAAGTTCATTTGAATGGTACAGTGTCTGAATATCATATATTTGTTTCAAGTGTTCACTAGAGTGGCAATGGCTATAGAACACTAATGGAAGACCCATATTCATTGCTTTGGATGTGTCTGATGTTTCTTCCTTGCTCATCTGCCGGGCCAAGGCAAGCTAGGCATCACTTTGCAGTCACTAGATTGGAGTTGCATATCTTTCACTGGCTGTACTTATTCAAATATCACATTTTTAATGAGCAAATTCATCATATTAGTACTCTTCAGCTGTGGTCTGAACAAGACCAAATAACATTTCTATTCGGATATAGCTCAAGTACAGTCAGGAGATGTATTGGATACAACAGATGTGCAACTGAAGCGCACCCCAGGAAAGTCTGAAAAAGAACATGGAAAAATGCTCAAAAAAATAAAATTGAAATAAAACACTTACCCCGCTGCGGAGTTTGCCTCAGAAATTTTCACAACAAACATGTCACATTTAAGCTAAAATAGTACCACAAACATAACTAATGATTGTATATGAGTTTCAAGGGATGTCGAAATGATGCAAATGTAATGATATTTTGTAAATGCAATTTTATATAGAAATTATTATGTACATTTTTAATATGAAGTTATTGTATACATTTTTATTTTTATTTTATAATTTCGGTCTCTTTTTGACCAACACTCTCTTTCCAGAATATATTCTCAGCTGTCAATCTCTGAGTTTCTCATTCTCTACCAACCTTTTACCTATGGAGAACAAGTACCCATTACTTGTTAATGAAGTCATGACTAGTACTGTGAACAATGTTAACCCGGAATTGTTTATGCTTGTATAATTAACTCTTCTGAAGTGAACATGTTATTAGCTGACCCTGAATACCATGTATTGGAATTAAACATTTACCCCCATTTTAAAAAATAGCACAATAAAATTTGCTACAAATTTGCTTCGGTCAATGTTTCAACCTCGACTCAGGTGCCAGATAAAGACTTTGAGCTGACACTTGTAGCAGGCCACAATCATTTACATTCTTGAAGATATCATTGCAGTAGCATATTGTTAGTTGTCTAGCCAAAGGAGCGGTGCTATATGATAAAAGAAATATATGAATAGAACACCACACAAGATTGGAAGCAATAGACAAATAAAAATATATCAAAGATTTGCAAGTGCAACACTTTCACAAGGGTTTGTATGGTAATAGTCCTTTTCAAATACAATCTGATCAATATGAAAGATGATTAAGTCGCTGATGAGACCTTAAGGCATGGTTTTGCTGGAGAAAAAACCTTTCATAGCCTTCTCTTGCGAACAAAAGGAAACAAAAGCTTCAGAATTATATCAACCCTTTTGAAATAATCATTTTTCCAGCTCTCTCTCAACACAATCAATAACAATACACCACCAAAACCTACTCCATATGACAACCCCAGTCCTACCTCATACCACGGTATTTGTTTTCTGCTCTCTTCATTGTTGTCTTCTTCTTCATTAGAAGCAGGAGGAGGAGGTGCAAATTGTGATGTGAGCTCCTTTGGAATATATCCAGAAAACATGTTTCTAGAAAGGTCCAGTGATTCCAGATCACTCATTTCTCCCAAACTACTTGGAAGCGTCCCGCTGAAATTGTTCATGGATAGATTGAGAGACTTCAACCCTTTCAACTTTCCAAAATCATAAGGAAGAACTCCATTCAATTGATTTCTTGAGAGATCTATGCATGATAGAGTGGATAGAATATATGGATAGTGTTGCTCTATGCCTTTGGAAGTCATATTCAACTCATCATGATAAGCATATGGTTCATTAAGAGGTCCAAGTGGATACCTTCTTTTCATCCTATGTCCACTTTCTACCACAGTCATTGCTTGCAGAGATACAATGCTATGAGGAATACACCCTGACAAACTATTGGCGGAGAGATCTAAGATATGGAGTTGCTTCAACTTGCCAATTTCAGAAGGAATGCTACCTCTGAAATGATTGTTCTTCATCAGTAGCACTTGAAGGTATGAAAGATTTCCGATTGACTTTGAAATATGCCCTGTGAATGAATTGTGCCCAATATCAAGTGTTTGTAGTTTTGTACAATTTACTATTGGGGAAGGGAATCTTCCACTTAGCTTATTATTGTGTACTTTCAAGGACAAGGGGCATAGCCCACAAGGTATGCTTCCTTCCAGACCATTATCTCCCAAGTTCAATACTAGAAGTTGAAGAATATCAGCCAAGCTTGGTGGAATGACTCCGTTTAATTTGTTGTTTGCCAAATTTAACTTTACAAGACCAGTCAAGTTGCTCAAACTTGGAGGAATATTGCCAATCAGGGAATTGTCATTTAGCATCAATACTTCTAGAGTAGAAGGCCATACAGACGGCATGGATCCCAATAATGCATTCTTAGAAACATCAAAGACTGTCAAATTATTTAAAGCATAAGTATTTTAAAGTGACAAATTTGTATAAATATTGAAACTTGCATCATTTATTGCGGATGACAACACAATACGTTGTTGAACTATTTTAATTAAAGTAGAAGGGCATAAGTGGGAAATTATTACAAAGTGATTGAATTAAACAACCTTGAATAGATACATAACATTATAAAATGCAAAATAAACATTAAAAATCCATTTTGTTGAGGCAACAACGTATTACGTTGAGAAATAACCTACTTTGGTATAGATCATGTAGGAGCATAAAAAGATGGTATCACAGTTTTAGATATTATAATGAGCATATCTTGTAAACTAATAATGTGTTTGTTCATCATTTCTCAAGGGTAACAACATAATATGTTGTTGAACTGCTGCAATCTAAAATTACCCTTAAATTCCATTTGTGTTGGTATCATCTTCAAGTTCTTCAACAAGCCCCCTTTCCCTATCTCGTTCTGCAGCACTTTTTAATTCATCCTCCCATGTTAGTCGACGTGATACACGACTCTTTTTACAATAGGAAAACTAGCTTTCCTATTTGTTGGACATGGGCGCCTTCGATTCAACATCTTCTCTATAAAATCTCTCTCTCGATGAAGTGTATTATTGAATCCATCATCTACAGGTCTAAATGGTTGTGCCTCGGGATGTTGCACTCCTAATATACAAGATATTTGGCTTCCCCTCAATCGGTTTGTTGTTTCCACAAGTGTATTCTCTAATAAAGTAAGAAATGACTTGTTTAGAGGACCAACAAGACTGTTATCTACTATTTTTTGATCCTTCTCACTTGTGGGCTCAAGTGTTCATCTTCTTCATTTATAACATGTTTATCTTGTCGCATGAAAACATGCATAGAGTCTTCACGGTGTTTGGAGGATTCCATGCTTGACCAAAAGGATCATCGACCACATGTTCATCTCCACATGCAACATTTGGAGAACAAAATAAACCACGGAGAACATTACAAATTATTATAATAAATCAAAGATTTGAATAAAAACCAAAATTAATAGAATTTAGATACAATAAATTACTATGTTGCAAAATCTTGAAAAACATTTTGCCTAGAATACCTAAACATTAAAGTTTTCTCTCGCTGAATTCTTTTTCATCATATTCACTTTAATTACGTGCTTACATAAGTACCCATTCTTTGACACTCCACATTCACACATTGCCAAATGTGGGGTTTGATACCATACTTCATAGTGACAAGTATCATCCGTCTGGCTACGAACCCATGCTAACCGTGGGTCAGAGGTATGGAAGGTGACATAATAATCAGGAATGGATTGTGCATGTACAGCCATTGGTTATTTTCTAGTTTCTCCACTTTGAAGTTACGGTAGAACCCACTTTCCTTACAACATTGACTCCACCAATAATATATAAAAACAACTGTGATTAACTGATGTATCAGCCAGTCAACCCTGCGATGAGATGCTTTTCGAATGGAGGATAACCACTTACTCTTAAGTATAGAGTGATATGCCTCTATTGCAGCATTTGTTTCTTGCCCAACATGCTTTAAAGTCCATAGATGTCTCACCCACATTCCAATTCTTAGAAGCCAGTGTTCCTGCCAATATTTAATAAATTTTATCTCGTCATGCAAATTCTGTAACAAAATCTTGTGCCATTTGAATAGCACTCTCCTCATTATTTGAATGGTGCATAATTTCCCCCAACCTATTAAACATTACACGTCTTTTTTGATCTTCCTTAACCTTGGCAACAAGATTCTTCAACCATGCCCTCCTTACATGCCAGCTGCATAAGTATACTTCACACCCAAAAACTTCTCTGTATTTGAAAATGAATTGTATTAGAATTTTAAAAATTTGATAGCAAACTTAATATCTATAATTTAAATTTATATATTCTAACAATATACACAAAGATTAATTCTGACCTAATAGCTAATAGATTGATTTCAGTTGTAGCATCATCTACCATGAAAGCATTTAGTTTCCACTCAAGCATATGAGCATGTGCTCTATTCACCAGCTTTTTCATCCATTGGGTTAAGTCGCTAGTTGTAGCTCTTGACATTATGACCCATGCAACTGGTAGGCCCATGTGTTTGGAATCGAATGCGAGGATGGTATAGAGTTTGAACTATGGAGAGTTGGCAATGCAATAACAATGTGAATTAGTAGATTATTGGTAAGAAAATGTAACATATTTTTTGCAGAATTTTTTTATTGATAAGATTATGTAAAAGAGAATACCTTCATTCCATTGGTCCCAAAAGTGGCGTCCATTGCAAGTATGTTGTTATGGCCATATTTTAACATCCACTCAAGTTGTTGCGGCATTTGAATGCCCATGATAAACGACACGTGACCATCTTCCTCAACATTTCCTTCATACTCTTGGTATTCAAAACATATATTTGGATTTTGATCTTGCCATACTCTCACACTTTGGGCATCATTTCTGTCATACATGTACTTTGTTGCTTTTATTTTTGTATCAATATTTTGAACATCATGTGAAGACAAGAAATCATCACGTTATGCCCATCAAACAAGGCTAGCTTCTCATGAACCATTTCACGATGCTTTTGCAACACAATATCGGTGGCATTCCTAATAACAATAACTTTTCTACCCATTCTTGCAATTCCTTACTAATATGTGGCGCATAATAAGCTCGTGTCCCTTCAAATTTGTGATTTTTTTGGCCATGGCATATATGATTGTTGTTATCCACATGATCCATCTGAGGATATGTGATAAGTGCATATTCACTTCTTTTCATAAGAATTCGCACATTAAAATTGCATTGGCAACCACATTTTATATGTTTACGTCCAGGTCTACTCCCCGTCCCTCTAGTTGGAACCTTGGACTTATCATATGGCAAAGCATCCTCTTCTTTAAAGTCTTCAGGCCCATAGCTACACCAATATCTGCAAAATGTCACTAAAAGTGAGTCATAATAAAATAAACAACAATTTTAAAACTGCATTAAAAACATCACCGAACATTGCCACATCATACATTATATAACTGATGGTGCTATCAATTCAAACCCGGTGTGTACTTTCCCTTATGGGTGATGAATGACTCCAACGTTTGTAATAACTTGTTGGAAATGATGTCCGCTGACATTCCCCTTTAATAAAATCATCTACTCGTCCAACTTCTATCCATGCAACAAAATCCCCTTCCACTCCACGGTTATCTTTAACTTTGCTCCAAACAACATCTAATGCAGAGAACAGTCCTTCCGGAGGACATTGGATAGGAATGTCTAACAAGCGCTTCCACTTTGAGTCTCTCTGATTATACATTGATGTTAATAACACTACAAATTATTAAAATTTGGAAAAAAAATGCCCAAGCTAACACACTATACAATTAGACAATAACACTAACCATTTTATATTTATATTATAGTTGATGCTAAAATGATAGGACCTGCCTGCATTCACAAATGTTCAATATGTTAAAGAAATTGAGGATCATTATTAAAAAAATTCAGGTCAACAAAAAAAGTAAAAACGACATCAATAATCTCATAAAAACGACATCATACATATATAAGATTAGACAATAGAGTATCTTTTCTAAGTTATTTAAGGTTGAGAAATGTTTAAAATCAGCTGCTGCCGTATAGAAGAGAATTAACCCAAAAATAGCTCTCAAGGGTATCACAAATCATCACTAGCATCAATATAAATGGACTAGTAGCTAGGAGTTAAAAGGTAAATGTGGACAGTTAGGGCAGTCAGCAACCTTACTCAAAGTACTTGTCATTGGCTATATGCTTGGAAGTCAGACTTCAATGCTGATTGCTCGAAAAGATAGGTGTATGCATACAAAGAAAGATTGAGGGCACGGTGGTAGAGAAGAACAACAACATGAATATGAGAACGTGACATGCTCCTTGAGGAGGATCTACTGAGCTAAGAGGTACACCAACTATAATGAATATAGCTTCTAAGAATATCGTTTTCCACCGTTTGCTTGGGTGTGACAACGTAATGCGTTTCGTCATCGTGAAATTAAATTGTGAGAGGATGAAGCTGGAAAGTATTCTAGTTTAATTGAATCAAACAACTTCTAATAGAGTATTCGGCGCAAACAATCTTTATAAATGCAGTCGTCAAAGAAACAACGTATTACGTTGAGAAACCACCTTCTTAGATATAGATCTTGTTGGCGCACCAAGATCTTAAATTATAGTTTTATACAGTACACCATGTACCTTATGGAGCCTAGTAACGAGTCAGGTCATCGTTATCGTGGGCAACAACGTAATGTGTTGTTAAATTCTTTGTACTCATAGTAGCTCGGAGTTAAAAGGTAAATGTGACGATTAGGGCGGTCGGCGACCTTACTCAAAGTACTTGTCATTGGTTGTATGCTTGGAAGTCAGACTTCAATGCTGATTGCTCGAAAAGATAGGTATATGCATACAAAGAAAGATTGAGGGCACGGTGGTAGAGAAGAACAACAACATGAATATGAGAACGTGACATGCTCCTTGAGGAGCATCTCTAGAGCTAAGAGGTACACCAACTATAATGAATATAGCTTCTAAGAATATCGTTTTCCACCGTTTAGCCCGGGTGACAACGTAATGCGTTGTCGTCGTGTCAAAATTAAATTGTGAGAGGATGAACTAGAAAGTATTCCAGTTTAATTGAATCAAACAACTTCTAATAGAGTATTCAGCGCTAAACAATCTTTATAAATGCAGGTCGTCAAAGAAACAACGTATTACGTTGAGAAACCACCTTCTTAGATATAGATCCTGTTGGCGCACCAAGATCTTAAATTATAGTTTTATACAGTACACCATGTACCTTATGGAGCCTATTATAGAGTCAGGTCATCGTTATCGCGGGCAACAAAGTAATGTGTTGTTAAATTGCTGTACTCATAGTAGCTCGGAGTTAAAAGGTAAATGTGGACGATTAGGCGAGTCGGCGACCTTACTCAAAGTACTTGTCATTGGTGTATGCTTGGAAGTGGACTTCAATGCGATTGCTCGAAAAGATAGGTGTATGCATACAAAGAAAGATTGAGGGCACGGTGGTAGAGAAGAACAACAACATGGATATGAGAACGTGACATGCTCCTTGAGGAGGATCTACCGAGCTAAGAGGTACACCAACTATAATGAATATAGCTTCTAAGAATATCGTTTTCCACCGTTTAGCGGGTGACAACGTAATGCGTTGTCATCATGTCGAAATTAAATTGTGAGAGGATGAAGCTGGAAAGTATTCCGGTTTAATTGAATCAAACAACTTCTAATAGAGTATTCGGCGCAAACAATCTTTATAAATGCAGTGTCGTCAAAGAAACAACGTATTACGTTGAGAAACCACCTTCTTAGATATAGATCTGTTGGCGCACCAAGATCTTAAATTATAGTTTTATATACAAGTACACCATGTACCTTATGGAGCCTAATGTAGTCGGAGTCATCGTTATCGTGGGCAACAACGTAATGTGTTGTTAAATTGCTTTGTACTCATAGTAGCTCGGAGTTAAAAGGTAAATGTGGACAGTTAGGGCAGTCAGCGACCTTACTCAAAGTACTTGTCATTGGCTGTATGCTTGGAAGTCAGACTTCAATGCTGATTGCTCGAAAAGATAGGTGTATGCATACAAAGAAAGATTGAGGGCACGGTGGTAGAGAAGAACAACAACATGAATATGAGAACGTGACATGCTCCTTGAGGAGGATCTACCGAGCTAAGAGGTACACCAACTATAATGAATATAGCTTCTAAGAATATCGTTTTCCACCGTTTAGCCCGGGTGACAACGTAATGCGTTGTCGTCGTGTCGAAATTAAATTGTGAGAGGATGAACTGGAAAGTATTCCAGTTTAATTGAATCAAACAACTTCTAATAGAGTATTCAGCGCTAAACAATCTTTATAAATGCAGGTCGTCAAAGAAACAACGTATTACGTTGAGAAACCACCTTCTTAGATATAGATCCTGTTGGCGCACCAAGATCTTAAATTATAGTTTTATACAAGTACACCATGTACTTTATGGAGCCACAATGTGAGTCGGAGTCATCGTTATCGCGGCAACAACGTAATGTGTTGTTAAATTGTTGTACTCATAGTAGCTCGGAGTTAAAAGGTAAATGTGGACAGATTAGGGCGATCATCGACCTTACTCAAAGTACTTGTCATTGGTTGTATGCTTGGAAGTCGACTTCAATCGATTGCTCGAAAAGATAGGTGTATGCATCTGAAAAGAAAGATTGAGGGCACGGTGGTAGAGAAGAACAACAACATGAATATGAGAACGTGACATGCTCCTGGAGGAGGATCTCACCAGAGCTAAGAGGTACACCAACTATAATGAATATAGCTTCTAAGAATATCGTTTTCCACCGTTTGCCGGGTGACAACGTAATGCGTTGTCGTCGTGTCGAAATTAAATTGTGAGAGGATGAAGCTGGAAAGTATTCCCGGTTTAATTGAATCAAACAACTTCTAATAGAGTATTCAGCGCTAAACAATCTTTATAAATGCAGGTCGTCAAAGAAACAACGTATTACGTTGAGAAACCACCTTCTTAGATATAGATCCTGTTGGCGCACCAAGATCTTAAATTATAGTTTTATACAGTACACCATGTACCTTATGGAGCCTAGTAACGAGTCAGGTCATCGTTATCGCGGGCAACAACGTAATGTGTTGTTAAATTGTTGTACTCATAGTAGCTCGGAGTTAAAAGGTAAATGTGGACAGTTAGGGCAGTCAGCGACCTTACTCAAAGTACTTGTCATTGGCTGTATGCTTGGAAGTCAGACTTCAATGCTGATTGCTCGAAAAGATAGGTGTATGCATACAAAGAAAGATTGAGGGCACGGTGGTAGAGAAGAACAACAACATGAATATGAGAACGTGACATGCTCCTTGAGGAGGATCTACCGAGCTAAGAGGTACACCAACTATAATGAATATAGCTTCTAAGAATATCGTTTTCCACCGTTTAGCCCGGGTGACAACGTAATGCGTTGTCGTCGTGTCGAAATTAAATTGTGAGAGGATGAACTGGAAAGTATTCTAGTTTAATTGAATCAAACAACTTCTAATAGAGTATTCGGCGCAAACAATCTTTATAAATGCAGTCGTCAAAGAAACAACGTATTACGTTGAGAAACCACCTTCTTAGATATAGATCCTGTTGGCGCACCAAGATCTTAAATTATAGTTTTATACAGTACACCATGTACCTTATGGAGCCTAGTAACGAGTCAGGTCATCGTTATCGTGGGCAACAACGTAATGTGTTGTTAAATTGTTGTACTCATAGTAGCTCGGAGTTAAAAGGTAAATGTGGACGATTAGGCGATCATCGACCTTACTCAAAGTACTTGTCATTGGGTGTATGCTTGGAAGTCGACTTCAATGTTGATTGCTCGAAAAGATAGGTATATGCATAAAAAGAAAGATTGAGGGCACGGTGGTAGAGAAGAACAACAACATGAATATGAGAACGTGACATGCTCCTCGAGGAGGATCTCACAGAGCTAAGAGGTACACCAACTATAATGAATATAGCTTCTAAGAATATCGTTTTCCACCGTTTAGCTCAGGGTGTGACAACGTAATGCGTTGTCGTCGTGTCGAAATTAAATTGTGAGAGGATGAAGCTGCAAAGTATTCCGGTTTAATTGAATCAAACAACTTCTAATAGAGCATTCAAGACCAAACAATCTTTATAAATGCGAAGTCGTCAAAGAAACAACGTATTACGTTGAGAAACCACCTTCTTAGATATAGATCTGTTGGCGCACCAAGATCTTAAATTATAGTTTTATACAAGTACACCATGTACCTTATGGAGCCTAGTAACGAGTCAGGTCATCGTTATCGTGGGCAACAACGTAATGTGTTGTTAAATTGCTGTACTCATAGTAGCTCGGAGTTAAAAGGTAAATGTGGACAGTTAGGGCAGTCAGCGACCTTACTCAAAGTACTTGTCATTGTTGTATGCTTGGAAGTCGGACTTCAATCTTGATTGCTCGAAAAGATAGGTATATGCATACAAAGAAAGATTGAGGGCACGGTGGTAGAGAAGAACAACAACATGAATATGAGAACGTGACATGCTCCTTGAGGAGGATCTACCGAGCTAAGAGGTACACCAACTATAATGAATATAGCTTCTAAGAATATCGTTTTCCACCGTTTGCTTGGTGTGACACACGTAATGCGTTGTCGTCGTGTCGAAATTAAATTATGAGAGGATGAAGCTGGAAAGTATTCGGTTTAATTGAATCAAACAACTTCTAATAGAGTATTCGAGTGCAAACAATCTTTATAAATGCAGTCGTCAAAGAAACAACGTATTACGTTGAGAAACCACCTTCTTAGATATAGATCCTGTTGGCGCACCAAGATCTTAAATTATAGTTTTATACAAGACACCAACAAGTACACCATGTACCTTATGGAGCCTAATGAGTCAGTCATCGTTATCACGGGCAACAACGTAATGTGTTGTTAAATTCTTGTACTCATAGTAGCTCGGAGTTAAAAGGTAAATGTGGACGATTAGGGCGATCATCGACCTTACTCAAAGTACTTGTCATTGGTGTATGCTTGGAAGTCAGACTTCAATGCTGATTGCTCGAAAAGATAGGTGTATGCATACAAAGAAAGATTGAGGGCACGGTGGTAGAGAAGAACAACAACATGAATATGAGAACGTGACATGCTCCTTGAGGAGGATCTACTGAGCTAAGAGGTACACCAACTATAATGAATATAGCTTCTAAGAATATCGTTTTCCACCGTTTAGCTCCGGGTGACAACGTAATGCGTTGTCGTCGTGTCGAAATTAAATTGTGAGAGGATGAACTAGAAAGTATTCCAGTTTAATTGAATCAAACAACTTCTAATAGGTTATTCAGCGCTAAACAATCTTTATAAATGCAGGTCGTCAAAGAAACAACGTATTACGTTGAGAAACCACCTTCTTAGATATAGATCCTGTTGGCGCACCAAGATCTTAAATTATAGTTTTATATAGTACACCATGTACCTTATGGAGCCTAGTAACGAGTCAGGTCATCATTATCGCGGGCAACAACGTAATGTGTTGTTAAATTGCTATACTCATAGTAGGAGGAAAGGATTTGAAATTATTTTAAAGTAATATAATGAAACAAATTTGAATAGTTTCATAATACTATGATGTGCAAAAAAATCTTTAGAACTTCATGTTGTTGACGCAACAACGTATTACGTGGGAAAACAACCTACTTTTATATACATCCCGTAGGCACATAAGAAAGTGGCATCATAGTTTTATACACTATAATGACCATAACTTTGTAAATATAACGTATTTCATCATTTAGATTGGGCGACAACGTAATATGTTGTTGTATTGTTGTAACAAAAACTCTCTCGGGAAAAATCTTACCATGAATATTAGATATAAGAATCGAATTACCATTCAACTTATAATTTCTTTGTTTTCAATTAGCCTTGTTTCAAATAAATCTTGCAAAAACTAATGAGAATTGTTATTCCTTTCAACTTTGATAGATGTTTGGGAAAGTAGTTCAAAAACTTAATAAATTAATAAACAAAATGAGTTGAACTTATCACCGATTTTAAAAATATAATGTTCTTACCGATTTGCGAATGCTGATTATTTCCAAATTTTCCTGTCATGAGCAATAATCTCCTTGAAATCTCCTTCAACTTCCATAGCCAACCTTGAAATCTCCTTGACTTCCAAAGCTGAATGAAATATGACTCTTTGTTCTTTTTGCAATACTTAAATAAATCATTTATGTAAAAATAATAAAAAAACAGAACAGTGGCGCCAAAAAGTGGAGTAAATAGTTTAATGAATATAATTTAGGCAGCAATTAATGGTAGCATTCAATATATATTTGAAAGATACTTTGAAATGGCGCAGCATATTCAAAACAATAAATGTGAATAGGTATGGTTGAGCAGTCAGGGGAGGCGTTGAAATGACTTGGGTTGGTGGAGCGATCGGTGGGGCGATAAGACACAGGTCGTTAACTTTTTTTTTTGCTCGTTAAACACTTTGGACAAAGTGCCGGTCAGCCGACCAACTCACTACCCCTGCGAACTTACGTGAGGGATAGGGCCAGCCCCCAACACCATGAGAAATCTCTCTCTGCCTCTCTCAAAGTACGCCTAAATATTCAGCTTTGTGTTTTCTTGATCCATGTCTTGTCAAAGGTCATGTGTATTTGCTCGGTTATGGTGCTCTACAACCAAACAGGCTGACCACTGGAGACTATTACCCATATCGTTAAGGAATCAGTCTTAAATGATTTATGAATCTCGTCATTGTTCCACACACATGGAATTTATGCTCATACTTGTGAGCCTTAGGGTTGTCTTGCGGAATTCACAAGTGGTGGACTCGAAATGAGCTGAGACATAAATAGAGAGGGCCCTCGTTTTAGTGTCTGATGTGGGAGGATCAGTTGCAACTCTTCCTTCCATCACTTCCATACAATTTCGAACGCTTTCAACCTGCATGGTTTCAATCCGACGTTGGATATATTAAACTCCTTTTCTCATCATGAATGGTAGAAGCAACATGTGCCACCTATTCCATTCATATTGACAATCTTATATGACATCTTTCGCATCTCTTGCAATTTTATACAAGGCTTCCACCATTTTCGTGATCTCCCCATTTTCCCTCTTTCTGACATTGAAATGATTAAATAGACAACACATATGAGATATTTGATTAAGAACAATATGATCCGGGGAATGGGTGTGGGACATGCAGGTATTTAATTCACACCTTTTGATTTTCAACATTCCATTCATGTCTACATTTTATATGTTGAATTAAAAGTTGTCGAATTGAAAACATCGATGTCATGAAAAAAAAAAGATACTAAAGCTTGATTGGAAGATAAAATCTACTTGGCAGTTGTGCTCATGTGATTAGTGTGAATGAGAGCCACACTATAAAGTACAATGCATATAACACAGATTCTTTGCATTGGAACAATTTGTTCTATGGAATAGGTATGGGGCATGCAAGTATGTAATCTCCATCATTTAATGTCCAAATTTCCATTCATATACTGGTTTTATCTACCAAATTAAATGTCATCCACTTGACAACCTTGAAGCTGAAAAAATAAAATAAAAAATACAAAGTATGACCAACAAATCATTTCTCTCATACGACTGAGAAGGGGGCTTGTAAAGTTCTACAAGAAGAAAGTAGTGTTGTTGGGTTGTGTACCTTTGTCCTAATGGATTTTCCTCTTTTTGGTCCCTTAAAGCACCAATTGCACTCATGTGAATAATGCAAGCGAGTTTGAGATGATAAAGTGGAGCACAAAAAATAGACAATATTTGGGTAGGAACATTTTAAGTCGTAGTGTGGGACATGCATGTATTTAGTTCCCACCATTTTATTTCTAGAATTCCATTCACGTATTTGCCTTATCTAACAAATTAAACACTGCCCACTTGAAACCAATGACGAATAAAAATAAAATATAGTAACCCCAATTTTTGGTAGTCACTATGTTGTTGCCACCAGAGATGTTGTGGCACATGTCGTCAACTCTTTATCAAATCTTGACAATCATATATTGTGTGAATCTTAACCATCATCTCTTTGTTATGTGTTGGGAATGAACATGTGGGTTTTAACTTTCTGTTTAAACTTATTTTATGTTGTTTATTTTCTTTATCATGTTGGATCCACAATTATTTACTTCCCACATGTTCATTTCCAACTTTCCATTCATATCCTCATCAAAGTATCTCAATATACTTGAGATATAAGGGGACAATGTTTTCCAAAACATATATAGGGGCAACGTGTTGTTGATCCGACACCACCAAGACAGGTGCATCAATGCAAATCGAGATGGTGTAATGGCATAGTTTGTTTGGTTGTTCACGTGTGGATTTTATCACAAATGCACATGTGGCCTGTCTCCATGCATAAATCTCTAAAACTTAATGGTGCCTGTATTTTTACATATGGCGTCGCCCTCTTGAGAAACTTATATGTGATCATACATGTAACAGGGGTTTTAAACCAATTGAAATCATTTAAAATCTCATCCACATTAGCTTCCATGTTGGGTGGTAAACAAAACATGAACGTCATATTAACCAGATTTGTGATGGCTCCACCACTCAGTATGGTATGATCCCTGGTCGAATCTGGAAGGCGGGACCTTGAGCACAAATGAAAGCATTATCTTGGGCCTTTGTACTAAAATTGTGCGGTGACTTAGTAGGCACAAACATAATGGAGATTCCATCATAGGTGAGCTTTACGGTGTGAGCTAGCTCATCATAGGAATGACGAGGCATTGCCTAGGACATGGAGCGAGATCGAAACAATCTATTGGAGAAAATGTAGTAGATGTCCTTTGGCTAGGAAGAATTTGATTTGTGGAATAAGTGCATGACATGCACGTGATTTTTAATTCCCACATTTTTATTTTCGATTTTCCGTCCATGTCTTTGCCTTATCTAGCAAATTAAATGTGATGTAACCAAAAAAATTGACACCATAAAAAGTAAAATAAAAAAATAGCAAACCTCAATCGACAGATAGAATCTTCCTTTTGTTCATATGTCCATTCCTTGGAGGTGATTAATTTTAAATGATTGTTTCTTGCATCGCTTACTATTTTGTAATTACTCAAGATTAAAACTGAAAAGTGTGCTTGCAAAGTACTATAAGAAACAAATCATTGTGGTTGAGTTTTAGACTTGTGCTCGGTAAATTGTCACCATTTTTATTTTGGCCCCTTTAATCTTGCATTGCACTAACATGAATAATGTGCATGAGGTTGAGATGACTAGGTGAAGCACATGTAACAAATATTATCTCGTGTAGAAACAATATACTCCATTGAATAGGTGCGAGACATGCGAGTTTTGATTCCCACATTTAAATTTCCAACATTCCATCCATGTATTTGTCTAACCTATCAAATTAAATGCTTTCCATTCGAAAGACTCAAAGTGCTCTAGGATAAAAATAACAAGCTTGAATGACGAATAAAATTTACCTTTCGCTATTATATCCAATCACTTGAAGGCCTCTCTTCTTTTTGGTCCCTTAAAGCACTAATTGAACTCATCTGAGTAATGCAAATGAGTTTGAGATGATAAAGCAAAGCACAAAAAATAGACAATATATGGGTAGGAACATGAACAATAGTAGTTTGGGACATGCATGTATTTCGTTCCCACCATTTTATTTCCAATATTCCATTCACATGTTTGCCTTATCGAACAAATTAAACACTGCCCAGTTGAAACTATTGATGCTGAAAAATAAAATATATAGCAACCCCAATTTTATGATAGTACTATGTTCATCGCCATCGAGACGCCCTAACACATTTTGTCAACTTTTTATCGAATCTTCACCGTCATATCTTCCTCAAATCTTAACCATCATCTCTTTGTTATGTGTCGGGAATGAACATATGTGTTCCAACTTTCCATATAAACTTAATTTATGTTGTTTCTTTTCTTTATCATGTAGTTTTTTTGTTCACGAGGAATCATTACATTTTACATTCTTAAGCACAGTCTCCCAGCCTCGGTAAACTTTAACCTAGCGTGAGGAAGGGACCACTAGGTGCACAAGTTTCATATTGCCTTCATACAGCTAGAGCCTAGGTTTCATACCTCCTTCATACAACTAGCGCACACTGGGGACATCGGTTGGACTACGCGCGACTCACGGGGACTCGCCATATTACTCCTCACGCTCAGATGCTACGCCCTTAACCTATTGCTTGTATTAGGATATGAGTAGCCGACTTGTGGCTTACCATATCATTTTATTATATCATTTATACTTTCTCATGCTTAATAGGTCACTTGGGTGATGGCCATAACATATGAATAGTATATATAGAGGATTGTAGGTAGTAGTTCATTATCATTTGAGCATTTGAGTCTTATTATATGGTTTGGAGGTTGCCCCCTCGAAGTGGCGAAGCTATTACAATTGCATATTGAGATCATTATTTTGAAATATTGTGTTATTTGGTGTTATATTACTGCTCATAATTTGAATTATACTAGTAATTTCATTACAAGTGGTATCAGAGCTGTGATCTGGGCAAAAATTAGGGTAAAAACCCTAATTTTTTGTTTCCACAATATATTTTGAACCAGAGCGAATTGGAAGGAGATATTTTTACCAGAGTTGAGAAACATTTCAAGTAAGGTTCCCTGAAAATTTCAGATTTTTTTAATTTATTTTTCTCAAGTTATTACAAATTTAGGGTTTTTCATAAAATCACTCCCTAGGGTGCAAATTGTGGAATTGTTTCAAGTTCTTTACATTTTCGGAAAGCTATAAAACAAATAGTATTAGTATCTTCTCTATATTTTTTCCTGTTCGGCCGAATTTGTATCGAACCCTAAACCCTAAGGTTTGATATCATGGTGGGGCCTTCCACAAGAGCATAAAAGAATCTGATTACTTTGAGTAAAACCCCGAGATAAATATGAGATAGTGATTAAACAGATGGATTTAGAAGGGGTAAATATAGATTCCTCAGCACTAGGGTTTACTTTAGTTGATCATAAGGTGAGCCAACTTGAGTATGAGCTGCGAAATGTACAATCTGAGATGGCCTCTAAAGGAGACATAGCCCAAATCAATCATCGGTTGGATGATATCATGCAGCATGTAAAGGGTAAACAGTATGGTCCAAATCCATCCCATATCAACCAAGGAGGATCTTCAGTTCAAAATCATGGAAAAATAACCATGTTGGATCACTTTTCCAGCCCAATCAGAATCCAACTTATTCGCAACCACGGAACATGATGCCGAAAGTGGATATGCGCAAATTTGATGGTAAAGATCCCCTGAATTGGATAAATCAAATGGAGAACTTCTTTGAGCTACATCAAACACCATCAGGACAAAAGGTGACTTTGGCATCCCTATATCTTGAACCAGACCAATTCGTTTGGTATTGATGGTTATGTGCTCAAAGGCAGAAGAATGGTCTCGGTGTCACTTGGACAGTTTTTATCGAGGAGTTACAATTGCACTATAGTTCCAGTGTTTCAGAGAACTAATTTAGTCAATTAGCAAATTTACGACAAATAGTATCAGTCAAAGATTATGTGCATCAATTTCAGAACCTATCCTTAAGGGTGGAGAATATACCAGAAGAGAATCTGAATGACCTATTTCTTGGGGTCTTAAGGACCACATTGAGCATGAGGTACGTATGTTTAATCCACTCAAGCTTTCTAATTCTATTATCATGGAACGTCGAGCAGAGGAAAAATTTCTTCGTAGTAGGAGGCTGCCTTTCATTCACACCAAAGACCGTAGTATCTCTTCCCCTTCATTTTCTAGGCCAATTAGACTGACTGCTCAACAAATGGAAGAAAAGAGAGAAAAAGGATTATGCTTTAACTGCATGATAGCAAATATGGACCGGGACACAAATGTGCTGAGAAGAAGTTGTTATATATTGACGAGGGTAATGAGGATGATGAGGATGCTGAAATTATAGGAGAGGTTAAGGAACTAGTAGAAGAGAAAGTAGAGGATCACCAACCTACAATTTCTTGCCATGCATTGTTAGGTATTAGTACTCCTCAAACACTTAAGGTTATTGGCTATCTCAAAAAATGGAAGGTGACAGTGTTGATTGACTCGGGGAGTACTCATTACTTCATAAATAGTAAGTTAGTTGCCCGCCTCAATTGTTTTATTTACCCACTCGAGTAAATACAAGTTATGATTGCGGATGGTGGGACAGTTAAGTGCATAGGAAATTTCCATAGTATCAAGCTTTCCATGGGAGACTACATGTTAGACTCACCTATGTTTGCTATTTCTATGGGAGGGGCAGATATTGTTTTGGGTGTCCAATGGCTCACAACCTTAGGTACTATAGAGATGAATTTCCAAGAATTGTTCATGCGATTTCATTCAGATGGAAGGAAAATACAATTAAATGGGATGGTAGCTAAGTCTCCACAGATTATTATCTCTCATCAAATGTAGAAGGTTCTCAGAAAAGGAGTAGATGGATTTATAACAAAGTTATTTTCCATAGAAGTACAAAATACAGAGTCTTCAATGCCACCCGATCTTCAGAAGATTGTTGATGCTCACTCATCTATTTTTGATGCAATTCCAAAGGGACTACCACCAGTTAGGGATCATGATCATGCCATTCAGTTGATTCCAGGAGCCAAACACCTAACATCAGACCATACAGATACCCATATTCCCAAAAAAGTGAGATCGAGAAAATGGTTTAGGAAATGTTGAAGGCAGGTATCATCAGGCCTAGTCAGAGTGCCTATTCTTCCCCAGTGGTCATGGTACATAAGAAGGATGAAACATGGAGGATGTGTCTAGATTACCGAGAACTCAACAAGTATACCATCAAAGATAAGTTTCCTATTCCAGTAATTGATGATTTACTTGATGAATTGCATGGTGCTATTTATTTCACAAAATTAGATCTTCGTTCGAGGTACCATCAAATTAGAATAAAAGAGGAAGATGTTCATAAAACGACTTTCAGGACTCATGAGGGCCATTATGAGTTTTTGGTAATGCCTTTTGGTCTTACAAATGTGCCTTCAACCTTTCAAAGCTTGATGAACACTGTTTTCAAGCCATTTTAAAGAAAATTTGTATTAGTTTTCTTTGATGACATATTGATTTATAGTAAGACATGGGAAGAACACTTACAACATGTAAATAAAGTGTTAGAAGTTTTGGAGAAACATACTCTCTATGCAAAGCCATCTAAATGTTGTTTTGGTGTACAAGAGGTAGAGAACTTGGGTCACATCAGTATCCCATGAAGGCATCAAAGTTGATCCTCAGAAGATCAAAGCTATGATGGAATGGCCAAGACCCAAAACTCTCAAAAATCTTTGTGGGTTCCTAGGACTAACAGGGTGCTACAAAAGATTTATGTGGGGATATGGTAGAATAACAACCCCACTCACTGCATTGCTAAAGAAGGATGCCTTCCATTGGACAGACTTAGCCACTAAATCCTTTGAGCAGCTGAAGGAAGCCTTGTGCAACACCCTAGTTTTGGCTACTCCCAACTTCTCAAAAACCTTCATTGTTGAATGTGACGCTTCAGGATCAGGATTGGGAGTAGTTCTAATGCAAGAAGGAAGACCAATTGCATTTGAGAGTTGCCAATTCAAAGGAAAAGATCTGCTCAAACCAGTTTATGAGAAATAAATGATGGCTATTCTTCATGCGGTCAAGCAATGGAGGCCCTATCTCATGGGTAAACACTTCAAGGTAAAAGTGAACATGATAGTCTCAAATACTTTTTTGAGCAAAGGTTATCATCTAAGGAACAACAAAAGTGGGTAACAAAAATGTTGGGTTATGATTTTGAAATCATATACAAAAAGGGTAAAGAAAATGTAGTAGCTAATGCATTGTCCAGAAGGGATACATCCGCAGATGCCTTACTATGTGGAATGTCCATGTTGACGGCCGATTGGGTGGATGAAGCAAGATTGGAATGGGATCAAGACAAGGATACACAATCTCTAATACAGAATATCAAGCAAGGATCTATGACATCTAAAAAATTTGAGTGGAAAGGTAATGCCCTATGGTACAAGGACATGTTATACTTGAGTAAAGATTCTGAGTTGAAGCATAAGATTCTTGCAGAGCTACATGCCTACTTTGTTGGAGGACACTCGAGTTTTGAAGACATATCATAGAATAAAAAGAGAATTCTTTTGGGAAGGACTCAAGGGGATGTACAAAAGTTTGTATCAGAGTGTTTAGTGTGCCAACCGAACAAAGGGGAAACAATTAAGACACTGTGTCTCATTGCAACCCTTACCAATTCCTAACCGAGAGATGGGAGGAGGTCTCCATGGATTTCATCACCGGATTGCCTTGTTCGAGAGGGTAGGAATGTTATTTTCGTGATTGTGGATAGGCTCAAAAACATGCCCATTTTTGTTCCCTATCACATCCATTTTAGCCTAATAAACAGATCATGCAACTATTTTTTTGGAGATAGTTCAAAGGCTACATGGAACCCCAAAGATAGCTCGTATGTGATCGTGATCCTATTTTCACAAGTAATTTTTGGACGGAATTATTTTCATGTTTGGGTACTCAGCTAGCTCACAGTTCATCTTATCATCCTCAAACTGATGGGAAAACAGAAGTGGTCAACAAATGCTTAGAGGGGTATCTATGTTGTTTTGTATCAGATAAGCAGGAAAGATGGATTAAATGGCTACCACTTGCAAAATGGTGGTATAACACATTTTTTCATACCTCTTCTCAAATGACCCCATTTTTAGCATTATATGGTTACCATCCACCTTCTACCACTTCCTCCTTGAGGGTGCAAACTAAGGTCAGAGATGTTGAGGAACACATTCAACATCAACAACAGGTTTTGGCTAGTTTGAAGGAGAATTTAGCATTAGCACAAAATGAATGAAACAACAAGCATATCAACATCGTAGTGAAAGACATTTTGAAATTCGTGATTGGGTTTTTGACGTCTCCACCTTTACAAACAGATTTCTCTAAAGCAAGCGAGTAAAAGGACAATAAACTTGCTCCTAAATACTATTGCCCTTATCGAGTTCTATAGAAAATTGGCGGTGTTGCTTATAAACTAGAGTTGCCTCCATCTTCACACATACCTTTGTATTCCATGTTTCATGCTCAAGAAGGTTATTCGACGAAGTTTGAAGCCCAGACGAGTTAGGAACTTGACGAGGAAGGAAGAATCATTTTGGAGCCAAAGAAGATTCTGCAAATATGTACCGAGAGGCCGAGAACCAGAGACATTAAGGAATATCTCGATCAAGTGGAAGAATCGAGCATATAAGATGCCACCGGGAGGATGAAGGTTTTCGCAACAACATCTAGGATTATTCAACATTGAGGACAACGTTGGTTTGAAGGGGAAAGGCATGCTACACCCTTAACATATTGCTTGTATTAGGATATGAGTAGCCAGACTTGTGGCTTACCATATCATTTTATTATATCATTTATACTTTCTCATGCTTAATAGGTCGAAGCGGGTGATGGCTATAACATATGAATAGTATATATAGAGGATTGTAGGTAGTAGTTCATTATTATTTGAGCATTTGAGTCTTATTATATGGTTTGGAGGTTGCCCCCTCGAAGTGACGAAGCTATTACAATTGCATATTGAGATCATTATTCGAAATATTGTGTTATTTGGTGTTATATTCTTTGCTCATAATCTAAATTATACTAGTAATTTCATTACATCGGACATGCCAATGGGGTTTGAACCTTAGACCTCCTCTTAGTAAATGCCCAAACTTTACCAATCTTTTCTTTATCATGTTGCATCCACGATTAATTACTTCCCACACATTCATTTCCAACTTTCCATTCATGTCTCTCAAGTATCTCAAAATTTTAATGTCATTTGAATAAAAAACTTTGAGTTTTGACCTTAATCGATATATAATTTCAACTTCTCGCTCATATGGTTAATCAATGTGTGAGCTCTATTATTGTTGATTTTTTAGAAATTAGTTGTTACCTACATTTGCTTGAGCTTGCAAATAGAAAGGGGGCTGCAAAGTGCTACTAAAAGAAAGCATTGTGGGTGGATTTTTAACCAAAACCTATAAAGAACTCCCACAAATTTTATTTTGAACCCATTAAGTTCATGTATATAGTCCGACCGAAATTGCATGTATGAAGTTGAACACATTTACTAGATTGTTGGAGGGTTGAGTTTCACATTGTTTCCCATTCCATTTTGCCCACCCTCACACTTCTCCACCCTCAAACACCTCCTTCACCCCTGTTCCTCTCCCATTGTTTCTCTCCCTCCAATTTGACTTCTCAACAAATCCCGTTTGACATTACCATTGTACATCAGACATTTCATGTGAAGCGCACAGTATTCAAGCAGTATTACTTAGCCTTTCCTTTCTCGAATCTCTCTGAGGACATCTGTTAGCATAATGAGGACCTTTGCATATAAAACATGTAGGCTTATCTCTTTTTCCTTTTCCTACATATTTCTTTTTTCTGAAAACAAAAGGTCTTCTGAAAGAATTGTTAAACTCAGATTTAAACTTTCTACCATACTGCTTCTTATATTTCTTATATTTCTTATACTTCCCCTTCCCCTTTTTGAAAGATGTACAGTCAGTACATTTGGACTTGACTGGACCATCTAAGTTTTCACAACCAAAGGCATCTATGGCATACATATCACAAATTTTGTACCTAGAGACTTAGCATGTCTAATTGCTTGCTTTTTCTCCCATTTTTCTTTGCATAACTTTGCATGGGTTTGGTCAATAATTTGATTTATTGCACCAAAACTTAATTCTGAAGCATTTATACCATGCATAGCCTTTTTATATTCTGTAGCAAAATAAGGAGGAAAAGATTCTATGTACCTTAGACGCATAGTCTCATCATTGATATTTCCAGAGTTGTAGTATAGCTTCTGCATGAAGCACTGGTACTCCTTGATTCTGGACATATCGCAGAGTCTGGCTCTGAGGAAGATAGCAGTATTCTTCATCTTGTCATCATCAAGATTACCTATAAACTCTTTAATAATAGCAGCAGTTAGTCCCATATAGCCACTTTCTAAAATAGCATCTTTACCAGGAAGAACATCCCACCATTCTTTTATTATACCTACAAACCCATTTGCAATTGCTGAAGCAATAGTGCGTGGATCTTTTCTGTACATTTCTAGCTGGGAATTTCCCCAACCAATCATACCATGCACCATTTCTTTTATCTCTTCTAGAGATCTGCACTCCAGCTTATACCAATTGGGCTGCAATGTTTGTACTCTAGCCATGCCTTGAAGAGGCTCAGGCTGAGTGTGGGAACCAGATGATTCTCCCAGAATCATGCTTTCTACCTGCTGGTGTTGTTCAATTTTTACCATTCCAACAGACTTTTTACTAGAATCAAAAAATAATGGCTTATATTGAGAAAGAATTTCTTTATGGGGCTGCTTACTTGATGGATTGGCGAGATCAGTGACTTGTTCCAGAAACAAGCATTTGACCAGTCTCCTTCTTCTTTCTTGACAGTATTATCCCAGATCTGATCTATCTTGGGGACTATTTGAGGAATATCATCGACTGCATCTAGTACTTGCTCAATCTTCTGATCTGCTTTCTCCAAACTATCATGCACATGAGACAAACTACTTTCTACAAGCTCATGCGTATGTGTTAGTTGACTAGAACACTACTTTTTACAGAAACACTATGATCAATTAGTGGCTGAACCACATCTACAATATTCGAGTAATAACTTTGGGCACTTCTTCAACAGATAACCTTATGACTATGTTGCACCAAAGTTTCTACTCTTTTACAGAATCCTCAAGCTTATCTATTCTAGAATTTAAAAGCTTAAGGGCACCAGCTGTGTCACCTTTCTTTCTGAGCTCAATAGCTTTCAATGTCCTCTGCATCTGCTCTAGCTTTTCTTCATGTGAGCTGATCTTTTCATGAACTGCTTTTACTGCTTTGTTGGTCCAGTTCAACATCTTGGAGCTTTCTGAGGGCTCGATCTGCTTATCAACTGTTCTCTGGTACCAAAATACAGCTTTCTGTTTCTCATCAGGAGAAACAAGCTCATGACTTTCTGCAGGAGGAAAAGAATTAGAACTGCCTGACGCCATATTGATGGTCGGGCCATTAGAAGGGACATACTTCTGGTTGACTAACTTTTGACAGTCATCACACCATAGAAAATCTGTATTAGGATCATGGACTAAGGAGCTATGATCGCACTGAGAAAAGTTTTCTCCTTAATAGGAGGCTCATTTGTTAGAAGACTCACCTACTGAAAAATAAGTATCGTTGTTAGGACTGACAGAATTAGACCTAGGTAAACTTAACCTAGAATTAGATCTAAAGGACAACTTTACATTATCTTTACACTCTTCTACTGCTGTAGCATTCTTGCAACTTAGGCTGAGAAGACTGGATGAATTTCTTGGAGGGTCCACTCTTTAGGTACTCTGATCTGAGACCAGGAAATGAGTTCTGGCTCAATCTTTTGGCTTTCTATGTTGACGTGACTCACCACGCTGCTGCCTTTGGAAACGCCATGCTTAACTGCAGGTACATGGTGTTTACAAGCCTATAAATGACTTTGTAATGAATGGCAAGCGGACAAGCACCAGGACGCATATTGAGACCTGTAGTAGCCAAATGCAATTTTAAGACGTCTTGTAAAAGATCGTCTTTTGTCAGAGATCTGAGGATAATTAGGATACACCATCAAGGGAGAGGCGAAAAAGTACCGTCAATTTGTACGCAAACATATGTTTAGTTGGAACTTAACCGAACAAAAGCAAACCGAACGGCTATTTTACAACGGTCGGACGAGCTCCCCACCGCTATTGTTTGAGATGACAACAGATGTCCTCCGCACATGAACACAATGTGGAGGGGCGTAGCTACCCCTAAACGCTAATGTCAGCCATCGAAAACCCTGACTTTCCGCACATGAAGTTCTCCGCCAAAGCACAGCCCTTTAAAACAGTGCTTACGTGTTAATTTTTGACTAGAAAACTGTCCATCGAACTATCTTTTCTGATATTATTTATTGAAATCCGTACCAGAAATAAGGTGTGCCTCGGCTGCATCAAAATATGTGGCAAAGCGCAGTACGGGCATGTTTCGGAGGGCTACAGGCGCGCTAAAGCGCACTAAAGCCCTTCATGTGCGGAGGACAAGAGTTCGCATTGACGTGGCATTTTCATCATTAAATGTGTTGGGTGTCGATCAAGATAAAAAGCACGGCAGTCGAGATTGTGCATTGTATGAAAACATCATAATGTTTTTCGCCTGGTTATAATTCTCGAGGCTTTTATTTGTGCGGGTTTCAGCCGAGATCCTTTTTAGCGCAGTGTATTTCATAGTCCAGACTCTTTGTTCGAGTCGTATTGTGTCTGAGCACCAGTGGGGTTTGCGCCGAAATCGATACGAGTTCGGATCCCGTAGACAACACGGACGACGACACTGAGGACATTTTGTTTAAAATTTTAGAGGGAAGCTGGGAAGAGACCAAATTATTGCGCAGGTATTTTACTTTCTCCCCACGGATTTAAATAATCTGTGAAATCGTGAAAATTTGGCTTCGTATGATGCAAAAAGGTCTTTAAAAATATATTGTAGGAAGCTATCTTAAATTTACCTCCAATTGGGGTTTCTGTAGAAATTTAATATTAAATCAGATGCTTTACGAACTTTTAGATCCGAAATGCAGGCTGCTTTAATGGCAGTGGGGATTAGGAATCTGCGACCTGAAATTTTGTGAGAAATTTGAGTCGTTGCTCGTATTCGGGGTTTTTGGTTTTGTGCAAATTTGAGTCGTTTCTCGTATTTGGGGTTTTTGGTTTTTTGTCCGGGTGAGGACCTGCCGATGTACTTGAAATATCAAGTGGCCATTATTTCAATTTGGCATAGCACAAACCCATCATAGGTCACATAAATTTTCCTTTCTTGAATTATTTCTCTGTCATACTTCTGTCAGGGCCGAGCCGTACATATCCATTCGTTTTCAACAAATAAATCTTATTCATATTGTCTTTACAGTGTCTGGACGCACCCCCACATTGGCACACGTCTAACATAACATACAGAGACTTATGTTGTAATGTAAGCCACCTGTAGTTCTACATAGCTTACAAAGTCTGAAACAGATTTTTCTATTAGCTTTCATTTCCTATACAGGGACTTGGCAGCATTATTACAAAGATATTTGGATTTTCACACCATACAGTTTGATTCATTTCATAGAAAATTTTCATACTCTTTGATTTGGATGATTATCTCCGATGGTGTCGATGCTTTCATGTCCTTTATCCCACATAGGGCTTTTTGGCTGTATGTTAGAAAATTTACGAAGGAAAGATATGGAAAATCAACTCTTCCATTTGTTTAGATGCATTCAATTATATTCTACATATTATATATACAGTAATATATAAAGACATTTATACATACATGTGTATGTGGATATGTATATTGTATATATACAAATTCTGACATGTAAAAGGAAAAACCATAAAACCTATACACTCTTCTCCCATGATATTTATCATAAATACATGTTTGGGGAGTATGTAGGTTTCATAGTTTTTCTGCTGCGTATCAGGATTGTTTTATCTTGGAACTTGTTTTACATTTTGTGCAAAATTCTGTCACAAAGGCAGATCCTTGGAGGATTCATGTTCAAACTATGTGGGAATTTCTCGTGTAGACATTGCGAAACCAGTAGGTCTGCTTCAGAAAAGACCATTCTGCTTCATAAGTGTGCACTCTTGGCCCTTCACGATGGTATCATCAAGTATGTTTTATTTTATTTTTTGCTTTTAAAACTTGTGAAAGCAATGGAAAAATGTATTTCAATACTTGTAAGTTCTAACGTAGGCCATGGTCCAGATCAATTTGATGAAGGCAGGGTTTCACCAAGTAAAATATATGTAGGTTTTGTAAACTTCATTTTCCAAATACCACAGGGTTTATGAGTTTAAAATTTGCAATTAAAAGTAGCCCTTATTATAGAACCCTATAGGTCTTATCATTTACTTATGGTGACCCCTACCATCTTGATTGAAGGCAGGGTCACTAAGTAAATCATATAGAGTTTGAATGCGTACTCTTTCATTTAAAATTAAAAGAGTCCATGCCATACATCCGTATGGATTTACTGTGTGCTTGTGTTGAACTCTATCTTGATTAGAGGCCTAATTTTTCTATTTAAAATTTCTTGTAAAAAATCCATTGGAATTGAACTAGTTACTAGTGCTCTTCTAAGTGGAATTTATCATATATAGAAGCAAATTCCAGCTATTATATAAGCTGTATTTTGGTATTGGGATATATTGATTTCATTCTAGACACATTCCTCAAGCAGTACATATTCCAAAAGAACCCATCATTTGGATTGTTATAAGAAAGCTCTAACATATGAGACCCCACCTTGTGGAAGCAATTCAACCAATTTTTGTTTGGCATGTTCACTTGAAATATAATAACTTTCCTCTTGTGAAACTCTCTTGGATAATATTAATTGGAGGTTCAAGGCAAGTGGTATAGAAATTTTGATTCGGATGTTTAGGAAAAGTAGGGAATGATTCTCCTCAATCTTTGTAGAGAACAATTTTTCCCCATGTCTTATAACGAAGAAAATATTCCTTGTATCTCAATGTCTAGTAAGAGATAAGGTCTAGTTTTTGGCTTCCTGTGGGATATGGAAGCTATTCTTATGTTTCAACTCATCTAATGAAGCGTACTCTCAGTTGACCGAGAGAAAATCTAAGGCCATGCAACCGGTGGTGTTGAAGATGATTTAAACAATGAACAACAATATTAGGTATGCAATAAAAAGTTCTAAAAGCAACATTAAGCTAGGGTTGATGGTGTGGGAGGTTGAATATCTAAGTCATTTGAATGCTACTTTAATTAACATCCTCAATAATATTATTGACCTCATCCTTAGGGGTAGGAGATGAGAAAGGAGTATCTAGTGAGAATTTGCACAAAGGAAGATAGTCATTTGAAATACTACCCATCTAGAAAAGAAAGAGGGCCTCAAAGTACATATAATATCTCCATTTAGATTAGTTTTTATTAGTGATCCTCTTAGAGGAGTGGAGAGCTAAGAATGAGTACATATAGTCCCACGAGACTGAGTCAACGATCGTGCATGTCCTAGGTGCAGATCAATGATGAGCTCACAAACAGTGACCAAATAATGCATCAAAGATGGTTTTACAACAAAAGGGGAGAGTCTCTTTCTATCTTTATATGGGGGAGAGTCCCTTTCTATTTTTATTTGAATTTTGTATGCTAGGGAGTGGGGCCTGGATCCTTTGACCCACAAATCTTCAAGAATTTAGTATTCATTTGAAAAAAAGGTTATAGTTCAATTTGAAAGTTTGTAAGGTGAAGCTAAAAACACACTCTACAACAATATCAAAAGCATGCTTTTATCAAACATCTTATCAGGATGCTAGCTACTTGCTCAAGGAAGCACCAATTAATTGAAAATTTGAACACTAAGAAACATACAATAGGTGGTCATTTTCACCTCCTCCTCTAAAAGAAAATTCTGCAATGTGAAAAGGGGACTCCAAGAAGTTTCTTAAAAATTGTAAGGGAAAGTGTTGTGACAAATGGGATGATTGTAAACAAAAAAAAAAGAAGAGGAGTATGAATTGTGAGCAGATTTTGAATGGAGCTGATGTTATATTAGATTCTGATGTAAATTATGCCATGGAAGATGGGAAATTAAGAGTCTTTCTGCCCACTGCTGTATAGTTCTGTTAAAAATATCTGTGGTACAAGGACCCTCCTCACTGCCATTTCTTCTTGAAATAAGAAAAATTATGCCCATTGCTGCCAACTGTGTACCACATTAAGAAAGACTGAAATGATGGAATGCGAAAAGGGAACTCCAAGAAATTTGCTCAAGTATAAGGCAAAAAGGGTGACAAATGGGATGATTGTAAACCATAATTGTTTTTTGAAAATTATGAATTGTGATCAGATTTTGAATGGCGCTGAAGATATAGCAGATTATGATGCAAATGATGCACCATACAATTATGTGTAACTTTTCGCTATTGTATAGTTTTGTAAAAAATATCTCTGTCTTTATGAAGACCTAAGTCACAAGGTTCGAGTTCGAGTTCGACGATGATAAAATTCGGTTGGAATCATGTCGATAGATAAAGTTTGAAAAAAATTCGCCATCAAGTTTGATTGTAAAATAAATAAAAATTAAAATAATTATATATATTTAAATAAAATTAAAAATTAAAAAATAAATAAATTTAAAAGTAAAAAAGGATAAAATATTAGTACATATTAAATATGTATTTAGAAAAGATACATAAAACAAATCAAATAAAAATTAAACGTTAAAAACTTTAAAAAGATCTAACTATTATCTAAAATAAAATTAGAATGAATGAATAAAAAAAAAAGATACATAAAACAAATCAAATAAAAACTAAAAGTTACAAAACATAAAAAAATCTAACTATTATCGAAAATAAAATTAGAATAATGAATGAATAAAAACAAAAGAAAAAACAAATTACAATAAACCCTTAGATGAAAAGCTCCTCTCTGCGAACACGATGAACTCCCTGGTTTGTGTGGTAGGGATGTCACGATGAACTCCTTGGTTCGCGTGGTAGGGATTGTTGGTGCCATTTTTAAGCTTGCACCATGTTGCCCTAAAATTTCAAATCTATATCTGCTCAAAAACGTTTTACCCTTTGAATTAATGGTCTAAATTTCTTCCCCTCCAGTTGAATGCTTTAAAATGCTCACAAACTTGTTGTTTTGCCCTAATTTGAAGGAATATTCCAAGTTTGCCCTTTTCTGTGCCCTAGTTCTTCCAATTTTGTGGGCTGTGTCATTTTTTCCCTTTGCCAGATCGTGGAAAAATCAAAATTGATCAATTCATACTTGTTTGTATTTGAAAATCCAATCCCAAGGTCAAAAATGTTCGGAAATCATGCTTCAGTTGATTTAAAATCAAAAATTTGCCATCCTTGGCGAAAAATTGAATTCTAGGGCATCCTTTGAATTTTTTGCATTTTGACGGTCATATGGGTGTCATTTGCCGTCAAATTCATCCTCAAGAGGTATTGGCAACGTGGTGGGTTTTCATTGGCCAAGGCGGGTTGGCGGGTGGTCGGATTCCCTTGGAATTTTTAGACTTTACTTTGCGAAAATTTTAAAAGTCAAAACTTGGCCCGAAACCCATAGCCAATCGGGAGTGGACACATGTCCATAAAAGACCAAGGGCGGAGGAGCGGGCCGATGGGGGACTTAGAGTTTTTGGCTCTAATTCTATAAAGTTTCAAAACCAGTTTTGCCCCGCTCCAATCAGAGGAGGACACGTGGCATCACGGCGGCGACAAAGCGGGTCGATGGGCGGCGGAGGGAAAAGGGGATTTTTCCCTTTTTCACAAAAATGTTAAAGTAAATTTTTGGCCCGAAAGCCCGTGGCCAATAACAAGAGGACACGTGTCCACAATTTGCAAGAGGTGGGTTGGCGGGTCCGTGGAGGGAAATGGGGATTTTTTCCCCTTTTTGGCAAAAAGGCTTAAAATCAAAATTTAAGCGCGGGCCTGCAAGCGAATCATCAAGCGACATGTGGCAGAGGACAAGGCGGGTCGGCGAAGTAGGAAGGAATTTTTCCCTTTTGCCAAAAGGACTCAAAATCAAAATTTGATGCACTGCTCGCTATCAAATCACAAGGAGACATGTGGCGAGGAAAAATCAGAGGTGCAGGCCCGCGGGGAAAAAAGTGAAATTTTTTTCAATTTCTAAAAAAGGTCAAAATGCATAGAATTGAAGCACAATTTCAATGGGACCCACCATATGCCACGTGTCAGCTCAAAATTCAAAGGGAGGGGCGGAGAAAAGGGTCAAAATTTTCATTTTTCCAAAAAATGTGGAAAAGTAAAAAATAAGCCCGAATTTGTTCCCAATCATAGTTTGACACGTAGCAGATCAAGGGCAACTGTGCATTTTCATTTTTGGCCACCATTTTTCCTCCAGGAAGCTTGGAATCACGAATTTTGCATCAAAATTCATCAAATTTATAGTGATTTTGTGTCGTCTTGGCCTTCCAGGATCATTGGCATCACTTTCATGGCTTAATTCTTTGATTTGAGGTGTTTTTGAAATAATTTTTGCCCCAACCCGAGCAAACACGTGAAATGACAAAATCAAAAATTGCAGAGGTAGTTTTAAAAGGTGAAATGATGAGAGGAAGGGTGTTTGCATGCCTCAATGATGAAAAACGTGCCTCTAGGATGGATAATGATCCAGATATTTGTAATGATTTAATCTTTTTGGCACACCTGGCAACCTGCGAGTGTTTTTTTCTGTTTGATGTCATTTTCATTGAATCATGAGGATTGTTGTAACAAACTTGATCCCATGGCATATTATTTGCTTGGGAAAGAAGGCTCCAATGTGGCATGAGGTATATAATGCATTTTGGAGAAATTGTAAAGGGTCGGGAAAAATTGAAAATCACGAGCAAATTCTAAGAAAAAGCTCATCTTCTGAGAAACCCACCAAAGAAACAAGATAATTTCTTCTGTGTTGGATCTTCATGTATGTGAGTTGGTTACAAGTGTATAGCCATCACACAGACTTTGAGATTGTTCATGAAACTCTCCCCTGTTGATGAATCTAACAAGTTTTGAGTTAATCTGTGTTTTTTTGGGCAATATGATGTCTGTTATCATTTTTAAATGCCTGCAAATAGTTTTCATTGTTCTTGTTGCAATCTTGCATTGAAAGTCTTTAGAAATCACACAGAATCTCCATTTCTTGTTGATAGTTTAGTGGCATTTGCAATCTCATGTTCAGAAGAGCCTTCATTTGATAAAGAGATAAACAAATTTAAAATCACTTTACCTTCCTTGACTGCAGAGATTGCTTGTAAGCCTTTGGGGGTACCTTAGGCGTGGTTTGATCATGGATTTTTGTGTTTAATTGAGTTCTTTACTTCAAGCTTTTGTGGTGAATTCTCAAAGATTGTGTGAAGAGTGCAACCTGGGCTTCCATTTGTGCCTCTTTTGGTTGAAAGAATATCCTGATTATTTGAAGCATTTTATCTGATAGTTGTTTCAAGTATTGTAAAGGTTGTCAAAGATCTGATATATCCCAGTTTGTCTCATCAATACCCCACCAAAAATTTCATTCAAACAAACTAATCCTACCCATACTACCCCTGCATCTGTCAACAAAAGAATACAATCCATTCACAAAAATGCACAAGGCAAATCAGGATTATACAATGTCTTCAGTAACCCTTGCCTTGCATTGAAAATATCTCCATAATCTGGGAGTGACAACTTGTGAAAGTCAGATTTGGAGTGTTGATCATATTTTCCCAAGGCCTTTTCATACTACTTGCATAAATTGAGGGATATCTTCATCTCCTTCACCATTTGGGGGTTACAATATAGGTTCTCTTACCTTGGTTGAAAGGCACAACCTAGAATAGTGAGGGTCAGATCAGATCCTTTCAAGGTGCTATCCATCTCTCCACGAATCTGAGTGTCAGTTAGATCACATCCCCGGCTACAAAACGACACACATCAAGATCTATCTGACTTCAAGCTTCATGCCATATCTCTGATGCTGCTCAGACTGAAAAGGAGAACAAATTTGGGTACCAACAGGGATGATGCTGGTCGCAGTGCTCTGGAGTATGCCCATGCCATGCTTGAATCTCTTGTTGGCTGTATAGGAAAAAGAAACCCTGCCTGCGAGTGCAAAGTATGAATAGAGACGTCCACACAACTCCTTGAGTTGGGCCACACGACTACCTCTGTGTCATACAACCTGTGCATCTGCTGAAAGCCTCTGCAAACTGCATCGAATTTGGCTGTCAGATTTTAATCGTTGAATTTCAATTTTTAGGTGAAAATTCAGAGAACCTTGTAACATAGGTGAAGACCTTTCTCACTATTCTTTCTTGTTGAAATAAGAGAATTTAGGAAAGATTGAAATGCTGGAATGCGAAGAGGGACTCCAAGAAGTTTCCTCCAAATTATAGGGAAAAGGGGTGACAAATGGGATGATTGTCAAAAGTAAAGTAAAAATTAATGAAAATTATGAATTGTCAGCAGATTTTGAATGGAGTTGTAGCAGATTGCGATGCAAATGATGCCATGGATGATGAAAAATTAAGTCTTGCTGCCTACTGCTGTATAGATTTGTAAAAATATCTTTGGGTTGTGAAGACCTCCTCACTACCCTTGCTTGTGGAAAGACAGACAACCTGCTGAGACTCAAACCAAAATAGTGAATGGAAAGCTTTTAAGAAGACGAATTAGGGTTTTAGATGATTCACAAAGAAACAAATTAGAGAATATTTATTTTTAAACTATTATTTTTATTTTTTACAGTTTTTTTGGGACTCGCGAGTCCAAAACTATCACGGAATGGCTGTTTGGTTCTGAAATATGCATTCAAAATGTCCCTAAAATGTTTTTGACTTTGGAAATGACATTCAAAGATTTCAGGTCATTTTCTCCCCAAAACATTTTCCTCCACACAAACACCCCCTCTGCATTTTCATGGACCAATAATAAAAATTTGTGGTGAGAATAAAATGAAAATAAAATAAAAGTTTTGAGAGAAGCTAAGATAAGTATTATAAGTAGGGTATATGAATTTTCAAACTCAGCAGAGTTGAAAGGGATGGATACGCGCAAGGATGTTTGGGGTCAAATTAGGGTCAGCAAGCCTAAAGTTCAAGAATACATGATTGGAAAAAGAAAGCCAGCTCGAGATATGGAAAGATTGGATATGCGAAGGAGAGAGGTTAGGAAAGACACTGAATAACAGTATAACCCCCATTTATGAGGATGACATATGAAAGTATTGGATCCTTAAAACTGGAAATATCATTTAGGCTCACTCAACTCAAGATAATGTTTGACATCTGTTATAGTTTCCCTCGCCTCAAGATATCAAATTAAACCAAAATCTGAACACCAAGCTTGCATAACCATAATTCATTGTCATTATGCTCGTAGAGGAACCTGCTTAGTCCCAATTCAAAAATTGAAGAAATCTCGGTTATGAGGAAGGAGATAGGCTAGTAAAGATAGTCAACAATAGTCGATCCTCCATTCATGATGACATACAAAATTATTGGAACCTCAAAACTAGAAATATCATTTTGGCTCACCTAACTCGAGATAATGGATGACATCTGTTATGATTGGCCTGTCCTCAAAGCATCAAAATAAACCAAAATATGGACACCAACTTGCATAACTGTAGTTTATTGTCATTATGGTTGTAGAGGAACCTGCTTAGTCCCAATTTACAAATGGAACTCTTCTAACTGTCCAACATTGCTTATGAAGGCAAATGAGACATCTTTGAGATAAACGTTCAAATATAGGCAGATAAAACAAGTGAATACACTAGGGCATGCTTTCATTATTGGTTTTTTTGGAAGTAACAAGCCACAATGTTATCCCTTTTACATATGGTCATCCACCTTTAAATACTGGAATATAAGTTTTTCTGAAGAGTTTCTGGACAGCCACATACTTGCTGATTTGTATGCCCATGATTGCCAAGGAACTCCTGAAATTGTTGAAAATGGGGAGCTCCTATGTAATGATAGACTCCTTTGCTGTGCTGGGTAAAACTATCTTGAAACTATGATTTGTCAGGTGTTGTTTTTAAATTCTAAATTGTATTTTGTTACTGCTCAAGTCTTAAAATATCTTTCTTGTGAAATCTATCATTGATAATAATGTTACTTCTCTTTGTATCTATTTTGTAGCATAGTTTTATACCACATAGTTGGCTTTTTCCCAAATGTTGTGTAGCAATCCACCATGGAGGTAGGTATGTATTTTCTTTATTATATGTATGGAACATTTTTGGTCACTTCATTGGTACCTTTATGGTTTATAATATTTGATCTTGAAAAAGTGTCTTCCTTTCATCGTGCAATGACTCTTTGTTGGATTGTCATCTATCAGTTTCAGATTTAAGAGCTAGTTTGCTAGTTTTATAATGCTTTATTTTTTTAATGAGCTTTATATACAAGCAAGTAGACAATACATTTTTAATGTGATAAATTTGTTTGTTTTCATTATATAACTTAATAATGACAAATCATTTTCTTTATTACATGTATGGAACATTTTTTTGGTCACTTCATTGGTACCTTTATGGTTTATAATATTTGATCTTGAAAAAGTGTCTTCCTTTCATCGTGCAATGACTCTTTGTTGGATTGTCATATATCAGTTTCAGATTTAAGAGCTAGTTTGCTAGTTTTATAATGCTTTATTTTTTTAATGAGCTTTATATACAAGCAAGTAGACAATACATTTTTAATGTGATAAATTTGTTTGTTTTCATTATATAACTTAATAATGACAAATCATTTTCTTCAGAAATTTATGGGTTTGTGAAATACACTAGAATTTGCTGTGTAAAGATCAATGATAAAGAGAGCCAATTCAGAACTTTGTTAGGAAAACTATGAAATTTGAGTTGGTATGGTAGTGTTAAATTTTTGACCCATTTCAAGTGCATGTGGTCTAGATAATTCACAACTTACCTATTGAATTCTCATAAAAATGAAATCTAAACAAATTGAGAGATAATAAAAATGCATGAAAATAGAATAGTGGTTTTAAAGATATAGAGGTTATAATGAAGAAAAACACATGTTAATATTCACAAGCTGTAGGATCAGAAGGGGTTGATATGTGTGCTTCTTAGATAATGCCTTCAACTAGTTATTTGGGCCTTGGTGAGCAAGAGCAAAAGTAGAATTTCCTTAAATATTCGTGGCCCAGGGCTTTGGTAGAGGTGAGGAAGCTCATAATATGTCTATGAATTTGAACCTCAAAGTGGAGGATTTGTTGAGTAAATCTAACATTATTAGATCTCATAATAAGTTTATCGCATGTAGACTTCGTCTAAAGGTCAAAGGGCAAAGGTGTGGTTGTTAGATAATTGCCATCCTAAATTAGTCTATGGTGTCGATTGAGGATTAAACTTAACATTAATTTTTTTCATCAATATTAATGTTAATTTCATTTTCTACTACGACCGTTATTATTCTAGGTAGCAAGTATAGCTACAAGTACAAATACGAGGAAGGGGACTTGGTACATTTATATGACAATTTTGTTATTGGGGCTTGGGTGCGGATTTGTGTATGGCCATGCAAAAATATATAAAATATTAAAAATGTAGCTAAATAAGCAAATTAACTACATATTTTGCATATAGTAAACAAACTATGCTAAATAACCACAAAACATACTTATAATTCAATGCCAAAAGTTACGACATTCATTTGTCAACCAGAACAAGTACATAGTGCAAATGTTACAATGTTTACACACAAACAAGACAAATCAACACATTTATTATATTAAGTAATCATAGTTTTCTTTAGTGTATTCAATGGGAGCATCTTTAGAACCATCACGTTGTTTATTAGAAAAATCAGTTATGACATTCATTTGTCGACCAAGAACAAGTACATAGTGCAAATGTTACAATGTTTACACACAAACAAGACAAATCAACACATTTATTATATTCGTAATCATAGTTTTCTTTAGTGTATTCAATGGGAGCATCTTTAGAACCATCACGTGGTTTATTAGAAAAATCATCATGTGGTTCATCAAAACCTTAAGGAGTAGCGGTGGTTCTCTTGTTAGCTCTATCATGTGAAATAACCTCTAGCTCTTGGTCTATCAATGAAAGGTGGCAAATGGATGCTTCCAAGTTTGGGGTTTTTGGGCCTACATTCCAACACTTCGTTTCCCCCTTGTTTGTACCCATTTTATTTGTGTAAGAAGGTGCATATTCATTGCAAGCGGAACCATCATGTGGTGGTTCATTAGAACCACAAGGAGTAGTAGTGGCGCTCTTACTAGCTCAATCATGCAAAGTAAGTACCCTCTAGCTTTGATTAAAGGTGGCCATTCGATGCTTCCAAGTTTGGAGTCTTTGGGTCTACATTCCAATGCTTTGTTTCCCCTTGTTTGTACCCATCTTGCTTGTGTGTTAGAAGGTGTTGGAATGCACGAAGACCAAATCCCTGCCTTTTTGCTTCCGACTTGTTGTGGTTAATTGAGTGGATAAAGCGTAATAGAGCATTAACAACCAAACTTTATTGGAGATTGCTAGTTGCTCCACATGATTTGTGGGCTGCTTGTATCGAGCTAAATATGTGAAAGCAATCCTCTTGACAGGATTATTAGGTTGATCCTTCCTTGTAAAGGCTCCCCAATTCTTTTCGAGATTAGGAGAGCTCATAAAGAAGCATTGCTTAGGATAATCAATAATGAAACCAAAACTAACTTTTGGACAGATTCTTGGGATGGAAATCCTTCACTCATAACTCAACATCTTGAGTTAAAGACGACCATGGAAGTTCATGAAAAAGGTTGGATTAAGGTTGCAAAGTATTATGAATATACTATTCACCAATGGGAAATTGGTCATTGTTGGATTCTACTCATAAATGGTTAGTTCAGCTTGGGGAGGATAAAAGGATGATGGATAATTTATACATTCCGACCTCTTTCAACCTTTGAATGGCTAGATTTTATAGCATGGGGAAATAGTTCCACAGGTATTTACTCTGTTTCTTTTGGATATGATTCTCTATGTTATGTAGTTCCACATCCTCCGAGGGACATTTTTCATCATCTGTGGCAGTAAGCTCTATGGCCCAAAGTAAGCTTCTTTGTTTGGTTGGTTTTAAGAAGAAGAATCCTAACGGGGATAGGCTCATGAAAAGAGGCTTTAATGGCCCTTTTAGATGTGTACTGTGCTTAGAGAATGATGAAACCATAACTCATCTTTTTATACAGTGCCCCTTTGTAGTCCAACTATGGCAGCTTTTCACCAAGTTGTTTGAGATAACACTGGGTTGGAATTCAGTCTCTTGAAAATTTGTTCAGAGAATGGGAAAAACATTTCACGAAGGGTTAATTTTTTTCAAGCTTTGTGGATTGGTATAACTCTCCTGTTATGAAATACTTGGAAGGAAGGAAAGATTTGATTTCTCTATATATAAATTTTTCCAATAGGAATATAGAGGCATCTTTTGTGTGGGAGAAGATAAAAATGAATGTTGCAGAATCTATTAAGCACAAGCGATTCTTTTAAGAACAAGAAAGAAAAGACAACTAAATAGAAAGTGGACTCCTCCTCCGCTTGGATTTGGAAAGTTGAATACTGATGGTGCTTCTAGAGGAAATCTAGGTCAGGCCAGTATGGGAGGAATAGGTAGATCTTCTAATGGTTCAGTGGCCTTTTTCTTTTCTGAAAAATTGGGTTATTCAACAAATAACTTAGTTGAAATTAAGGCTAGTCTACAAGGGTTTACAAGAAGCTTTGAAAATTGGGTGGCAAAAACTTGGGGTGAATCTAGTTCTCTTGATAGTTATCTTGTTATCCTATCTTGAGGCAGTTCAGGACAAAAATTGGCAAATTGTAAGAGAGTTGGGGAAAATTCAAAGGTTGAAGGATAAGTTCCAAGAGATCTACTTCAATCATGTTCCTAGAGAGCTCAATAAAGTGGCGGATGCATTAGCTAATTGGGCTCTTGATAACTACAATCTCATTTGTTATGGTCCTCCACTGTTATGGTGGTCGACCAAGCTTCAAGAAGATTTTAGTGATTCAAGATAAAGAGTTGTATCAATGTTAATTCTTAATATGTGTCTTTGTTTTTATACTTGCCCTGTTTGGACTAATAGTTTCCATGCCTGGCACAGTCAAATATGTACATTTTGATTTCTCTATATTATAATTTTTCTCCCTTTTAAAAAAAGGAAAAAATTGAGTGGATAAAGCAAGTAGGTACCCCAACCACGCTCAATTGAAGAATTCATAACCTATTGAGACAAAGCAACAAAGTCAAAGCAAAATTTAAAATTAAAATATATAAAAGTTAAAAGTTTATAACGAAACGTAGAAAAGAAAGAGTTGAAAAATAAATTAAAATAAAATCTTAATTGGCATAGAATTTTTATTTCAAGTGTTTGGAGGTGGGGTATGCTTGTCCATGGAGGTACTAACACAAATATATGTTCGTCTTGTACATGTCACTATCCCTTCAAATTTGAAATCCATAAACTCCTTAATTACATCATGTACTTGTGGATCAGGGAAGAGTTTAATCAAGGCTACCTTGTACCCCTTAGTAACCTTCATATCCCTTGTTGAAAAGTTGTCATTGATGTCAAGGTGAGTGTGTTGGCATGATGTGTTCATTGATCTCATGGATATTGTTGAAGTGATGTCATTGATGTCAAGGTCATCATTGAGAAGCCTAGTCATGGTATGAAGTGACATAGTATTTGTTTTAGCATCATAGCTTGGTGAGATGAGTGGATATAGATATGTAGAGGTTGTTTGAGCATGAGAATGTGGTTTAGAGTGCATGGACAGAGGTATGGATTCAATTTCAAGGTCAGTTGTTGCTTGAAGACCAAGTTTCAAAGAGCAAGGTGAAGAAATCAGGTCCTAATGAGGTATGAGGCTCAATTTCCAAGGCAAGTATGGGCATGTGAGTATTTTCAGAGAGTGTAACATGTTTTCCTACGCATGTTTATGAAGTTTTGAGGTCAGGGCTTGAAGGAGAAAGCATGAAAAGTGATTTTGAGGTTTGAACCTAGACAAATTCTTAAGAATTGCCTATCCTAATGAGGTAGGTTGATCATTTTTAGTGCCAGTATGCAAAGGTGAGTATGGGAAGTTGTTTGGCATGTTGATTCAGGTATGTGGACAAAATTTCAGGTGTTAGTTTGGAGTATAAAGCAAGATATTGAGTTTTTGGTCAAACCAAGTTCTTGAAAATGGTGTTTCCTAGCTTGAAGGTCATTTTTAGTTGGTCGTTGGTACATTAATCCTCTACATGGGAACATGAGCAATTTAGAAGAGGTAGATATGTGTCCTAGCTAAGATCTTCAGACATTAGTTTGGGTTTTAAGGTCCATATCTTTATGAACAATTGTTAACACCAAAACAACTCATAAACCCTTCTAAAACCTAGTTTGAAGTCGCTATGTAAGATAATTCTTTTAATGGATCATAATGGATTGGATGATCAAGTTTGATGATTGGAGTAAATAGAGGACCCTCCCAACTATCTCCAGGTGGTTTTGTGTTATCAGGTGGATGAGAAAAAGCGATGGTACATGTCGATTCTGAAGAATTTGTTGTATCTCTCATGTTTTACACTGGACTAGTTGAACAAATGGATGTTTCATGATGCCATGGACCTACTACATGTCTATGATGATTTATAGACAAGTTTCAGTCATTTAGAGGTCATACCAAGTCGATTTCTCATGACTGTTTTGTGACAATTCCGAGTGTTCTTGGTGACGAGTTGTTCTTGAGCCCTTATGCACTGAGTTGAAGTATCTAATGGACATGGTGATGTTTTAGAAGTCATGGAGTACTTGTTCATGTGTTTTATTTGGCATGGTTGAGTGTTTCAAGGTTGTACAAGCTTCATCTTTTAAGGTAGATTTTTTGGGTATGCAGTCCTAATAGGACAGTCTTGGTTTTAAGGTGGAAGTTAGTAGATGTCATGGACAATGTTATGAAAAAGTTTCAAGTTTTGATGAAGACCATAGTTGATAAAGAAAGTTCAAAGTACAATGTTATGTGTAAGAAGGTCTTCGTGAGACCTAATAAAGGTGCATGAGCTAATGAAGTCATTGTAGACCTTGAGAAACCTATGTTCATAGTTATTCATGTTTTTTAGAGGTCATATGATCTATCGTGGCCGACCTAGATGATTTTGTTTGGGCATGGCCGACCTACATGGTGTATGTGTGTTTGAGACATGAATATAAGCAAGGCGGGAATAGGCCTATTTGTAGTTGTTGGTCTTGTGGAAGGAATGAGCAAGCCATAGGTGCTTGAGATGGTTGTATGAGGTCTTAAAGACCATAAAGATTGTATCTTTGTTGAAAATATGAAGGTGATTTAGCTATGAAAGGCGGTTTGTCCATGTCCAAGAGAAGGTGAAGAAGAAGGAAAAGCGAGTGAGTAGATGAGGCGGTTTGAAGAGTCTTCATGAGCATCATAACAAGTGTATGAATTTCAGTTGATGTTTGAGAATCAAAGTATGTGCAAGAGGCTTGAGAGGATGATGATGTGATTGATGCATCGAGACAAAGAGCGATCAAGAAGAAGAAGACCAGAAGTTAGAGAAGAGCAAAGAAGAAGCGTACCATGGTAGTTTAAGAAGAGAAGAGGAGCTAAGAGAGTGTCATCATCAGTTGATCAACAAAAAAGTGAAGGTGACAAACATTTAGGTGGTTGAATTGGTGTCGAGTCTTCCTTATGGAGTTGGTGCTTCACTAAAACCTAGGGAGTTGGTGCTTCCTTGTGGAGTTGGTGCTTCACTAAATTAGGGGATTATAGCCTCTTTGCAAGTTGGTGTTTGCTAAAGTCAGGTTGGTGCCTGATAAATTAGGGGGTTGGTGCCTCCTTACAAGTTGGTGCTTGATAAATTAGGGGTTGGTGCTCCTTGTAGAGTTGGTGCTTCACTAAATCTTGATTGTTGTTTATTAATGCAATGATCAATGGGTTTTCTTCCCCTTGAGGGTTTCCCACCTATATGTTGTGTTCATGTGTTCTCTCTATTGTTTCATGCTCATATGGATGGTTGTTATGTTTTGACATTGCTTATATCATGATGGCTCATTGAATGGTTCATGCAAGTTAAGTAAAAGCTCACTATGGCTCATATGTGTTGAATGCAAGTTAAGATAACTGAAGTAAAAGTTTTTAAGGGACACGGATTCACCCCCTCCCGGTGATTGTGCTTCCAATATCCCTATATCTTGCAAACCTCTAGGGATAAGAAAGGATGTTTGCACTCTAGTATTTTGGAATCGAGGAAATAGAAAGATGCAACTAGATGGTCATTTTGTTCCACCTCTCAATGAGACATGACTACACTTCTTTGAAGAAGATCTCTATAGGATCTCTTCCTTTGTCATTTATGAACTTAATCGACTCAATTATTGACTAAATTCCATCATAAATCTCACCCAAACATGGATTATCCATATCAACAAATTTGAGCATGCTTATGATGGGCTTGGTGAATTTGAACAAATGCTCCACACAACCCACCCCTTGTCATAAAAGATCAATGCTTTCACATTCGCCCTCATTGTTTGGATGTTGATAACCATGCAACTCAATGACTCTTTTACCTTCACAAGTTGTCTTAAGATGAATGTGTGTGAGGTAAATTGAGTCTCAACAACTTAATAAGAAAATTAAAACAAATAAGTTAAAAACAAGTAAAACATTCGAAAATCAAAATTCTACAAATTACATAATTACAAAACTAATTTAATATTATTTTTTTCAAAAAATTAAAAATTCATATAGTTACTTTTAATAGTTGCAACTTCGAGAAGATCCTAAAAATAGCTTGGGCCAATGTAGTAGATAATGTGTTAGTGCTCAATTTGATCTCATCCTTTTTATGCAGTGCATGCCTTCGAAAATTTTTCCTTGATTGGTTTGCGCATGTAAAAAACATATGCTTGAAGATGGAATCATGATTGCGACTGAAAACTTTGCGTTTAGGATGTGAATCCTCTCTTTTGGTCAAGGAAAGTAATAGTCATGTTGCTGCTGAAAAATCTCTGTGAAAAATTGCTCATGGATCGGGTTTAATCTTTAAAAACATCCTTGTATATTATCCATTGGCTTTCGTTGCAAATTTAATATTTTGCTCCACCACCCGAGGATACATGGCATGTTCCCATTGGTTGTGGTGTTGTGGGTTTGGTTTGTAAAATCACATTATTTACATAATGCAAACTTGGCACGAGGCTCTGACAAATATTCAGAATATTCAAGTCAAAGGATGCAAAATGAGAAATTGACCCTGCTCCCAGAAGAAGTATACATGTCATAAAATAATTGGAGCGGGAATCGGGGCAAGAATAAGTACTGAGTAAAGTTTCCGAAACCCACCAAGGACACGTGGCATATTCCTAAGCAAAGGTCGGAGAAGTGGATCTTGGTCGACTTGGTAATTTTGCACTGATTGGGAAAATAGACAAATGTGCGAAGGGGCCCCGTGACTTCGTTATCTCCAAAATTTGAACATGTTTCATGATCTTAACAAAAGTCAAAGGTGGAAGTCCAGTGTCAAGATTGCAAACTTGCACCCATCCGAAAGGTGATGCATATGTGCAAAAGAACTCCCTAGCCCCATGAGGAGCAAACCAACCCATGTGGATGACCCACATTCAAATAAAGAACACCGGATGGAGTGCATTTATGGCTTTCGACATCAATGTGTTTTTGCATGAGTCAAAGCAAAATTCTAGAGGTTTTCAATCATTTTGAATCGTTGTTATTGCATGTGTGACAAGGATCCGGGAGCCCTAGTTGTGTGCAATTGTGAAAGTGAAAGAGGAAAACTCGATTGAGAAGTAACTCAGAGGTACAAGAGTGAAAGAGAAATTCATAGAGCTTTGGGGTAAATGCGAAAGTGTTTCTTCACCATACTTAATTCAAATTAGGGATTGAAGAAAAGATAGATTGTATAAGATGAAGTCCACTAGCGTTAGGTTTTTGTATAAGTTCCAATATTACGAACAATATAGATAAAGTCATGGATACGAATTTATTAAATGTTGACTTGGAGGATTTTCGGAGAAGATTGAGTGACCCAAAAAAAAAGTAAATGGATGGTAGCCATTGACGCTAGTTGCATTTCCCTAGCAGCTGCTTTCCCACCTTCCGTACATGCTCATGAGCTTGTATGGTTGTGTGCGGAAAACTACAACCTAGAGACGACAGAGGCATTGGATGGAGGCGGGAAAAGAGTGATAAATTTGATACCGGAATCCTTTAAGGAAATTCTAGGGTTGCTAAATTTAGATCAACCAATAATTGCTACAGTTGAATCTGCACAAGGCGATTATGAGGCAAGGCATGTTGAGTATGCTGCAATGTTAAACTCCCAGTGGCTAAAGGATAAGAAACCATCTATTAAAAGGATTCCCAAAAGAGTAACCTGAGCTATGTTTGTCGAGGAGGGTGAAGACTGATTGTGTTATTGAGCGAATGACGGGTCGAGAGGGAGAAAGCAATTTTCAAGAATGGATGTGTCCCTTTATGCCGCAATGTTAAACTCCCAGTGGCTAAAGGATAAGAAACCATCTATTAAAAGGATTCCCAAAAGATTAACCAAGGCTATGTTTGTCGAGGAGGTTGAATACCTGATTGTGTTATTGAACAGAATGATAGGGTCAAAGGGAGTAAGCAATTTTCAAGAATGGATGTGTCCCTTTATAATGGTCATATTGGAGGAACAAGGACAATTTTGTTGGGCAAATTTCATATCAACTTCTATTCATGTTCAACTTTTAACAATGGTGTAAAGATTAGAATTGGGAATCCAGTTGATATTACTTTCTTTCTAAATGATGTCCTACTTTATCTACAATATTGTTTGCTTTAAAATTTCAGGACTTCCGATTCAAGCAAGTTTTGATGATCATAGGCTATATGATGTATACCCACAATTGAGGTTGGATAATTGGAAATTGAAATGCAAGGATGGTGAATGATGATTTTATTGCCCCTATTACATGCATGTTCAAGCGAGAATGGGAACAATATCGATTATCTTATGCAACTAGAGCAACAATTCAGAATATGGCTGCATTTTTATTTTGTATAGGTAGTTTACATACTTTAGGGTGAGAGTGGATTTTAGGGTCGAACTTGTAAATTACCTAGGTATGTAGATGACAAGTGGGCCCTAATGGAATTATCAAGACAATTGACTCTTGTGCACAAAGTGATAGCAAAAAACACAAGACAAATATTAAGTTTCCTCCCAAATTGGCAAGTATTCATGCCACAGTATAATAAAGGCCAAATTAATTGAGGAAGAAATGCAAAGATTCCAAATAGAGATGTTCACACCAAGACCAAACTATGACACTAGATGGGTTGTTAGTAATGGTGAACATGAGTCTCCTTTGAAGATTATGGATGAATTGTGTAGATGAAAAGGTCATATTAAGAGATTTCTCCGAATGACCTTAACCCAAACTATTGATTTCAAGATTGCGGTAGTTCCACAAGTAATTATAGATGACAAAGATGTGGTGGGGCAATATTACCATGATCGAACATTGAATCAAAAGTAATCGGTTCTATTGATTGGAAAGAGAAGGAATCGATAGCCCACATGTAAGGATTTCTAATGTGCTAAGAAGGACATTGACACAGTTAATCTTGTAAAAGGTTTGGATCTATCTCTACAAAGTACCAAAATATTGAATGAGTTTCGAGATTTGAAGCTTCGGAGGGACCTTCCCCCATCAAGGAGGGAGTAGATAAATTGGACCCTTTAGATGAACATGCCCACCTGATTGCCGAGCAACAAGCTAACCACAAGAATTATTGATGAATGGACATTAGCATCCAAAGAAGACCGGAACTTCAAGGTCTATCTTGGTGCAAAAAGCCGAGGAGATCTTCATATGTTATAAGCCATGCAAGATGCTCCCATCAAGAAAAAGTGCTTGATCCAAACAAAAGAGAAAGGCTTGATTTCACAAACAACTCCCTCAAAGGTATTATCAAGATCGTCTCAGGCACCGAAAAGATGATGAGGAGAGCTATAGCAAGTGCCAATGTCCAATCCGAATTAGATAGTGCAAAGAAAGAGAGGCCCCGGATCTCGGGCATTTTGAAAGAACCAAGAAGAAGGCTAAACTTGTGTATGAAGAACCTTTTGCAAGAGATGTTAGAAGTCACGTATCAAGGAAACTCGAGAATAGAAAAGCGAGGTGATTGATCCCCTACTTTGATAAAAGATCAAAGGAGGATTACCGATTTATTTACTCATCAAGTGTTGCCATCCCTGAGTCTTGGGAATGTGCTTTCCATTTCAAGTGTAACATTGCCTAATGTAGTTGCATTTTCATCTTCTGTTGAAACAATTCCGGGAATAATTGGCAATACTCATATGACTAGTTAGTCAACTGGAGTAAAGGAAGGACAAATGCAAAATGAACCAATGATTGAGTAACCTTAAGAGCCACCAAAAATAACCGATGATGTAGTTGATTCGTTTGAGGAGGTACCTGAAATGGGAATGATTGATGTAAATATTAAGACTCGTACAACTGCGAATATGAGTATTTCTGAATAGGAGGTACATGTCCAAGATGTTCATCGTGTATTAATTGCAAGTGTGAGATATCAACCCCAAGATACTTATAGTAAAAGTATAGATTCTCTGTCATAAATGATGAGAAGGTAGTTCAAGCAAGTTCGGATGAGACACTTGTAAAGGGTAAGGTTCATCTGGGATTCAATTACCAAAAGATTCAAAGGCAATAGGGGAAGGTCAAGTCTTTTAAGAAAGCGATATTATGAAAGATGTTGTTACTTAAAGTGTTAAAAGAAACAAGCAAACATGTTGGAACTCCTGTCGAAGAAGATATAAGTAAAAGTCAGAGATCACAACTAGGAGCTCAACCAATAGAGCTCGATGCAATTAAAAGCTGCCCCAAATGGATCCTCCTACCAAAAATCACCAACAAGAGATGAAAGTATTACAAAGGGTAAGGAGCCAATTGAAACTCCAAGTTTGGATTAAAGTACTCCAAAGGAAAGTGTAGATGTGACAAATGTCTTAGCAAGAAATATAGAAGCAAGTATAATAAATACTCCTATTGAGGATTCAAAAGAAGTGTCAAGTGAAACAATAATTTCTACTATGGTTTCTATAGGAAACAAAGGACAAAGTGAAGAAGCAATAGGAGGCCATAAGTCAAAAGATGTTACCCAAATACATGACTCAAGGGCAAGATACATGAAAATTAGATGTTGTCATGTTGGATGGTGAAAATGGTAAAAGTTGGAGAAACATCAAAAGAATTACTAGTATTTTTAAAACCCCACATAACGAAAGGAAGGGGAATGCCCCTATGAGTGGATGGTTAGGGGGAATTCTTCAACAAGGGGTGAAGGAGAGACCACTACAAAAGAAGCTTTAAGCATTACGAACATTTGAATCTCAAACCCGAAAAGTCCTCAAGAAAGCAAGAGTTATTACTAAGACAAGAATTTACTAACATGGGTCTAGAACTCTGGGAGTGGCAACCTAACATGAAGGTAAATTAAGAACTACTATAATACGAAGTGATTATAATGTCCAACTCATCTCTTTAGGAAAGCTCTAAAGAGAAACATTAAGACAAGAATTTTGAGACGCGGTTCAGTCTTGTTGCATAAAGTGGACGAGGATAAGATATCCAAGAGACAATTGAAAGAACAAGGTTCTTGAATTCATGTTTACAATAGTTAATAGACCAATCTAGTAAGAGCTAAGAGGACATCTCAACCGTTACGCTTGAGGTTATTAAACACATTGAAAAGACTGCCAAGAAGGTAAAGGTTGTTGGGATAGAATGATTATCTGAAAAGGGGAAGAAGAGTTTTGAGAGAGCCAAAATGAAATATGGAAAGGTTAGGCCTAAACTTATGAAATTAATGATTTAATTGAACAATTTGACAATGAGATTTTCTATTATGTTCTTCTCAAAATGAACCGTATCACTCAACTTGATGAAGATCTAGTTGAGAAAGAAAGAATTATACAATTGGAACATAAAGGGACATAGTATGCAACTAAAGACTTGGCTAAAATTAGGGTTGAAGTCTTGAATGAAATCAGAGAAAAGATAGAGACAAAAATAAGTGGGTTGAGAAAAACATTGACACCATAGATATGATATTAGAAAGCATGGTGTTTGATAAATCCAAAAAGAGTTATGGTGATTTGAAAATTGATTTCTTAATTAGTTCTTTTGAGAAAAATATCCGAAATGAAAACTTTTCTTATGAAGTCATCAAGACGCTAATGTTGGTAGAAATCGAATTGCAGAGTTGAAAGAAAAGCCATGGGAATACAAACAAAGAATGAATCAATGTTTGAATGCATTGAGTAGGGAAACCCTGATATTTCAACACCACACAGGTCTAGATGAGGATGATGTAAAAGAGATTCCAAAAATATGATACTTATGTGAAAAGATAACCAAAGGAGAAGGGAGATGGAGATAAAGGTACGAATTTGAAGACTGATGAGCAAACTTAGGCTTGTTTCCTTGAATTACTCTTTCATCTTATTATAATTATTACACTTGTTTCATGAAAAATGAATATCATTTTGAGTTGTTTTCAAACATGAATGTAATTTGATGCAATACACTAGATTTTTATATTGCTTTGATAAGATTTCAAATCTATTATGAAGCATGTAAACTAATGTAACTATTTGATATTTTTTGTATTGTTGAAAAAAAAAAAATTGGGATTCTATAGGGGCCCCAAACCATGAAAGAAAAATTTGCATACATTTTTGAAACTATATCAAAAGGAAACAAGAAAAGAAAAACATTTAGTCATCCACTACTTCTACTTTGAAATCTTCTCTAAATGGACGAATTTTGCTCAACAACCTAGTTTTCTTCAGATAAATTCTTTTGAACCTTGAGTTGTTTGAGCAAATACAACTAACCTGTCAAATTTTAAAACATCCCCATATCCATCAATGACTCAACAATTTTTAAGATTTGTCCATAATATCCCTCAACTTTATCTTCTTCTGATAAGAAGATACCCAGGTCAAAATATCTAAACCCCTGTAGGAAACATTGTTTTCCTTTGACCTTGTAAGAAGTGTATTGACTAGAGTAAATCAAGGGGAGCATTTGGAGTGGCTGGAAGAGCAAGCACTATGACCCTTGGACCTAGTGGAGCAAGAGATTTAGAACTAGGCTCACCCTTGTGCCTCCTCATGAATGGAAGACGTGTCATCACCAACTGGGATTGATAATTCTCCACCGGGAACTTGTGCTTATGATTATTTACTAATGCATAGATTTTAGTTTGGTGGTAGTAATTTAGAAACACAATAAACTTACATAACACAAGAATACCATGGACTCGATACAAAGGAATGATGACAAATATGAAATACAAGTGTAAATTATATTATCAACATGAAATTGTTACAATCTCACCCATGAAATATTCCAAGTGCTTCTACTCCAATTCCCTTCCAACAATAACTATGAGAGAAACTTCACAATTACACATCTTATTGACTTCTTTAACACCTTTTAAAAAGGGTTTCCTTAACACACTTTTTCGGACAATATTTCTTACTATTATTCTAAATGAGAGGCGGCCTCTTTATTTATAGAACATTTGGTCTTATCCACCTTATCTCTCAAATAGGATAGAGAATCCCTTCCGGTCAATCATATTCTATGCTTTAACTCTTATCTTTACATGTAGGTTTTTATCTTTTAAGATAAGATAAATCTTATCATTTCACATGGGTTGCATATTTTTTAGACTTTTTACAAATAAAATGCACAAAATATTTATTATGTTTCACCAAGTTTAGGGACGGAGACGGCAGGGAGGAGGAACGTGTTTAGGACGAATTTTTTGGAGGCCTTTTTAGGGACGGCGGGGACGGCTATTAATTTATTAAAAATAAAGGAAAATATAAAAAATATAGGAAATTTCAAATATTTATATGATAACATTGATAAATCATTCATCACACAACAAAATTTCAAATATAGAACCTTAATACATAAAATTGGAGCTGAATTGAGATTTCACATAAGGTTGAAGTATTAATTACAATAATAATTACACTGAAATTCCCAAGGGCCGCAAGTCCCGTCTCCGAGTTTCAGAAACATCCTTGGTATGGGGACGGCCCTAAAAGGGTAGGGACGCTTCCCGTGGAACATAGAATATTATGATATCACTCCTTGTTATTAGTACAAATATAATATTTTTAATTCTTAATCATGTAGACCCTATTGACTTTTGACCCTTTTAACATTATTCGGACAACTTGCATGACAAATATTTATTTTTTACCACAACATTCCTATTGTACTTTGACTATTACCGTCATTTGTATATTATTATTAGCAGCCGTATTGGTAGCGCCATTATTTTCTATCGACGCTACTACTAATTATACTTAACAACACTTTATTCCTAATATATACATTAAAGAAATAAAAATCATGGAGAATTTTTTTAGGGTGGTCGAGACGCTCTCGCAAAGAATCGTGCAAAGGTCTCGATAATGTTTGCTCCATCAAAGGAGCCCATTGCATTGGATGAATGAAAGGTTGGAGAGTAGACTTGCCCTTGACCTCTTGGTGGCGAAAGTGATGCATGAAACATTGAGGGAATGAATGCTCTATTTCTTCTTCATCTAAAATAACAATTGGGGGTTGAGAGCTTGATTCCCCCCTCTTCCTTCTTGATGATGGTTGAGGTGGCACAGGTCTTGTTTGACCTTTTTCCGTAAAATTAATTTGTCGATCCAATTCCTCTACTTGATGAGAAATAATGCAGACACGATGATCAATGAAAGTCTTATCATAAGAGACATAGGATTTCGGGAAGCTTCTTTTAGCACAAATTCTTCATTACACAAGAAGGGAGACTCATATTAAGTTGTCTATCACAACAAACATCTTTTTAATCCAAAACTTCTTCAATTCTTCTAGACTTTTCTGGTGTTCCCACTTGAAGAGATGGTAATACATTGATTGGAAAACTGAGAAAACATGAGTGATTTTGATCAATCTTAGCAGGAGTGAGAGACGAACTTGTCGATATGTCAGGCCCTTTGCTATCCTCTGGGTTTGCAATTTCAAACAAAGCCCTGACAAAGGCTTCATCGGGGACAATTAGATCAAAGAATTGATTTAAATCTTTCGAGGATACGATATTCCTTCAAGCTATTCGACACAACCACCTCGCCATTATAGTAAGGAGTTTAACAATAATATTTCACGTTTAGGATTGGAAAAATGATGCATATTGGGGAGAAAATAGAGATTATAAGTCCAAAGGATTCCTTCAACCAGAAGGTTTGTATTCATGGAAGCCCAATAACACAGATTTCACACAAACTTTGAGAATTCAAACACAAAAGCTCATGACAAACTCTCAACAAAATTCTAACAATCTCGAATCACAATCTCAATCTCTATTTTCTCCCCAATATGCATCTTTTTTCTAGTCTTGAACATGAAGGATTATTGCAGAGCTCTTTGTTGGTACAATGGCAAGGGTGGATGTGGCGAATAGCTTGAAGGAAATATTCTCGAAAGATTTAAATCAAATCTTCGATCTAGTGTCTCTGATTAAGCCTTTGTCGAGTGGCTTTGTTTGAAATGCACCCTGGGATAACAAAGGGCCCTCGACATATTGACAAGTTTGTCATTCACTCTGTTGAGATTGATCGAGAACCAATCATGTTTTTTAGCTTTCCAATCAATGTATTACCATTTCTTCAGTGGGAACAATTTAAAAGTCCGTAAGAATTGAAGTTCTAGATTAAGAAAAGGTGCATTTGTGACAGAGATAATCGAATATGAGACTCCCTTCTTGTGTAATGAAGAATTTGATCTAAAAGAGGTTCCTCGGGAGTCCGATGTCCTTTATGACAAGATTTCTATTAATATTGTGCCTACCATTTGTCATAAAGTAGAGAAATTGGAACAATGAATCATTTCTTTGGGAAAAGGTCAAGCAAGACCTTTTCCACCCGAACCATCCACAATACCCACACCATCATGAAGGAAGAGGGGGAATCATGCTCTCAACCCCTAATTGTTATTTTAGATGAGGAAGAAATAGAGTCTTCATCCCCTCTATTCTCCAACCTTCCATTCATTTAGTGCATCGAGATCCTTTGATGGAGCAAATATTATTGAGACCTTAGCCTATTTTTTCGCCAAGAGAGCGTTCTCCTTTCACGAGGAAGCACAAGGGTGAGCCTAGTTTCTAAATTTATTTTTCCACCAAGTACAAGGGTCATAGTGCTTGCTCCTCTAACCACTCCTAATGCTCCCCTTGCCTACTCCTAGTGAGTCCATTTTTACAAGGCCAAAGGGAAAATAATGTTTCCTATAGGTGTTTTAGACCTTTTGGACTGTGTATCTTTTTATCACAAGAAGACAAAATTGAGGGATATTATGGACTGTCTTAGAATGACTGTTGAGCCATTGATGGATATGGAGATGTCTCGAATTTGGAAGAGTCGGTTATATTTGCTCAAATAGTTTAGGGTTCATAAGAGTTTATACCGAGGAAAACTAGGGTCATTGAGCAAAATTTGCCAATTTAGAGAAGATTTCAAAGTAGATGTAGTGGATAACTAAATATTTTTCTTTTTTTTTGTTGTCTTTTTGACATGGTTTCCAAAATGTATGGAACTTTTTCCTTTTATGGATGGGGCCCCTATAAAATCCCAATTTTGTTTTTTTAATAATACACAAAATATCAAATAGGTACGTTAGTTTACATGTTTCATAATAGATTTGAAATCTTATCAAAGCAATATATATATAGTGTATTCCATCAAATTACATTCATGTTTGAAAAGAACTTAAAATGATAATCAATTTTCATGAAACAAGAGTAATAGTTATAATAAGATGAAAGAGTAATTCAAGAAAAACAAACCTAAGCTTGCTCATTAGTCTTCATATCCGTATATTTATCTCTATCATCTTTCTTCTCCTTTGGTTTCCTTTCCACATATGCATCATATTTATGGAATAGCTCTTTTACATCATCATCTAAATCCGTGTGGTGTTAAAATATCGAAGTCTCCGCCTACTCAATGCATTCACACATTGATCCATTCTTTGTTTGTATTCCCATGGCTTTGCTTTTAACTCTGCAATTCTAGTTTTTACCAAAATTAACGTCATGATGATATCATAAGAAAATTTTTATTTCGGATATTTTCTCAAAAGAACTAATTAATAAATGAATTTTCCAATCACCATAACTCTTTTTGGATTTATCAAATACCATGCTTTCTAATCTCATATCAATGGTGTCTGTGTTTTTCTCCACCTCTTACTTCTTTTATGTCTTTATCTTTTCTCTTATTTCATTCAAAGAGTTCAACCTTGATTTTAGCTGTCTTCAATTGCATACTGGGTCCCCATCTGTTACAGTGGTACAATTCCTTCTTTCTTAACTAGATCTTCATCAAGTTGAGTGATATAATTCATTTTGGGAAGAACTCTTTCATAATAGAAAATTTTATTGTCAAATTGTTCAATTAAATCATTAATTTCATAAGTTTGGTCCTAAGCTTTCCATATTTCATTCCTACTCTCTCAAAACTCTTCTTCCCATTTTCGAGATAATTTTTCTATCCAATCATCAGAAATTTTACTTTCTTGGCATCCTTTTCAATGTGTCCAATAACTCCGAGGAGTAACAGTAGCTCTTGGCTCTTACTAGATTGGCCTATTAACTATTGTAAACATGAATTCAATGACCTTACATGTTCTTTCAATTGTCTCTTGATTATTTTATTCTCATACACTTTATGCAACAAGCGTTGAACTACTTATGAAACTTCTTGCTTCAATGTTTTCCTTGAGGGTTTTCATAAAGGGATGAGTGGACATTATAGTTACTTTGTTTTATATCAATTTTTAATTTACCTTCATGTGGGGTTGTCACTTCTAGAGTTCTAGACCTGTGTTGGTCAATTCTTCTCTTAGTAAGAACTCTTGCTTTCTTCAAGGACTTTTCAAGTTTTGGGATTAAAATGTTCGTAATGCTTAAAACTTCTTTTTGTAGTGGTCTCCTTCATATTTGTTTGATGCAATCAATTTTGGTGCCCAATTTTTGTAACATTAGGTTCAGTGGAATGAAGAACTCAAGGTGTCCAAAATGTGTGCTTGTATCTTTCCTCAACCAACGTCCCCGCAAGTCTCTGCAATTTTTGCAGTCCATTATAATTTGGATAATGTTTTCAAGACTATGCAGATGTTTGTAATGTATGGGCATCCTTCACTTAGCCCTCACAATTAAGAACCATAAAAACATCAGTAGCTTTAGGCGCACTGCAACCACATTGATCAATGGCCTATTTGCCCAATCATTTCATCCATAAAAATAATGGACACCCTTTTTTAAACTAATAATTTTTTGATGGATTGCCATCAATCGTCAACATGTTTTTTTCTTTGGCGCCAATAATGTGCACAACTTTTCATACCTTGGGCTAGTGTCTTGTTTGGGGGCATTTGTGGTTGCTTTCATCACATCCTTCTAGTATGGTGATATAATAAACATTAAACATGATGACATATACGTAAATAAAACTTGCAATTTTTTTTTATCGGCCATGTCCCTGCTTTCATTCTTGAATGCCGCTTCCAATGAGGTGAATCATCTATATATCTTTTGTTCTCTTGTGACAAAGAGGCGAATCATCTATCTCTCGTGGTCGTGGGGATGACAAAAACTAGTGTGATGGGGTCACAACATTGGCGAGATGGAGAAATAGGTGGCTTCTTGCTACTTTTAGATCTTTTTTTGCCAAATGATGCTTCAATTATAGGGTAGTTGTTGTATCCACATCTTCTTTCTCTTTGATGTAATCAAGGATTTTTGCATGTGGCACCCGTTTCCACCACCTTTCCACAAACTTAGATTCTTTGGCTAACAACCCCACATAAATGAAATTTAACCCATCGTGCTCTAAAATTGGATTTTGCACCATGAAATTCAACCCCTCTGTGTTATATCTAAAATTTGATTTTACTCTATGAGAAAACCCAAACATAGCCTCCTCCACCTTGTTGTTGTAGTAGTGTCACATACTTTCAAAGGGGCGAACATGGATCATATTTGATGGTTAACACTTGGCCCACAAAAATAGAATTTGCACCATTCTAGCAAATCTTTGTAGTAACACAGTTAACAATAAAAAAATATTACAAATGGAACAAAATTGAAGTGTTGACAACTAGAGGTTGAGATTTAAAACAAACAATAACATACAAACTTTTAAAAAATACTAAAAAAATAAAACGAACTTACCTTGAATTATTCAACCTCTTTAATGTAAGCTCCTTAAACCACTTGGCATTTGTAGTGGTGTAGGATCAACCCTATGTAATTAAAAATCAAGGTGAGAGAACAACTGTGCAATGAAAGATAATTATGCAATGTGAGGTAATGTGTAGTTTAAAAAGAGTTTGGGGATGTCTTTTAGGGTTAAGGTTTCTATTTTTATTTTTGAAAAGGCTCTTTGACTATTTTTGACCGAAAAAAGAAGAAACCATATTTTTGCATCGATACTTTTTGGTTTGCATGATGTACGTGCAATAATAGGGGAATTTACATGTTTTTGTATACTATTGCCATATAAGAGAGATATGTGAAGCTAACAACACATTCTGAAGCTACCTTTTACCACGTAGTTTAGTGTTTGTTTAGTTGACACATGGCGACGTAGAAAGGGAGCGATGACGAATGATCCCACATCATAGGGTAATGAATAGTCTACACCAAGCGACAATTGGACTCCACCAAGGATGGAATATTCGTAGGAATAGCTCGGAGTCGATTACTATAAATAGGGGACAAAAGAAAACATGAACAAATGTAGTACGGGTTTGACATTTTAAAGGGATTTGGGCAAGTCATATGGACATGTAATTGTTTGTATACTTTGTGTGGGAAATGACAATGGTGTAAGGGTTTGGCACTTTCAACGCGTATAATGCTTATAATTTAATGATCTACTAATAGAATGATGAATTCGATTTGATTTGATAATGAATGTCTCATGTTTGCGTAAATGTGTTAAAACCTAGCATCTAACCCCGCAATTCTTTTCAACATGAGGTCCTTGTGTCGACTCTTTTGTGCTTGGTGAGACACTGAGTGCAAGCTAGAGTGATATGCCAATGTAGAAACAAAGTTTTGCACCCTAGTGGTGTTTGAGAAAATACCCCAACATTTGGTTCTATTGTTGGGACCTCATTACATTGGTTATAAGGTTGATTGGATGGTATTAGGGTTGTGAGTAGAAAGATTAGCTTGGATTGTGTTTTTGTGAAGAGAAATTTGCGTAGAAACCCCTATAAGGGTAGGGCTAAATTTATGACACGCAAGGGTAGGTGATGGAAGTGTTGAGGATCGTGCTTAAGTTTTTGTGGAACGTTAGAAATATGATGAATCCCTTTGTCAAAGAAGACATTTTACGCATGTTGGTGGAAAGCAAAAGCTGTATAGGTTGTTGTTCAGAATCTCTAAACCGAGGGGATGTTTATAGAATCCATTGAAACCCTAGGAGAAAGGGGGTATGTAAAGCGAATCGCATTATATAGGAAAGGTTTTTGCATAAAAGCCCTTTTTTTATACTAGAGGGAGAGGTTACAGACTAAAAGTAGCACTTACCTCAATGTAACGAGATGTTGAAACACTTGTGTTAATTTTGGTGGAAGTAAGTTTTGTAGATGTGAGAAGATAGGAGTGACGTGAATCCACTTTTCCCAAAACTTACAATGACTCGAGTCACCAAGTGTTAACCGTGTTAAATTTGGACATGGTCATGAAGTTGTGAGAATACCATGGGATGGAAGATGCGACAAGCACGTACGCCATTGTGAAATTGCATGGCTGGGACCAAAAGTAGCACTTACCTCAATGTAACCAGATGTTGAAACACTTGTGTTAATTTTGTTGGAAGCACGTTTTGTAGAGGTGAGAAGATAGGGAGTGACGTGAATCCACTTTTCCTACAAACTTACAATGACTCGGCCACCAAGTGTTAACCCCGTTAAATTTGGACATGGCCATGAAGTTGTTAGAATACCATGGGATGGAAGATGCGACCAAGCACGTACGCCATTGTGAAATTTCATGGCGGGAAAAATAATTATTTCATCCGAGGCAAAAACTAGTCGGGTTTGCATAATGACCTTGTTTGGAAGGGTGCATACATGTTACAAATATGATTCGGACAGGACTATGGTTGAGTTCGACAAACTAAAAACCTTGTTTCTCAATGAGTTTCATATACCCGAATTTGAGAAGGTAAGGATATATATGCTAGAAGAAATTCGGTAGGAGTGATTTGAGACTCGTGCAATTATATGACACATGTTTTAAAACTTTTCTATCCAAGATTTTATATGACATGAATCCACCGTAGCATGCTCAATGGTTTGTAAGTGGCCTACTTGTGTTGTTTCAAAGACACTTGGCAATGCAAAGCTTTGAAAATCCTCATGAGGTCAGCATTGACGCACCACCGAGGATAGAACTTATGAGAAGTTAGGACATTAATGTAAGCCCATACTTGGAGGTGCAAATCTCCATAATGGTCATCCTTTTGAATAAACTTGCAACTTCAAAAAGTAAAGCAACACACCCAACACGAGAAACATTAGATAAATTGTAATGTAGTGGTGCACACTTGAGGTGAGTGCATTAGGAGGATCCACTTTAGTGAAACTCTTGTTTGAAGTCTGCGAAGAGGAGCACGAGACACAAGATAGCTCAGTAGTAGTACAAGTGAAAAGGGTGAAAGTCGCTTGGTGTAAATTTTGAGGAAGATACCCATGATACCACAAATTGTAGGCTTGTTGAGGAAATTCGACAGGTTCAAAAAAATTGCGATTCACGACAAGGAGGCTCATCCTTCTATTTGCCATAGAGCTACAGGTATGAAGGTCACTTCTTGTTTGTTGTGGGGGCAAGAGGAGGTAGAAATCAAGGTTTGTGTTTTAAGTGCGGAGCAACAGATCATTATCAAAGGGAGTGTCCAAATTTATTACTTGTGTTCACTGTAAGGGAGCTCACAAGCTAGAGGAGTGCCACGACCCAAGAAAACTAATTAAAGAAAGCGAGAGTGCCAAAATTGGGGAGCATAAAGTTGGTATAACAAGGAAAGAATTCAAGCGGAAAAATGTAGCCTTGCGAGACGAAAGGGAAGAAGCTAAGGTTCAAATCACTATGCAAAGTGGTGTGAGGATCTTTGGGTCGAAAAACCTCGTGCCGCAAGAGGACATAACGACTTATTATTGACAAGGTGTAGGATGTGATACAAAACTTACAAGGGAAGTTCAAGCTATGTGGGAGGAAAAAGCAAAGTGGAGGGAATAACAACGTAAAACACCCTTGTCAAATGAAATTAAAAAGTTATTAGCGATTTTTTTGTGATGATGAAACGAGAGGTGGTGCTATCACTATTGAAAGCTCGCTGCAAAAACTTTATAGGAAGCTAAAGAGGATGAGATCGGGATTCGAAGGACCTATGTCTCAAATTAGGTTGGCTATGACAAGGAACTAATCACTATTGAAAATTTGGTGCAAAAACTTTAGAGGAAGCTCAAGAAGATGAGATTGGGATTTTGAAGGACCTATGTCTTGCAAATCAAAGTCAGTTGGCTATGATAAGGAACTATTAATAGAAGTGTAAATCAATGGGAAGTGAATATTTTGACAAAGGATGCTTGGAGACGGCTAGGGAGTCCTGCATTAGGATTGAACTCAATTTTGTTGGTAATGGAGAACAAAACAAAGGCAAGGACCATCGAACCTTTGGGAAGTCTTTCAAGCTCTTCTTCACTTTCTTGAAATCGTAATTTATGTTCACGGGTGGTGTCTCCAAGGCGAGCCTTTGGGGTGCTCCCTAATTTGATTGATGTTGCTTCTTTGAGAAGATACTTGTTCAAATAATTTCCTCTTCAAAGATGCCATCTCATTCGCCAACTTTGCAGCGATGGATTGGTTCTCTTGTCTCCAGGATGTTGGGTCTTTCCCTTTTATGTTATGGATTCTTGATCTTTCCGAGAGGATGAGATCATGATCAAGTTCAATAGCCATCCTTTGTGCTTCTAAAATGTTCCTTGGTTGGGCTCTTCGCAAAGAAAAATCCTACTTGATCATTGAGCATTGAGGAAGAATCTCTTAACATTGTTTTGAGATGCAAATCCTCTTCGAGTATTCTGCGAAGTAACCATTCGAAATGAGCCATGAAGTCTCTCATGGTTTCATTTTCTCCTTTCTTCATTTTAGCCAATGCGCACTAGGAGGTCTGATAGTCTTCGGTTGATTTAAATCTCTCGTGAAGGTATCCTTGATATCATTCCAACCCGTGATGTACCGGGCGGAGCGGGAGGTAAAACCATTCTTGATTTTTCTTGGAGGGACTCAACGTATAGTCTAACCGCAACGTCTTCATGTTGGACACCAAGCATTCCACATGATGTCGTGAAGGCAATGATGTGTTCTTTAGGGTGTTGTGTTTTGTCACCTTTGAACTTTGGAAAGTTCTTCTTTGGAACTTGTTGGTAGATCGTGAGAGAGGTTGTTCGAAGAGACCCGTATTCCTTCCCCATGGAACAATGGGTTGAGGTCTTTCTCCTTTATCTTCCATTGTCGTTTATGTTTCTTCTTCTTGGAACTCAATGACCAATGGTGGTTGAATAATGGGAGAATTTGAAGGGGAGTATCAACGGTAGTTTTGACAGATTGTTAGGTAAACTGTTTCAAGCACTTTGGATGGAGAGGAGGCTTGAGAGAAGAAGTATGGATTATCTCTTGTAATGCCCCATCCGGAACACCGAGAAACGCGCTAGACAGGGTAAAATTTTAAGGTAAATTTTTTTGAAAGTGTTTAAATTAAAAGCTAATACCTCTTTTATATCTTTTCCTGGTGACTACTAAGGATATACCATTTATTTTTATTTTATTTTATTTATTTATTCATTTATTATTATATTTTTTTTTAAAAACCTCATTCCTTCATTTTACGTTTCTTCCATACATTTTTTTTTTCTTGTTTATTTTCCTTATATAAATACATTTATATTTACACTCATTTATTTTATTTTATTTTGTTTTATTCCACCTAGTTAGGTTTATGTATTTGTTATTTGATTATTTATTATATACCGTTATATTTATTTATTTATTTTTATTATTATATATATATATATATATATTTTAATATATAAACCCTCAATAACTTAATCTTTGTTATATATATATATATATATATATATATATATATATATATTTATGCCTATTAGGTTAACTTTATACGTTTTTTCTTTTTTTTTTTTATAAAACGTTGCGTGATTAAGAGGCCGCAGTGGAGGAGGGAAACAGGTGAGGAGGGGGCGGGGCAGGTTGAGAGGAGGCACGCGAAGGGAACAGTGGGAGGGGTACCGGGCGACGCAGGAGGAAGAGGCGAGAGCGCGCAGTGCGAGGGGGTGGCCGTGGGGCGGAGCAGGCGGAGTGGAGGAGGCCGTGGGTTTGGGCGGCGGAGGCGGAGTAGGTGGCGCGGTACAAGGGGGGAAGGTGGGCAGCGCGCCCACACCCCCATTCGAGGGGGATAGGGTCGCGTAGTAGGGGGGGCAACCCCCCACAAATATATATATTTTTGTAACCTGTTTTTTTTTTTTTTTTTTAAATACAGCAGTCATCGCTGTGGGGAGGGCCGAACCTCCCCATTAACATTTTTTTTTTTTTGTTGGTTTTGACAAAACAGTAAACTCCGTCCCCCTTTTTTTTTTTTTTAAAAAAATTTGACCATGTATATATATATATATATATATATATATATATATGTATATTCTATTTAGTTGTTTTTTTTTTGATAATGTGCAGGTGATCTTGCAACCAAACAGTATACACAATACCAAAAACTTATAAAATTTAACTTGATAACCGCTGTGAAACAGATATATATTCTTTTAACAAAAGCACACTATTATAGCAACCCATTTCAGTTAAGAGCAAATGCTTGAAGAACAAGTTTTACACTTACTTAGAACAAGTTTTACACTTAGTGCAGGATGATGAACAATCACATTTGCCTTATTATTAAAGCCATAGACAAGATAGATAGAAAGGGATTGATACTAGTTTTATTTTAATCACTGATTTGCAATGTTACAAAGAGATGTATTTCACAAAAAAGTAATTTATTTCTCTTTCTATAATGTTTTAAAAAAAATTACAATGAAGTCCAAAACAAGAACACTACACATCTAATGTCTCAACCCTTCTTCAAGAAGGAGGTTCCATCAATCCATAAAATACCAGCTATTTTCACAAGCATTCTTTTCAAGATTTAAGTTTCCAAGAAGGTCTAACATAACCCCATAACATTTCAAATATTCAAGGAAAGTTATACAAAATAACATACTAATGCTAAGAGAAGATTTATCATCAGTTTTAATACAAGATTTGCATGTAACTCCAAATGCAAAAGAGTGTCTTACAAGACAATGAAAGCTCACACAAGCCATTTTTTTTATACAAAGAAAGAGAAATCCATGAAATGGTGAAGGAGACAAGAGGATAAATCCAAGTAGGCAGGTGTCTTCATGCATCTTCCAAAGCTTCCCAACTCCAAAATCTCTTCAAGGCCATCACAAAGAGAAAGGGCTTGTTTAACCACCCAACCTTTAGGCATCATCACATGCCTATCCCAAGGTTGGGATGCATGCTAGCCTCCCCCAAGCCCATGGGAAAGAGGATAGCTGCCAAAACTTGCACAAGGAAAGGGTAGACAAGAATGAAACAAACACACAAACTTAAGACTCACAATCAACACAAGATTCCAGACAAACAAGGAGGAGAACCCATGTTCATCCCCCAAAATGGGGAAGAGAGGAGAAAGTTCTCCTAAAGTGAAACATCAATATTACTTGCACATAACACAACTTCTTAACCTCCTTATTGCTCCTTAATCACAACAAGACCCTCCTTATTCCTCCCCCTTTCTCCAAGTCCTCCTTGGAAGGATTTTCAAACCCCAAAAGGGGGTTTCCTTACCAAGGATGGGGAAGGAGATTCAAGCCAAATGAATCCACTTCCCCACCTCAACCATTGAGGGAAAAAAATATAAGACCCTACAAGGCTTGGCCATCAAGCCTTGAGGGTTGAGAGGGAAAATTCCCTCTCTCTTCCCCCACACTCCAAACTCCATCATGCCATATGATGGAGGGAGTAAAACACACACAAACAACACTAAGCTTCATTCAAAAATAAACAAATTTCAACAAACAATCTAACAACTAAAATAAAGCAACACATCTACAAGATCTAAGAGCCTACCTCAAGGAAAGCTCTCCAAAAAGCTTCCTAACTTCAAGATTTCCACCCCTAGCTCCAAGCAAATTCCAAGCTCCAATTCACCCAAGCATCCAAGCAAGAAAATCCAAGCAAAAAGTCCATTTTTTCTCCATGAATGAGAATATGAAGAGGAGGAACCAAGCATCCTCACAAATGAGGGGGTGACATGTGTCACCCCTCTCCCTCCTCATGGTCAAAGATGCTAAGACAAAAGAGAGAAAGGGTAAAATTATCTTTTTACCCTCTTCTCCCAAATTTCCTCAAATGTTAGCAAGACAAAACTAGTTGCACTTTTGATAAACACACAAATCAACATCCCTTACATGGATGTGACAAAACAAGGGTAGAAAGGGAGGAAAACTCCTTTAGCCTTGAAAACAAGCCCCCCTACCCATTAGGTAGGGTCCAAGGGCTCATTTTAGTGAAAGGGGGACTCCCAAGCTACAAAGGGGTCCCCAAAAATGCCCAAAATACCCTAATTTCGGGTTTTGCATTTTGGCACAAGGGTAGAGGGTGTGGGGACCACCCAAGGGTCTCACATGTGACCCTAAACCCTTGTGATTAAGAGACTAATTAACAAAATCAACAATTTAAAAGAAAGTGAAATTATTTACTCCCTAAGCAAGTTTACAACTCTACTAACAACCCTAAACAAAAATTAATAAATTAAAGCAAAATACTTTACATACATTGGGGTCACTCAAAGTGCCCAAAATTAACAATCATCTATCCTAGGGCTTCACACAGTGAACATGGCTAGGACTCAGCCCGTGGGCTGCTTGTGCAAGTTTTGAGTAACTGGCCTGAATCCCACGTTCTCCTGTAAACCTGTCACCTGCACACTCATTGCACACATTAACTGCACCTGTCCAATACAATATAAATGACATAGTAAGATATCAATGCATGCTAAACTAACCTAACATCCTACTGAAATCCAGATGTAACAACGTGCACAATTATATTCCATATTCCAAAAGTTAGACAAGATGATAAAACGACATATAATCCCATCATGCAACAACTATCCATCAATGTAATTAGGTTCCAAGCACATCATATTTCATTAGTTTCCATGTCATAACAAGAAAATGCGACAATAAGGAAATTAGGTTAAATTGGCGTTATACGCCTGAATGTCACACATGACTAATAAAATCAAATATCTAAATATAATGTCCAAGATATCACCAATCACTGTCAAAACATGTCTATGAGCAAATAAACAACAAGCTACTGAGCTATAGAAAATGTGGGCACTACATCCCCCTCTACTAAAATTAGACTTCCTCCTGGAAGTCACTGAAAGAGGTAGGGATATCTGGCCCTCAAAGGAATCGCATCCTCCCAAGTAGCTGCTGTCTCGTCGTACCGGTCCCACTGTACTCTAACCTGGTCCAAGTCTCGACCCCGAAGGGCCAACCTCCGGTGCTCCAGTATGCGTACGGGCTCCAATCTCCACTGTCCTCCGTCCTCTACCTGTAATGCCGACCAATCCAAAACATGAGAAGCATCAGGTACATATCTACGTAGTACAGAAACATGAAAAACATCATGGGCCCGTGCAAGGCGTGGTGGCAAAGCTAGGCGATAGGCAACTGGACCAATGACCTCTAAAATATCAAAAGGCCCCACAAAACGAGGCGATAGCTTAGAACCCTTTCCATAACGGATAGGACTCTTATGCGGACGAACCCTCAAGAAGACTTTGTCACCCACTGAGAAGTGACGATCAGTCCTCTTGGTGTCTGCATACGCCTTTTGGCGTGCTCTGGCCTGCTCAAGACGCTGTCTAATCAACACAACCTGCTGCTCTAAATCCTGAAGGTAGGCTGGTCCCAAAATGATCCTGTCATCTAGTCTATCCCAACTCAAAGGTGTCCTGCAAGGTCGTCCATACAAAGCCTGGTAAGGAGCCATACCAATGGAACTATGATAAGCTGTTGTTGTAGGCAAACTCAACTAGATGCAAATAATCCTCCCATTTCCTCTGCTGATCCATGACATACATTCTCAACATGTCCTCTAACACCTGATTAACCCTCTCTGTCTGCCCATCTGTCTCTGGATGATAAGCTGAACTGAAATTGATCTGAGTTCCCAAAGCGGCCTGAAAAGAAGTCCAGAATACCGAAGTGTAGATAGTATCCCTGTCATTAATGATGGTCTTCGGAATCCCATGCAACCTAACAATGTCCTCCATAAAAACCTTGGCGATGGCCTGTGCATTATAGGTGACCTTGGTTGGTGAAAAGTGCGCAACCTTAGTCAACTTATCCACGGTGACCATAATGGCGTCATGACGATAAGATGACATAGGAAGTCCGACTATGAAGTCCATGGAGATCACATCCCATTTCCACTCGGGAACATCATGAGGCTGTAAAAGTCCTGCGGGATGAGAATGCTCTGCCTTGACTCTCTGACACTCAAGGCAACGTGCAACAAAATCTGCTATGTCTCGTCGAAGACCTGGCCAATAATATAACTCCCTCAGATCGGCATGCATTTTCTTTACTCCTGGATGTGCCGCATATGGGGCTCGATGAGCCTCTGTGAGGATGAAGCTACGCAGATCACCTGACTTAGGCACGTAGATGCGCCTGTGGAATCGAAGCAAACCATCTGTCTCTAAAACACACCCAGAATATCTGCCCTCTAATGAACCCTGAGACTCTAACATCTGTCTAGCTCCCTCATAAAATCTGTCCTCTGGAAGGTGCTCAAGAATCCTGCCTCTCAAATCTGACTGAAGTGTCAAAGAAGCAAGCACATGTCGTCGTCTACTAAGAGCGTCTGCAACAACATTTTCCTTCCCTTTGATGTACTGAACCTCCATGTCATACTCACATAGGAACTCCATCCAACGCCGTTGACGAGCGTTGAGGTTCGGCTGTGAGAAGATATGCTGCAAACTCCGGTGGTCTGTCCTCAAAATGAAAGGCCTACCCAAAAGGAAATGTCGCCAACGCACTAGAGCATGAACAACTGCTGCAAGCTCCAAGTCATGAGTAGGGTAATTAAGCTCGTAGTCCTTGAGCTTACGAGACTCAAAAGCAATAACCCGACGCTCCTGCATAAGAACTGCTCCCAAACCCTCTAGTGATGCATCAGTACAAACAACAAAATCCTCTGTCGGGTCTGGAACTGCTAAGATGGGCGCCGTGGTTAACCGCTCCTTAAGCAACTGAAAGGCTTGCTCACATTTTTCTGACCAATCGAACTTCTTCCCTTTCCTCTGAAGAGAAGTGATAGGGTGAGCAATTCTAGAAAAGTCCTGTACAAACCTGCGGTAATACCCTGCCAAACCCATGAAACTCCTCACCTCAAGAATGAGGTGCTTTGGCCGCCACCCAAGATAGCCTGTATCTTAGAGGGATCTACAGAGATACCCTCGCCTGAAATGATATGACCCAAGAATCGACCCTGTCATCGAAAGACGCCGCACTTTTCCAAGTTCCCATACAACTTCGCTCCTCAAAACTCAAGGACTCCGCCTCAAATGCTCCTCGTGTTCCTCCTCGGAGCGAGAATAAATCAATATGTCATCAAGGAACACTAAGACAAAGCGATCCAGAAATGTCCTGAATACACCATTCATGAGGCTCATGAAGACAGCTGGGGCATTGGTCAAGCCAAATGGGACCACTGTGAACTCATAATGCCCATATCGTGTGCGAATGTCTTATGGATATGTCTCGCATCTAAAATGCATAACCGATGATATCCCACGACTTGAGATCAATTTTGGAGAACACTCTCGCTCCCGCATGATCTCGATCAAACAAATCATCAATCCTAGGAGCGGATAAGCGGTTCTTTATTGTGACTTTGTTGAGCTGCCTGAAGTCAACACAAAGCCTGAGAGAACCGTCCTTCTTCTTTACAAATATGACTGGCGTTCCCAAGGAGATACACTAGGGCGAATGAGACCCTTATCCAATAACTCCTCTAATCGAATCTTAAGCTCATGAAGCTCTGGCGTCGTCATTCGATAAGGTGCCCTAGAAACTAAATCAATGGTGAAATCCACCTCTCTGCGGGGTGGTAACCCTGGAAGCTCGCCTGGAAAAACATCTGCATACTCCCTCAAAACTGCATGATCATCTAAAGGTGAATGCTCTGGAATGCTCTCAGATCGATCACTGATAGTGATAGCAAACAACTGACAACCCTTACGCATGCTCCGCTTGAGTTGCTTAGCCGATATCATGCGCAAGGAGATAGGTCTCTGCATCCCTGATATAACAACTGCACTCCCAAGATCATCCTGACACTCAATAACCTTATTTCTGCAATCCACCTTAGCTCGATGAGACTCGAGCCAATCCATACCCAAAACTACCTGATAGGAACCTAAAGGAATAACTCGGAGGTCAAGCGTAGTGGAGAAGACTCCCAAATCGAGTACACAACTCTCCACATACGAGTCCACGGCGAGTTTAGCTCCAGAGGCCAACTCAACCTGCCAACTATCTGGTTGCCTAGCCACCACTAGCCCACACTGGTCCACTATAGAAGGTGATATAAAGGAATCTGAAGCACCTGAATCAAAAAGTACAGAGACAGAAATACCCCTGATAGTACCTGTTGTCTCAATGACCGTAGCCTGATGCTCGGCCTGGCGGTTGTCAACCGCTGCATAAACACGATGGGCGCGTCCTACGTCACCCACCGTCTGCTCGGATCTAGCAACTCTCTGAGCATCCATGGTATTGGGTTTGTGCGGGCACATGCGCACATAGTGATATGGAGATCCATAAATAAAACAACCTCCTGCACCCCTCTGAGATGGGGTCCCTCCTGTACTGTGTACGATCCTGCTGGTCCAACCCTAGCAGACTGCTGAGTGCGAGCTGGCTGTGTCTGCTGAGTGCCCTGCCTCCTATCTCTGGCTCCACTAAAACCACCTCTAGAAACACCTCTCTGAAATCCCTGTGTCTGCCTAGCCCCCTGCTGCGGGTGGCTCTGCTGCTGTGTCTGTCGCTGAGGGTGCGGTGGAGCCCTCGTGGCTGCTGGCGGAGGCCAAAATCCTCCTCTAGGGGGTGGTGCAGAACCTCGTGACCTCTGACTCTGAAATGCCTGTATCCTCTCCTGAAACTTGCTCTTGTTCCTATCACGATGCTCCTGTGCCTTGGTCCTGTTCTCCTCAGCTAAGTAGGCCTTCTCAACGGCCTTCTCAAGAGTGGGAGGAGATAGCATCCTAACTGCTCCTGCTATATCTGCATTGAGCCCTCGAATGAACCTGTTAACCTGCAATTTCTCATCTTGCAGGTAATCCACGTACTGAAGAAGATCCAGAACGCTCTCATCTTGTGCCTTTGTGCTGAGATCCTGCCATGCAAGTCGTGAAACTCGTCGATCCTCTTCTGAACAAAATGCTCTGACATATATCGCGCCCTGAAACGCTCCTCGAACAACTCCCAAGTCACTGTCTCTCGGGTCAGATGGAGCTTCCGCTCCTCATTCCTCCACCAAACGCCTGCTGCGTCTCGGAGGAGGTGTATGGCGAACCTCGCCTTGACGTTGCTCTCGTAAGAGTGCAAGCCAAAGCAACTATCCAAGCTAAGGAGCCATGACTCAGCCCCAAAGCCATCTGTAGAGCCGGTGTAAGTGGGCGGCTGCAAGCGAAGAAGATCCCGGATCACACTGCCTGTATCTCGATCCTGGCGATGTAGTCCAACAGGCGAAGGGAGTCGCCTATCCTCGAAAGGTCCCTCGAGACTGTGAGATCGGCTGCGACGGAATGAGGCTGCCCTCTCGTGATGAACGGAAGGGCTGCGTGACCTCTCCCGCCTCGGTGTGTCGTGCTCTGGCGGCTCCGAATGCGCGTCCACGCCTATCGGCTCCTCGTCTCCCAAAGATGCCTCCACTCTCGTCTCCTGTGGCTGTGGTAGGCGCTGCTCCACAACGCCTATCAGCTGGCGTAAGGCCTCTAATATCCGAGGCCCAAAATCGGGTGTCGTCGGCTCCTGCGTAGATGCGCTACGCCCCATACCTCTGGCTGATCGTCCTCGCTTAGGCGCCATCCTGCGCACGAGGTGAGCGAGCAATTTATTAATTTAAAATTTAATGGAAGTGGGTGGTTTATTTTGTCTGTTTAGTTTTATTTATTTAGTTAATTTTGTTGTGTTAAAATTGACATTAACTATTAATTACCCAGTGGTCCGCGAGTGCGAACCCCAAGCTCTGATACCAACTGTAATGCCCCATCTGGGACACCGAAGAAACGCGCTAGACAGGGTAAAATTTTAAGGTAATTTTTTTTTTTGAAAGTGTTTAAATTAAAAGCTAATACCTCTTTTATATCTTTTCCTGGTGACTACTAAGGATATACCATTTATTTTTATTTTATTTTATTTATTTATTCATTTATTTTTTATTTTTTTTTTTAAAACCTCATTCCTTCATTTTACGTTTCTTCCATACATATTTTTTTTTTTCTTGTTTATTTTCCTTATATAAATACATTTATATTTACACTCATTTATTTTATTTTTTTTTGTTTTATTACACCTAGTTAGGTTTATGTATTTGTTATTTGGTTATTTATTGTTACCGTTATATTTATTTATTTATTTTTATTATTATATATATATATATATATATATATATTTTAATATATAAACCCTCAATAACTTAATCTTTGCTTTATATATATATATATATATATATATATATATATATATGCCTATTAGGTTAACTTTATACGTTTTTTTTTTTTTTTTATAAAACGGCTGCGTGATTAAGAGGGCCGCAGTGGAGGAGGGTTGGGCGGCGGCGAGAGTCGAGAGGAGGCACGCGAAGGGAAGCAGGAGGGGGTGGACGCAGGAGGGAAGGGCGAGGCGCGGCCGGGGAGGGTGGCGCGCAGGCGGAACAGGGTGCGAGTGGAGGAGGCCGTGGGTTTGGGCGGGCGCGAGGCGGAGTAGGTGGCGGCGGTACATCGGGGGGCGGGGGGGCGCGCCCCCCCATTCATATCTCTGCGCAGGGGGGGGCCGAACCCCCCCACAAATATATATATTTTTTTATAACCTTTTTTTTTTTTTAAATACGATGCTGTGGGGGAGGGGCCGAACCTCCCCCATTAACATTTTTTTTTTTGGTTTTGACAAAACAAATCCGTCCCCTTTTTTTTTTTTTTAAAAAAAATTTTTTTTGACCATGTATATATATATATATATATATATATATATATATATATAGATTCTATTTAGTTGTTTTTTTTTTGATAATGTGCGGGTGATCTTGCAACCAAACAAGTATACACAATACCAAAAAACTTATAAAATTTAACTTGATAACTTGTTGTGAAGACAGATATATATTCTTTTAACAAAAGCACACTATTATAGAACCCATTTCGCTTAAGAGCAAATGCTTGAAGAACAAGTTTTACACTTACTTAGAACAAGTTTTACACTTAGTGCAGGATGATGAACAATCACATTTGCCTTATTATTAAAGCCATAGACAAGATAGATAGAAAGGGATTGATACTAGTTTTATTTTAATCACCGATTTGCAATGTTACAAAGAGATGTATTTCACAAAAAGTAATTTATTTCTCTTTCTATAATGTTTTAAAAAAAAAAATTACAATGAAGTCCAAAACAAGAACACTACACATCTAATGTCTCAACCCTTCTTCAAGAAGGAGGTTCCATCAATCCATAAAATACCAGCTATTTTCACAAGCATTCTTTTCAAGATTTAAGTTTCCAAGAAGGTCTAACATAACCCCATAACATTTCAAATATTCAAGGAAAGTTATACAAAATAACATACTAATGCTAAGAGAAGATTTATCATCAGTTTTAATACAAGATTTGCATGTAACTCCAAATGCAAAAGAGTGTCTTACAAGACAATGAAAGCTCACACAAGCCATTTTTTTTATACAAAGAAAGAGAAATCCATGAAATGGTGAAGGAGACAAGAGGATAAATCCAAGTAGGCAGGTGTCTTCATGCATCTTCCAAAGCTTCCCAACTCCAAAATCTTTTCAAGGCCAACACAAAGAGAAAGGGCTTGTTTAACCACCCAACCTTTAGGCATCATCACATGCCTATCCCAAGGTTGGGATGCATGCTAGCCTCCCCCAAGCCCATGGGAAAGAGGATAGCTAACCAACACTTGCACAAGGTAAAGGGTAGACAAGAATGAAACAAACACACAAACTTAAGACTCACAATCAACACAAGATTCCAACAAACAAGGAGGAGAACCCATGTTCATCCTCCAAAAATGGGGAAGAGAGGAGAAAGTTCTCCTAAAGTGAAACATCAATATTACTTGCACATAGAACACAACTTCTTAACCTCCTTATTGCTCCTTAATCACAACAAGACCCTCCTTATTCCTCCCCCTTTCTCCAAGTCCTCCTTGGAAGGATTTTCAAACCCCAAAAGGGGGTTTCCTTACCAAGGATGGGGAAGGAGATTCAAGCCAAATGAATCCACTTCCCCACCTCAACCATTGAGGGGAAAAAAAAATATAAGACCCTACAAGGCTTGGCCATCAAGCCTTGAGGGTTGAGAGGGAAAATTCCCTCTCTCTTCCCCCACACTCCAAACTCCATCATGCCATATGATGGAGGGAGTAAAAACACACACAAACAACACTAAGCTTCATTCAAAAATAAACAAATTTCAACAACAATCTAACAATCTAAAATAAAGCAACACATCTGCAAGATCTAAGAGCCTACCTCAAGGAAAGCTCTCCAAAAAGCTTCCTAACTTCAAGATTTCCACCCCTAGCTCCAAGCAAATTCCAAGCTCCAATTCACCCAAGCATCCAAGCAAGAAAATCCAAGCCAAAAAGTCCATTTTTTTCTCCATGCATGAGAATATGAAGAGGAGGAACCAAGCATCCTCACAAATGAGGGGGTGACATGTGTCACCCCTCTCCCTCCTCATGGTCAAAGATGCTAAGACAAAAGAGAGAAAGGGTAAAATTATCTTTTTACCCTCTTCTCCCAAATTTCCTCAAATGTTAGCAAGACAAAACTAGTTGCACTTTTGATAAACACACAAATCCACATCCCTTACATGGATGTGACAAAACAAGGGTAGAAAGGGAGGGAAAACTCCCTCTAGCCTTGAAAACAAGCCCCCCTACCCATTAGGTAGGGTCCAAGGGCTCATTTTAGTGAAAGGGGGACTCCCAAGCTACAAAGGGGTCCCCAAAAATGCCCAAAATACCCTAATTTCGGGTTTTGCATTTTGGCACAAGGGTAGAGGGTGTGGGGACCACCCAAGGGTCTCACATGTGACCCTAAACCCTTGTGATTAAGAGACTAATTAACAAAATCAACAATTTAAAAGAAAGTGAAATTATTTACTCCCTAAGCAAGTTTACAACTCTACTAACAACCCTAAACAAAAATTAATAAATTAAAGCAAAATACTTTACATACATTGGGGTCACTCAAAGTGCCCAAAATTAACAATCATCTATCCTAGGGCTTCACACAGTGAACATGGCTAGGACTCGGCTGTGGGAACCTTGTGCAAGTTTTGAGTAATCGGCCCGAATCCCACGTTCTCCTGTAAGCTGTCCTGCACACTCATTGCACACATTAACCGCACTCGCCCAATACAATATGATTAAATGACATAGTAAGATATCAATGCATGTTAAACTAACCTAACATCCTACGAAATCCGGATGTAACAACGTGCACAATTATATTCCATATTCCAAAAGTTAGACACGATGATAAAAGCGACATATAATCCCATCATGCAACAATTATCCATCAATGTAATTAGGTTTCCAAGCACATCATATTTCATTAGTTCCCATGTCATAACAAGAAAATGCGACAATAAGGAAATTAGGTTAAATTGGCGTTATACGCCTGAATGTCACACATGACTAATAAAATCAAATATCTAAATATAATGTCCAAGATATCACCAATCACTGTCAAAACATGTCTATGAGCAAAAACAACAAGCTACTGAGCTATAGAAAATGTGGGCACTACATCTCTAATTCGTTCTTTTGATTTTACGAAGTCTTGAAATTGGAATCAATGACACCTCTCGACCTGCTCAACCTGGTGTATCTTCCTTCAACCAACTTTTGAAAACTTTTGCAGTGGGAACATGAAAGGACACTATGGAATGTGAAAAGTCAAGTGCGCGAAATCAACAAAGTGTATCTTTCAAAGATGGACTTTCGTGAACTTTTTTTTAATTTTTCAATATTTGAATTTTTTTAATTTTCGACCTTGCGGTCATATATTGGGGTGTGAAAGACTGCTAAATTTGCCCCTTGTGGGCGCAAAATTGTTCGCGGAAAATTTGTCGGGTGGACAAACTTGTGGGTCTCTTTTCAACGTTTTGGGAATCTAAGTCCTCTACTTAATCGTGCAGTGCAACTGCCGTGTATGCATGCACGAGAAAAAGTGTGGATTTCTATGGTGGCCTTTCGACTGGGGATCCAATAGAGGCACTTCACTGACCTTGCGACAAAGCTAGCAATCTCTTGTTGAGGAAGACTTTGTCTGAAAGTGGGAAAGGGAGTGAGAAAAGAGGTAGGAGAACTAATGTTGCAGGTAGAAAATCATATTCCTACACATACACTAGTTAGAAACTTCACCACATGCATTAAATTAAGAGGAAACAACCTTGTGAATGGCAACAAGACCAAATAGAATTTGATGAACACAAAGTATCATGAAATCCCTTGGTCAAAGAAAGCTAGAAACTCCTTATTGATGCTTAAATAGAAGTTGTACATAGTGTGAGAATGGGATAGATTTGATAGTGGAGGAAAGTAGAAGAAAAGCGCTCTCCTTTTCTTTTCTCTAGTACAATGCACTTGTTGGTTAGATTTTACGCATAGTATAAAACCTAGCGGTCATGAGATAAATCTCCCTCATTTACCAGGGTGAGGCTCCCGTGTTAGATTTGTCAATTAAAATATACTAGTATCTATATGGGGTTTTACTTTAATTGTTCAACTCATGAACCATAACAGTTATGCAGTTCAACAAATAAACAATTGTTTAAGAAAGAAAATATTTATAGAAGAAGAGAATTACATAAACACAGAGAAGAAATGGGGAAGATGTGCACCCAATTAATAAATAACGAGTTGATTACATGCACATAGAAGAAACTAATAGATATCAACACGTAATTATAAGCAAAAACAACGCTAGATCTAGATCTAAAATAACACAATTTATTCAAAGATCTAAGATAAAAAAACTAGAAACAAAATATATCGTGATACAAAGTTCTTTGGAAATCTACTCGTTTATATTCCTTTGTTTCAAGTGGCTCTCAAGTGTTTCAACACGAAGTCTGGAATACAAGAATGCTGCTTACAAATTCTGATCATTAACCTGGAGGTTCTACTTATAGAATGTAGAAGGGAAAGTACCTATGGGAAACTCAACTGAACTCAAACATAAACAAGTAAAGATGACATCTGGCAATCATCTTCCACTAACTCCTCCTTAAGTGACACATTTATCACTTAACTAATAGAATTGTTCCACACAACCTAAAGCAATGGTTTCAAAACCAAATAACTTTAAAGTTTTACAATTTCATCCAGAAACGTGGAAAATAGAAGAAGAAGAAAGAATAGAAGTCAAGCCAGTTGTAACATTTATAACTTTTTTTTGTTTTGATATTGAATATACTTGTCGAACATGTAATTCAACATCTTCCCATGTGTCTTAGCCACAACTTCCTTTTCTCCTAAAGCAAAGCAATCCTTCGTTCAACACCTTGATACATGCTTCCACATCCTCCAAGCTCGGCCCGAACCTTGCAATATCCGACTGTAGTGCCACCAGTTTGCTAATGGAATTCATTGTGAAAGGCTTAGTGGCTCCATCAATTCTCCCTTGTACCATCAAAAGAGACCCTTCCAAGGAATTAGGCACTCTGCTAGGAATGATCCGTACGTATGAAGTAACATTTCTGACCACTTCCTCCTGAGTGAAAGCAATGATATTGTTTGGTAAAGACGATGTCATACTCTCAAGTACCTACATCCTCTTGACATAATTATACGAGATCTTCAAACAGAGAGATCTGCAAACTCTAGTTGCTTCCCCTTCTCAACCGATCCGTTCGGTTATTGATTTCGGCCAAAGTATTCATATCTACTATGCTCGTCACTAGTTGCTTGATTGATCTCACGCATCTTTCATAACCTTCGTGTGGGGCACCTCTCCGAAGAGTTATACGAAGCTTGACGAATAATAAGACTTTTCCATTCGTCGATAGCTTTCACACGATTGCTTGCATTTTCCATCTCCCGCATCGAGATGATCACTCACCGCTCTTGAGCTAAAATGGGCTAAGTGGAATATTTAACAACCTTGGCAATGATCTCGCACAACCGAGATACTGCTTTCAAGTTCGTCTTTCTCCGCCTTTTCTCTGTCAAGCCTAAGGAATAGACCATGTATCAATGTCTATGTATCCCTGCTTCAATCCTACATGGTGGCTTGACCGATTAGTACTTTGTTCTTGTTATGTTTTCTTCCGTGAGCTCATCCTCTTTCTTCCCTTCCACTGGTACTGACATCTCAGCGAACTTCTGGCCCGACTCCTCAATGATCAACCTTGAAGTTACCTTAGCAAGTTTAGGTTTTCTGTCTTTTCTGCCTAGACTCTAGAGCGGCCCTGCAAGTTGTGTTTCTCTAAGTTCATTTCATTTCGACCCTAGCCTCTCGGAACCAACTGCAAAGTCAACCATTATGAGAAATTACTTTTCAGAGAATGAGAAGTTGCTGAGTGTACTACTATCTCCCACTCTGATTCCTCTCCATCAGAAATTGTTACAGTGTTATGGCTGTCATTTTCTGAATCATCCAAGGACAAAGCTCTTTCGAACTCGTCCATATGGCGTAAACGTTTCTTGAAGAACAGGATTGAAGCGAAGTGGTGAGAAGAGAAGATGAATGTTGCGATTCAATTGAGGAATGGCAGTGTCCTACTGAGGTGCAAAAGTGGGTGAAGTATTGGATGTTGGAGAAGCCGGAACTAACGTCATGGTCGTGGAAGTGATCTTTTCCTTCGAAGGAGACTGTGCACTTTCATCTTCTCGGGCCCTCTTTGCTTTCTCCTCCGTGCTTACTCTTGAGTGAATCTCTTTGCACCGAAGTTACCCGTGACTTGATTCATCAATGCTTCATCAAGGCAATATCCCTTTGTTAGCAACTTGGTTTGAAGTATTCACGAGTAAACGGCGACAAACCTTTTCTCAATCGTATGGCGATCCCCCTATGTTCTCTTGAAGTACAGCGCTATCTCCTCCCATTTGATGGTATGTGTCGAAATAACATAGCCCCATCATCTTTAAGCGCATGTATCCGTGCTAATCCAAAGTCAAACACTTGTCGTGCTAATAACTTTGTTGAAATATTTCTTTCTAACCTCGTACTCACTTTTGCACTTCATCCCGAAATCTTCTAATGAAGGCACATATGCGTACACACTGGGAGATCATCTTTCCGGCTACTCCAAATGGATTGAAGTTTGCCGTAGTGTTGGGAAGAACTCTTACTCGTACTCGAGAGAACATCTCCGCCTCCATTCTTCGAGCTCTATGAATGCTCTGGCAGCTATAATGACCCACAATGATCGGGAAGAAGCACGTATATTTGTGTCGTTTCGACTGAAGGTCGTGCATCTCCACAAGTTGTCTGCTCAGCGCCATGGTGATAAATCTATCATTTAGATATCGGGCGACTTAACTAGGTTCTCTAGAAAAGCCAGAACCCTAAGGTATGTGAAATTTGCAAACCGAATGAAGAGCGCCGATTAGGACACAACTTCCCATGCTTCCTTGCTCACCCTATTGGCCTTTAGGTCCCTGTCTAGCCTACAAATGAATTCGTAGAAGAATCCATCATTGACCACTCTGAAATCTTTCTTGCACGTAGGTACATTAAGTTATGGGTAGCACTCGAAAATGGGGTCATTTGAAACAACACATTTATCCAGATTGGAGAAGATGCCTTGTGAGGCTATTGCGTATACCAAATAGAAAGTCATTTTGAAGCTGGAAGTACGCTTCATGTTCGGAGTTGCTCACCAATGTTATCGTTAATAATTTCCGACCAATTGATTATTGAATCATCCTTGTTGATTTTAATGGTCCTGATGAAAGCATACATCCATGTACGGATAGTGTGAGCGTTTGCTTCGCCATTTATCCTGCATAACAATTTGGCAATATCATCTACCTCCTATACCAGATTGGACTGCGGAAGAGTTCTTGGGAACTTGGAAGGAGATATGGAATTCTTCATATATGTGTTGTTCATTATGTTCACGCACTCAACTCTATGCTTCTCCCCCGCCGACATGACATCGTATGCTAATAGAAGTCACCACCTTTCGTTTGGAATCTTCAAACAATAATTGATGAACTGCGCCCAATCGGATTATTGTTTTCCCGTAGCATCTTAGGATGTCTCGGATAATGGATAGTAAGACCTAACACACTCCATGACGAACTCATGTTGCAATTTCGGGTGTGAATGAAAATGTTGCAAACTCGGATGATTCCATTGCTTTTATTTGCATGCATGAGGGAAGTCTTTCAACGTTGGATCTGTCGATCAATTCGGAAAGAGGTTAGGACCTAGATCTTTATCTCCAATGTCAACAAATTTAGAAGTGATGCATAACTCTGCTGCGTTTTCTTTTTCATCCCTCTTTGCCATGGACGTATCTCTGTCTTTGCACGAGCAATTCTTTTTCTTTTTATTCAACAAGAATTCTTGACAACCGTTGCGAGATCTGTATAATTCTTCAGATTCGGAGGATATGTTCAATGTATTGGACATTGATTTAAGCTTCTTTTCTCTTATAAAAGCAGCTGTAATGAATTCTTGCAATTAATTGAGACAAAGATGGCAACCGGAACATGAATAGTAAATTTTAATCATAAAAATCTGCATAATTCAAGCTTGCTTCCCCAAATTTGATGTTCTATTTGTATGCAAAGCAAACATGAATTTTACCAACTTCACCTGATCACCTTTATCACTTATGCAAACAATTATCTAGACACAAATCAACCTCCTTCAACCTGTGCGCCAATTTTGGAAGCTTTTAGCATTAATTTCACCTTCGTCCCGAGCAAAACTCCTCTTGAAATGGGGCACACTTTTCCTCTAAGCTGCACTTCTCTGCTTGTGAATTAATTAATCCATCCTTATGGCAGCCCCTACTTATATAATCTTCGTGATTCTATAATTAATTAATGCATTTCCTATTCCTGGCAATGAATTAATTAATTAATAAGCTTTACTCTTCAAATGGGGCGCCTATTTTGTGCATGCTCATGATATGCAATTAAATAAATTAAATTTATTTAATTTTAAACTTCGCTTCTAGTTAACTCAAGCCTCACAATATGCTTTGACCTTAGCTATTGAAAATAGAAATTAATTTAATCATTTAATACTTAAACAAATATTTTTTTCTCCCAAATGGGGTGCACTTTTTGACATAAAGGGGCTACATTAAATAAAATATTATTTATTTAATTTTAGAACATTTTATTTTCAACTTCCTCTTGTGCTTTTACCTCCGTTGACTTTTACACAAGCCTAGGCGCAAAATTAGAAGAAAAATTAATTGAATTAATTAATTTAAGGCTGCCTTTATTTCCTAGAGGGGTCGCACTTTTAACAAAGGATTTCTATTTTTAAAAGTGAGATGACAATGAGATTATTTACCCTGCAAGGCAGCCTTGAAAATCCCATGATTCACTTAAGTGATTTGACTTTTATAATGGGATTATTTACCCTGTAAGGTGTAATAAAATCCCATGATTCACTTAAATGATTTTTTTTTATTCCACAATGAGAATTTTTACCTTGCAAGCGGGTAAGAAATTCCCGTCTGCCTCCCGCCTCGATTTTGCTATTGTGACTTAAGTGGTGTTGTTTCCATGGGAAAAAGTACCTTGTTAGGAAGGTACAAAATTCCCACCGCCACTCTTGCTTCCAAAATTCCCATGATCCACTTCAAACCCTCTTTTTTCAAAAATGCGGCCTTGCCAGAAGATGTTTTTGGTGCACGACTTCGTCTTTTCGAAGAAGAGAACCGGACCTCTAATGGCGATTTCTTTCTAGCATAACGTGCGTATGTGATCTCAGATACTCCAAGCCAAGAATCGGGGCAAACCGGCGAAGGAATTGATCTAGAGAAATTTCATAAAAACGAAATGGGAAAACACAAAAATGAAAACGTTGTCGAAGTAACAAATAAAGCCCATAATGCATGCTGGTTAAAACTCTCTTGGTATATGAAAAAAATGACATGTACGATCACAACAGGTTTAAACCGGAGCACAATTTGCCTCAAACGGGGTTCAAAATAATTAAATACAAATTTTCCGCAGGAAATCCCGACGATAGAATATAACAATTTTAGGCATCTAGGTATTTGGCGAAAATGACTAATATGGCTCCTTGGGAATATCTTGACATAATGCATGAACTTTCTGGCAATAAAAACACAAAACGACCCATTATATTAAAAGTATGAAATTTTTTCGGATAGAGTAGTCTCAGATTTGAGAATGAAATGCAGGGACACCAACACTATTGAGTTTACAAGATCAATTGCCAACCCTTTGAAATGAGAATGACATTATAATTTATAGAATGAGAGGTGACTCACCGTCTTCCTCATGACCCTCCATATGCCTTAATTCTAAGCGTAGACTATTCATATTCCTATAAAATATTTAAGTCCCTTTCATAAAATTAAAGCGACTTAATTTACATTGTGTTTCTAAAGTGTAGTGCCCACATTTTTATAGCTCGGTACCTTGTTGTTTCTTTGCTCATAGACATGTTTTGACAAAGTGATTGGATTATATCTTGGACTTTATATTTAGATATTTGATCTTATTAGACAGTGTGGACATTTAGGCGTATAGCGCCAACTTAGTGAATTTCCATATTGTCGCATTTTCTTGTAATGTCATGGAAACTAATGAATATGATGATGTGTTTGGAACCTAATTATAGTGATGGATAATTGTTGCATGGTGGGATTATATGTTACTTTATCATCTTGTCTAACTTTTGGAATATGGAATATAATTGTGCACGTTGTCGCATCTTGATTTCAGTAGGATGTTAGGTTAGTTTAGAACGCATTGATATCTTATTATGTCATTGAATTATATTGTATCGGACAGGTGCGGTTAATGTGTGCAATGAGTGTGTAGGCGACAGGTTTACAGGAGAACGTGAGATTCAGGGCAACTACTCAATCTTGCACAATGACCTAAGGCAGTGAGCCCTAGCCATGTTCTTTGTGTGAAGTCTTAGTATAGGTGATTATTATTTTGGGCACTATGAATGACCCCAATGTATGTAATATATTGTGCTTTGAATTATTAATTTTGGTTAGGGTAGTTGGTTATGATGTAAACTTGTTTAGGGAGTTAATAACCCCACTTTCATTTAAATTTTTAATTATGTTTAATGTGCCACCTAATCACAAGGGTTTAGGGTCACATGTGAGACCCTTGGTGGTCCCCACACCCTCTACCTTTGTGCCAAAAATACAAAACCCGAAATTAGGGTATTTTGGGCATTTTGGGGACCTCTTTGTAGCTTAGGAGTCCCTCTATCATAAAATGAACTCTTGGACCCTACCTGATGGGTAGGGGGGTTTGTTTTCAAGGCTAGAGGGAGTTTTCCTCGTTTTTACCCCTTGTTTTGTCACATCCATGTAAGGGATGTAGATTTGTGTGTTTATCAAAAGTTCCACTAATTTTGTCTTGTTAACATTTAAGGGAATTTGGGAGAATAGGGCAAAAGATAATTTTACCCTTTTTCTCTTTTGTTTTGGCATCTTTGACCATGAGAAGGAGAGGGTGACATATGTCACCCCCTCATTTGTGAGGATGTTTGTTTGCTCCTCTTCAAATTCCCATCCATGGGAAAAGAGAGGGACTTTTTTTTGGAACTTCTTGCTTTTGGATGCTTGGGTGATTTGGAGCTTGGGATTTGCTTGAGTCAAGAGTGGAGAAACTTGAAGTTGGGAAGCTTTTTGGAGAGCTTTCCTTGAGGTAGGCTCTTATGTATTACTGTTGTGTTGTTTTGTTTTAGTGGTTAGATTTGATTGCTTGGAATTGTTAATTGTTGAATATAGATTTTGGTTGCTTGTGTTTACTCCCTCTATCATATGGCATGATGAAGTTTTGGAGTGTGGGGGAAGAGAGAATTTTCCTCTCAATCTTCAAGGTTTGATGGACAAGCCTTGTAGGGTCTTAGTGTTCCCTCAATGGTTGAGGTGGGGAAGTTGATTCATTTGGCTTGAATCTTCTTCCCCATTCTTGGTAAGGAAACCCCTTTGGGGTTTGAAAATCCTTCTAAGAAGGACTTGGAGAAAGGGTGGAGGAATAAGGAGGGTGTTGATTGAATTTAGGAGCAATAAGGAGGGCATGGAGATTTCTTACTTTGTGCAAGCAATTTGATATATATCTTTGGAGAACTTTCTCCTCTCTTCCCCACTTTTGAGGATGAACATGGGTTCTTCTCTTGTAAATTTGGAGTCTTGTGTGGTTGTGAACTATCTTTGTATGCTTGGATTATTGTTAGTGAACCCTTTCTTCTTGTGCAAGTTTTGGTTAGTTGACCTCTTTTCCATGGGCTTGGGGGAGGCTAGCATGCACCATAACCTTGGGAAAGGCATGTGATGATGCCTATGGTTGGGTGGGAAACAAGCTATTTTCTCCTTGCATGGTTTTGGAAGACATGGAAGTTGGCTCTTAGTTGGAATTGGTGGCACTTTGGGCTCTTATTGTTCTTTTATGAAAACTCTTTTGTAATGTAATTCCTTGGATATGGTTATGAGGATAGTTTCATCTCCTTGCTAATTCTCCATTTTGTAAATTTTGCATTCTCTTGTAAGTTGAGAAATGGTGATTTAAAATGAGAAATCACTCTCTCAACTTGTAAGAAACTTGTAATGAATGTTTTTGGTTGTATATCTAGGAATATTTTACAACATCCTTGTAGTCTAAGCTTGTGTAAGAGAAGTGTTGACTCAAAAATTCTCATTTATTGTAACTTAATATATCTTCCATATGTTATTGACAAACATGACTTATTACTTGTTAAGGAATTCTACATGTGTGTAATCTTGAAATGATCTTTTGCATTAAATTTGAAAGGAAATCTACTTGGTTATAAGAAGAAGTCTTGTTTTAACTTTGGAAGAAACTCTCTTATTTGTAAAATGCACTTTTCCTTTTTATATTAACATAGTTTTAGGAATCCTTTTGTTAATTTTGTGCAAAGGAGATTGAACTTAAAAATGTGATAGCTTTCTTGTTTCGTTTGTCAAAAAAATAAAAATAGAAAGGTTATCACATTAAATCTTCATATATATATATATCTACATTTAAATTTAATATACATATTTGTATATGACATATTTCATACAAACAATTTAAAAAAAAAAAAACGAATTAAAAAAAAAATAAAAATAAAAATATATATATATAAATTGAAATGGTGTGGGGATTCGGACCCCATCCCACCTCGCCCCTGTTCCAACAAACAAAAAAAAAAAAAGGGAGAAACAATGATAGCAGGGGGCTCGACCCCCGCATCGCATGATATGCTTGGCCCATGGGGGCGTTGCCCCACGGACCCCCACCTTACCTCGCCGCCGTTGCCGCCCCCTTTGCCCGTCCGCGCCTTAGCGTTGTCCTGCCAGCCCCCGCTGCGCGCCTCCCCCGCCCCTCCTCGCCTGCTCCATCTCCCCGCCTGCCGCGACCCGTCTCCCTCCGCATTCCCTTCCATCTCTCGCGCCACCCCCAAACATAGCCCTCCAAAATCTGCCCTCCCCGCATTCCATCATTAAATAATAAGTAAAAATATATATATTCATTTACATAAATATACATATAATCTAAAACAAAGAACAATTATAGTAAGAGTATTAAAAAAACAAGGAAAAGAATAAACTCCATAGCTCCTTTCCTTCAAAGCATGTAAATGTGAACAAAAAAAAAAGGAAAAGAAAATAAGAAATGAATTCAAATGAAAAGAAAGGAAGAGATAAGGAAGATTAGGGCAAACCCTAGGGCCTTTTCTAAGCTAAGGGACAAGATTGATTTAATCTAAGGGTCATTATTCAATCCTACACCTTTCTTTTGCCATGGGTTTTTAATGGGAAATATATCAAAAAGGAAAAGGGTGATGAACCTAAGGAGAGGGTGAATAGAATAAAAGAGGTGTAGACTTATTCTTTTAGGGCCCTAGTAAAATTAAAATATAATTAAATAATTAATTTTGAGTTTAGGGTTAGTGAACAATTTAAATTAGAAAAATTAGAATAGTATAAAATTAGTAATCAAGAAAGAGTTTAAGAGATGTATTAGTATTAATTAAACACTTCAAAAAAATATTTACCTAAAATTTTAGTCCGTTTGGTGCGTTCTTTTGGTGTCCCAGGAGGGGCATTATAGTTAGTATCAGAGCTTGGGGTTCGCACTCGCGGACCACTGGGTAACAAATTAAAATAATTAATGTCAATTTTAACAACACGAATTAACTAAATAAATAAAAATAACAGATAAAATATATCTTCCACAACCGTTAAATTTTAAAATTAATAAATTGCTCGCTCACCTCGTGTGCAGGATGGCGCCAAAGCGAGGACGATCAGCCCCTAGAGATTTGAGGCGTAATGCATCTACGCAAGAGCCGCCAGCACCCGATTTTGGGCCTCGGATATTAGAGGCCTTGCGTCGGTGATAGACATTGTGGAGCGGCGCTACCACGGTCGCGAGGAGACGAGAGTGGAGGCACCATTGGGAGACGAGGAGCCGATAGGTGAGGACGCGCATTCGGAGCCGCCAGAGCACGATACACCGAGGCGGGAGAGGTCACGTAGCCCTTTCGTTCATCACGAGAGGGTAGCCTCATTTCGTCATAGCCGCTCACATAGCCTCGAGGGACCATTCGAGGATAGGCGACTCCCTTCGCCTGTTGGACTACATCGCCAGGATCGAGATACAGGCAGTGTGATCAGGGATCTTCTTCGCTTACAGCCACCCACTTACACCGGCTCTACAGATGGCTTTGGGGTTGAGTCATGGCTCCTTAGTTTGGATAGTTGCTTTGGCTTGCACTCTTACGAGAGCAACGTCAAGGCAAGGTTCTCCATACATCTCCTCCGAGACGTAGCAGACATTTGGTAGAGGAATGAGGAGCGGAAGCTCCATCTGACTCGAGAGACAGTGACTTGGGAGATGTTCGAGGAGCGCTTCAGGGCTTGTTACATGTCAGAATATTTTGTGCAGAAGAGGATTGATGAGTTTCACGACTTACGACAGGGATCTGGCACAGTGGCGTAGTATGAGATCAGGTTCCTGGATCTTCTAAAATATGTGGACTATCTGCAAGATTAGAAATTGCAGATTAACGGAGTTCATTCGAGGGCTTAATGCGATATAGCAGAGCGAGTTAGGATGTTATCTTCTCGCACACTTGAGAAGGCCGTTGAGAAGGCCTACTTAGCTGAGGAGAACAGGACCAAGGCACAGGAGCATCGTGATAGAAACAAGAGCAAGTTTCAGGAGAGGATACAGGCCTTCCAGAGTCAGAGGTCACGAGGTACTGCACCACCCCCTAGAGGAGGATTTTGGCCTCCGCTAGCAGCCACGAGGGCTCAACCGCACCCGCAACGATAGACACAGCGGCAGGGCCACCCACAGCGGGGGCAGGCGGCAGACAGGGATTTCAGAGAGGTGTTTCTAGAGGTGGTTTTAGTGGAGCCAGAGATAGGAGGCAGGGTACTCAGCAGACACAGCCAACTCGCACTCAGTGTCTGCTTAGGATTGGGTGGCGAGATCGGTACACCAGTACAGGAGGGACCCCATCTCAGAGGGGTATAGGAGGTTGTTTTATTTGTGGATCTCCAGATCACTATGTGCGCATGTGCCCGCACAAACCCAATACCATGGATGCACAGAGAGCTGCTAGATCCGAGTAGACGGTGGGTGATGTAGGACGCGCCCATCGGGTATATGCAGCGGTTGACAACCGCCGATCAGGCTGAGCATCGAGCCACGATCGTTGAGGCGCCCAGTACTATCGGGGTATTTGTCTCAGTACTTTTTGATTCAGGTGCTTCAGATTCCTTTATATCACCTTCTATAGTGGACCAGTGTGGGCTAGTGGTGGCTAGGCAACCAGATAGTTGGCAGGTTGAGTTGGCCTCTGGGGCCAAACTCGTCGTGGACTCGTATGTGGAGAGTTGCGTACTTGATTTAGGAGCCTTCTCCACTACTCTTGACCTCCGAGTTATCCCTCTAGGTTCCTATCAGGTAGTTTTGGGTATGGATTGGCTTGAGACTCATCGAGCTAAGGTGGATTGTAGAAATAAGGTCATTGAGTGTCAGGATGATCTTGGGAGTGCAGTTGTGATATCAGGGATGCAGAGACCTATCTCCTTGCGCATGATATCGGCTAAGCAACTCAAGCGGAGCATGCGTAAGGGTGTTAGTTGTTTGCTATCACCATCAGTGATCGATCTGAGAGCATTCCAGAGCATTCACCCTTAGATGATCATGCAGTTTTGAGGGAGTATGCAGATGTGTTTCCAGGCGAGCTTCCAGGTTTACCACCCCGTAGAGAGGTGGATTTCACCATTGATTTAGTACCTGGATCAGCACCAGTTTCTAGGGCACCTTATCGGATGACGACCCCGAGCTTCATGAGCTCAAGATTCAGTTAGAGGAGTTGTTGGATAAGGGTCTCATTCGCCTAGTGTATCTCCTTGGGAGCGCTTGATCATATTTGTGAAGGACGGTTCTCTCAGGCTTTGTGTAGACTTCAGCAGCTCAACAAAGTCACAATAAAGAACCGTTATCCGCTCCCTAGGATTGATGACTTGTTTGATTAGATGCGGGGAGCGAGAGTGTTCTCCAAAATTGATCTCAAGTCAGGGTACCATTAGTTGCGCATTTCAGATGCAGAAATTCATAAGACAGCGTTTCGCACACGTTATGGGCATTATGAGTTCACAGTGGTTCCATTTGGTTTGACCAATGCCCCAGCTGTCTTCATGAGCCTCATGAATGGTGTATTCAGGACATTTCTGGATCGCTTTGTTTTAGTGTTCCTTGATGACATATTGATATATTCTCGTTCCGAGGAGGAACACGAGGAGCATTTGAGGCAGGTACTTCAGGTTTTGAGAGAGCAGAAGTTGTATGGAAACTTGAAAAAATGCAGCGTTTTTTAGATAGAGATTCAGTACTTGGGTCATATCATTTCAGGCGAGGGTATCTCGTAGATCCCTCTAAGATACAGGCTATCTTGGACTGGCTAGCACCCACATTAGTTACTGAGGTGAGGAGTTTCATGGGTTTGGTAGGGTATTACCGCAAGTTCGTACAGGACTTTTCTAGGATTGCTCACCCTATTACTTCTCTTCAGAGGAAAGGGAAGAAGTTTGATTGGTCAGAGAAATGTGAGCAAGCCTTTCAGTTGCTTAAGGAAAGGTTAACCACGGTGCCCATCTTAGCAGTTCCAGACCCGACAAAGGATTTTGTTGTTTGTCGATGCATCACTAGAGGGTTTAGGAGCAGTTCTTAGGCAGGAGCGTCGAGTTATTACTTTTGAGTCTCGTAAGCTCAAGGACTATGAGCTTAATTATCCTACCCATGACTTGGAGCTTGCAGCAGTTGTTCATGCTCTAGTTCGTTGGCGACATTTCCTTTTGGGTAGGCCTTTCATTTTGAGGACAGATCATCGGAGTTTGCAACATATCTTCTCACAGCCAAACCTCAACGCTCATCAAAGGCGTTGGATGGAGTTCCTATGTGAGTATGACATGGAGGTTCAGTACATCAAAGGGAAGGAAAATGTGGTTGCAGATGCTCTTAGTAGACGACGGCATGTGCTTGCTTCTTTGACACTTCAGTCAGATTTGAGAGGCAGGATTCTTGAGCACCTTCCAGAGGACAAATTTTATGAGGGAGCTAGACAGATGTTAGAGTCTCAGGGTTCTTTAGAGGGCCAGATATTTGGGGTGTGTTTTAGAGACAGATGGTTTGCTTTGATTCCACAGGCACATCTACGTGCCTAAGTCGAGAGATCTGCGTAGCTTCATTCTCACAAAGGCCCATCAAGCCCCATATGCGGCACATCCAGAGTGAAGAAAATGCATGCTTTGCTCGAGAGAGTTATATTATTGGCGAGGTCTTGACGGGACAGCGAGATTTTGTTGCATGTTGCCTTGAGTGCCGAGGGTCAAGGCAGAGCATTCTCATCCCGCAGGACTTTTACACCCCCATGATATTCCCGAGTGGAAATGGGATGTGATTTCCATGGATTTCATAGTCGGACTCCCTATGTCTTCTTATCGTCATGACGCCATTATGGTCACCGTGGATAAGTTGACTAAGGTTGCGCATTTTTCGCCAACCAAGGTCACCTATAATGCACAGGCCATTGCCAAGGTATTTATGGAGGACATTGTTAGGTTGCATGGGATTCCGAAGACCATCATTAATGACAGGGATACCATCTACACTTTAGTTTTATGGACGTCTTTTCAGGCCGCTCTGGGTACTCAGATCAATTTCAGTTCAACTTATCATCTAGAGACAGATGGGCAGACAGAGAGGGTTAATCAGGTGTTAGAGGACATGTTGAGAATGTATGTCATGGATCAGCAGAGGAAATGGGAAGATTATTTGCATCTAGTTGAGTTTGCCTACAACTATCATAGTTCCATTGGTATGGCTCCTTACCAAGCTTTGTATGGACGACCTTGCAGGACACTGTTGAGTTGGGATAGACTAGATGACAGGATTATTCTAGGACCAGCGTATCTTGAGGATTTAGAGCAAGCGAGGTTGTGTTGATTAGACAACGTCTTGAGCGTGCTAAAGCACGCTAAAAGGCGTATCCAGACACTAAGAGGATTGATCGTCACTTTTCAGTGGGTGACAAGGTCTTCTCGAGAGTTCGTCCACATAAGAGTCCGATCCGTTATGGAAAGGGTTCTAAGCTATCGCCTCGTTTTGTGGGGCCTTTTGATATTTTAGAGGTCATCGATCCAGTTGCCTATCGCCTAGCTTTGCCACCATGCCTTGCACGGGCCCACGATGTTTTTCATGTTTCTGTACTACGTAGATATATACCTGTTGCTTCTCATGTCTTGGATTGGTCGGCATTACAGGTAGAGGACGGAGGACAGTGGAGATTGGAGCCCGTACGCATACTGGAGCACCGGAGGTTGGCCCTTCGGGGTCGAGACTTGGACCAGGTTAGAGTACAGTGGGACCGTTACGACGAGACAACAACTACCTGGGAGGATGCATTACCTTTGAGGGCTAGATATCCCTACCTCTTTCAATGACTTCCAGGAGGAAGTCTAATTTTAGTAGAGGGGGATGTAGTGCCCACACTTTTTATAGCTCAGTAGCTTGTTTCTTTGCTCATAAACATGTTTTTACAGTGATTGGATTATATCTTGGACTTTATATTTAGATATTTGATCTTATTAGACATGTGTGGACATTTAAGCGTATAGCGCCAACTTATTGAATTTCCATATTGTCGCATTTTCTTGTTATGTCATGGAAACTAATGAATATGATGATGTGTTTGGAACCTAATTATAGTGATGGATAATTGTTGCATGGTGGGATTATGTCACTTTATCATCTTGTCTAACTTTTCGAATATAGAATATAATTGTGCACATTGTCGCATCTTGATTTGAGTAGGATGTTAGGTTAGTTTAGAACGCATTGATATCTTATTATGTCATTGAATTATATTGTATCGGATAGAGGCGGTTAATGTGTGCATGATGAGTGTGCGGTGTGACAGTTTACAGGAGAACATGAGATTCAAGCCATTTACTCAATCTTGCACAAGCAGCTGAAACTTCTAAGGGTGAGCCCTAGCCACGTTCTTTATGTGAAGACTTAGTATAGGTGATTATTATTTTGGGCACTATGAGTGACCCCAATGTATGTAATATATTGTGCTTTGAATTATTAATTTTGGTTAGGGAGTTGGTTATGATGTAAACTTGTTTAGGGAGTTAATAACCACTCTTTCATTTAATTTTTGATTATGTTTAATGTGCCACATAATCACAAGGGTTTAGGGTCACATGTGAGACCCTTGGGTGGTCCCCACACCCTCTACCTTTGTGCCAAAAATGCAAAACCTGAAATTAGGGTATTTTGGGCATTTTTGGGGATCCCTTTGTAGTTTGGGAGTCCCCTGTCATAAAAATGAGCCCTTGGACCCTACCTAATGGGTAGGGGGGCTTGTTTTCAAGGCTAGAGGGAGTTTTCCCTCCCTTTTTACCCCTTGTTTTGTCACATCCATGTAAGGGATGTGGATTTGTGTGTTTATCAAAAGTTCTACTAGTTTTGTCTTGCTAACATTTAAGGGAATTTGGGAAAAGAGGGCAAAAAGATAATTTTATCCTTTCTCTCTTTTGTTTTGACATCTTTGACCATGAGGAGGGAGAGGGGTGACATATGTCACCCCCTCATTTGTGAGGATGTTTGCTTGCTCCTCTTCAAATTCCCATCCATGGGAAAAGAGGGACTTTTTTTGGAACTTCTTGCTTTTGGATGCTTGGGTGATTTGGAGCTTGGGATTTGCTTGAGTCAAGAGTGGAGAAACTTGAAGTTGGGAAGCTTTTTGGAGAGCTTTCCTTGAGGTAGGCTCTTATGTATTATAGTTGTGTTGTTTTCTTTTAGTGGTTAGATTGATTGCTTGGAATTGTTAATTGTTGAATGTAAATTTTGGTTGCTTGTGTTTACTCCCTCCATCATATGGCATGATGGAGTTTTGGAGTGTGGGGGAAGAGAGAGGGAATTTTCCCTCTCAATCCTCAAGGCTTGATGGACAAGCCTTGTAGGGTCTTAGTGTTTCCCCTCAATGGTTGAGGTGGGGAAGTTGATTCATTTGGCTTGAATCTTCTTCCCCATTCTTGGTAAGGAAACCCCTTTGGGGTTTGAAAATCCTTCCAAGAAGGACTTGGAGAAAGGTGGAGGAATAAGGAGGGTGTTGATTGAATTTAGGAGCAATAAGGAGGGCATGGAGATTTCTTACTTTGTGCAAGCAATTTGATATATATCTTTGGAGAACTTTCTCCTCTCTTCCCCATTTTTGAGGATGAACATGGGTTCTCCTCCTTGTAAATTTGGAGTCTTGTGTGGTTGTGAACTATCTTTGTATGCTTGGATTATTGTTAGTAAACCCCTTCTTCTTGTGCAAGTTTTGGTTAGTTGACCTCTTTCCCATGGGCTTGGGGGAGGCTAGCATGCATCCCAACCTTGGGAAAGGCATGTGATGATGCCTATGGTTGGGTGGCAAACAAGCTATTTTTCTCGTTGCATGGTTTTTGGAAGACATGGAAGTTGGCTCTTAGTTGGAATTGGTGGCACTTTGGGCTCTTATTGTTCTTTTATGAAAACTCTTTTGTAATGTAACTCCTTGGATATGGTTATGAGGATAGTTTCATCTCCTTGCTAATTCTCCATTTTGTAAATTTTGCATTCTCTTGTAAATTTGAGAAATGGTGATTTAAAATGAGAAATCACTCTCTCAACTTGTAAGAAACTTGTAATGAATATTTTTGGTTGTTGTATATTTAGGAATATTTTTACAACATCCTTGTAGTCTAAGCTTGTGTAAGAGAAGTGTTGACTCAAAAATTCTCATTTATTGTAACTTAATGTATCTCCCATATTTTATTGACAAACATGACTTATTACTTGTTAAGGAATTCTACATGTGTGTAATCTTGAAATGATCTTTTGCATTAAATTTGAAAGGAAATCTACTTGGTTATAAGAAGAAGTCTTGTTTTAACTTTGGAAGAAACTCTCTTATTTGTAAAATGCACTTTTCCTTTTTATATTAACATAGTTTTAGGAATCTTTTTGTTAATTTTGTGCAAAGGAGATTGAACTTAAAAATGTGATAGCTTTCTTGTTTTTTTTTGTCAAAAAAAATTTATATACAAAGGTTATCACATTAAATATATATATATATATATATATATATATATATATATATGCGTGTGTGTTTTGTATTATATATATATGATGTTTATATATATACGATCATGATCCATGATCAGGAAATGATACTACGGAATAAATATATTTAAATTTATATATAACAACATATATATATATATATCTACATTTAAATTTAATATACATATCTGTATATGACATATTTCATACAAACAATTAAAAAAAAAAAACGAATTAAAAAATATATATAAATTGAAATGGTGGGGGTTCGGCCCCACCCCACTCTGCGCTGTTCCAACAAACAAAAAAGAAAAAAAAAAGGGGAGAAACAATGGGGCAAACCCCCGCATCCCTGTGGACAGCGGCCGTAGGCGCGCCCCCACGGACCCCCACCTTCTGCATGTCACGCCGCGCCCGCCCCACCGCCTGCCCGTCCGCGCCTTAGCATTGTCCCGCCGCCCCTGTGTGCCCTCCCGCCCTTCTTCTCGCCTGCTCCATCTCCCGCTCGTGCCGCGACCCCTGTCTCCCTCCATGATCCCTTCCATCTCTGCGCCACCCCAAACTGACCCTCCAAAATCCGCCCTCCTTGCATTCCATCATTAAATAATAAGTAAAAAAAAATATTCATTTACATAAATATACATATAATTTAAAACAAAGAACAATTACAAGTAAGGGAATTCAAAAAAACAAGGAAAAAAATAAATTCCATAGATCCTTTCCTTCAAAGCATGTAAATGTGAACAAAAAAAAAAGAAGGAAAAGAAAATAGGAAATGAATTCAAATGAAAAGAAAGGAAGAGATAAGGAAGATTAAGGCAAACCCTAGGGCCTTTTCTAAACTAAGGGGTAAGATTGATTTAATCTAAGGGTCATCATTCAATCTTGCACTTTTCTTTTGCCATGGGTTTTTAATGGGAAATATATCAAAAAGGAAAAGGGTGTTGAACATAAGGAGAGGGTGAATAGAATAAAAGAGGTTTAGACTCATCATCTGTTAGGGCCCTAGTAAAATTAAAATATAATTAAATAATTAATTTTGAATTTAGGGTTAGTGAACAATTCAAAATAGAAAAATTAGAATGGTATAAAATTAGTAATCAAGAAAGAGTTTAAGAGATGTATTAGTATTAATTAAACACTTCAAAAAAATTCCTGAAATTTTAGTCCGTTTGGTGCGTTCTTTTGGTGTCCCGGGAGGGGCATTATATAAAGTCTCTTTTAAGTGACTTAAAAGCATATAAAAAGTGCAAACCCCAATGAAGAATTAAAACATTTGAAGGGAGAGAAAGTTGGGGAAGAGGGAAGAGAGAGAAGAGGAGAAGATGTTGCCCGTGATGAAGTTCGATGGTCCTTGTTCATGGAAAGCATTGATGTGACGAAGTTTTGAATGTCCCATTGTGCCAAAATTTCTCTTTCAATATGAATTTTTATTTTTATCAGGTGTCCGTGGGAACACTTACTATTTTTAGTAAGTGTGAAAAATGTCTGTTCTCGTGAATTCTCAGTTGTAGTGCACCTCCAATGTCTTCACCTTCTGTGCAGGTTTTTCTATCGATGACTTTCCGAAATAGCGGTTCCTATGTAGTAGACTTGCTATTTTTAGATAGTTGGTTTCTGGGAGTCCGATTGACGTGGAATGAAGTTTTTTGATATGGTTTTTGCCCAATATCACCTCGTTGAAATTTCGGGCCCCTTCGCTTAATAGTCCAAGAGATTTTAAAGTTTTAATTTTTGGACTGACAGATGGTGCTTTTGGGACGCAGCAAGCATTAATGGACACGAAAATTGTGAGGTCTCTTTTTTCTCCCTTTGCAACGAAATAAATTTCATTGTGATAGTTTTTTTCTTTTGGTTCTTCGCGAAATTCTACTGCCGTTTCACCGAGCATAGTTTGACAGAAATTGGATTTTTCTTCGTTGAGCCGGTGAGATTTCTTCACTTGTGGTTAAAGGAATGAAGGTGTCTTCTTGATGGCTTTGGGTAGAGGAAGAACAACAAAATATAATTTTTTTCACGCATCTGTTTGGGAGATGTCTTCTACTTCTTGTTTCATGGTCATGGAGTTTTCTCTGTTTCTCCTTCTTTTTGTGCTCCTCCTTCTGTGTTTGCTCCAATTTTCCTTCTAGGGCTGCATGCTTTCATGGAGTGAAGGGAAGTACCTCTATGGCAGGTCTGGTTCGAGGTTCAACAATGGAGGAATGATGGTGAGGAGTTACAGAGGAGGAGATGGAGATGTTTGTGCACACGGATGTTAGAAGCAACAAGAAGCAACCAACAATTAGAAAAAAATTCAAATTTTTGAGTTGGATTTGGGCGCACTTTTTTTGTCCCTAATGTCCCTGACCTCAAGGACATGAGGGACATCAATTTCCACAATGACCAAGACAGCGACACGTGGCGGCGATCCGACCGCATCGAATGAGAGTGCTCCAAAATCAGCTTTAACACATCGAGGGGCTGGAAACTAGTCATATGGGTAACCAAAACACTCTCTAGAAGGCTAGGTGCATTTTTCCATGTTTGGTGTTCGTCTTCTCGGGGACATGAGGGACATGAGTTTCTACGGTGGTCTGGAGTGACACGTGGCGCTTGATCGGCGGACGAGGGAATGGATGCTCCAAAATTACACAGGGTTGAAAGTCGATTACATGGGTGACAAAAAGACTCCCCATATTGGTTGGGCACATTTTTCCATGCTTGATGTCCCTGACCGCAGGGGCATGAGGGACATTAGTTTCCACAGTGGTCCTGGAGTTGACACGTGGTGCTTAATTCTACGATTGGGAATGGATGCTCCAAACATTCAGCCGGGGGTTGAACTGCCAAGTCCGGAGGTCACATGGGGGCTGGGTGCATTTTTCAAGGGTTGGTGTACCTGATCCCATGGACATCAGGGACATGAAATCCCGCCATACTTTTGGTGCTGACACTTGTCCTCCCGAAAAATGACTAAGTCCTAAATGATGATAACTTGAGCTCCCAGTGGAATTTCTTGGTGAAATTTTATATTATCCTAATTGGAAATGATATTTTGAATCTAATGGTGGGGTCTCATGTCTTAATTCATCCATCGATTCCTCAAAAAGTGGATTTGTGATTCGAGACTCCATTTGTTCTGATGAAAACTGCCTGTAAATCCTAAGTGCCAAGGTGTTGTGAAAAATCTGATTTCACCTTCATGTAGGTCTTGGAATCCTCTTTCCGGTGATGTTTTGTTTTACTTCTAACTCCATCTAGAGCTCTCAAAATCTTCTTCTGAAGCCCAACAACTGTTTTAGGCTTGTGAACCCTGTTTTTACTGTCTTTCAAAACTTCTCCAAACCTTCCAAAATCATTTCCATGATGTTCTAAGGTCTTCAATTCACCTCCATGTTGAATTTGGCCCTTTTGTTCCACTTCAGGGGGGTTGATCTAGTCCTGGGAAGGCCAACAAGATAGCCCTTCTCAATCGCGAGAAAATAGCATCTTTTGAGAACTCCCTAAAATCACCCGGGGAATGAATATATTTTCCCAAATCACCTAAAGGATCAATTTGACATCAAATGGCGGCGACCATACCGCGTATTTAACCTAGGGTGCCTAAGAATGATAAAACTTGAAAATTTTGACACAAGGGTATAGTTGTAATGCTTGAAAACTTCCAATTTTCCCATTGCACATTTACACAAAAACAAGCGGCTCTAGCTTGGGGACATGACATGGACTGAGTGCAGCGAAGACATGACATGGGAATCTAGAATCTCAATCCTAGACCATATAATTCGTTGACCATTTGCCTTATCCATTGAGCCTTGCAGAGTCATACACAACTTCTAGATAGATAGATTGTGGTGTCCCTAGATTTCACCCTAAAATCTGAGACTACCCCATGTTAAAAGAATTTCATACTTTTAAAATAGTAGGTCGTTTTGTGTTTTTATTGCCATAAAATGTCTATATTGCGTCAAGATATTCCCAAAGAGTCATAAAAGCCAATTTCGACAAATCTTGAGATGCCTAAACTCGTTATATTCATACCGAGGTTTGCTCTGCGGGAAATTTTTATTTAATTATTTTGAGCCCCATTTGAAGTTGATTGTGCTTCGGTTTAACAATGTTGAGGTTTTACATGTCAATATTCCCATATACTTGTAGGGTTTCCACCAGGAATGAATCATGGGCTTTGTGTGTGACTTCGACAACGTTTTTCGTTTTTGTGTTTTTTGCATGTTTTTTCTGTGAAATTCCCCTAGGTCAATTCCTTTGCGATTCGGTCTAGTTTCTTGCACAGAGTATCTGGAAATCATATACGGACGTCATGCTAGAAGGAATAGCCACGGGAAGTGGGTTCTCTCTAAAAAGACGAAGTCATGCACAAAAAAAGGCCTCTTCTGGGCAAGTCGCATTTTTGGGAAATGAAGGTTTTAAGCTGCGATGAGATTTTTGATAGTAGCATGCAAGTGAGAATTTTGTACCTGCCTGGCATGGTACTTTTTCCCATGGAAGCAAATTCACTTAAGTCATGATGGGAAAATTAGAGGCGTGAGCGACAGAAATTTCTTACTGTCTTGCAGGTGAAAATTCCCATTATAAAATAAAATAAAATCACTTAAGGCATTGATGGGAATTTCTTCCGGCCTTGCAGGTAAAAATCTCATTATAAAAGTCAAACAACTCAAATGGACCATGGGATTTTTGTAATCACCCATAAAAAAGTGACTTTTATAAATAGAAATTAGCCATGGCAAAAAGCGACCCACCAGAGGAAGAATAATACTTTTTAAAGTATTAAATAATTGTTTTTATTCCTAAAATTGGTGCCCAAGCATGAGGAAAAGTCAACGCATGATAAAAGGATAAAGAAGATTGGAAATAGAATGCTAAAATTAAATAAATTTAATTTATTTAATGCAACCCTATATCATGCAAAAAAGTGCGACCCACCTAGAGGAGAAATAATACTTTTTAAAGTATTTATTGATGGAATTAATTCCTATTTTTGGCGCATGAGGTCAAAGCATAGTGTGAAGTCAAGGAAGACTGAAGGAAGAAAGCTAAAATTAAATAAATTTAATTTATTTAATGCAGCCCCAAAGCATGCAAATTTTGGCGCCCAAGTTTAAAGAGAAAAACATGATTTTTAATTAATTAATTGCCAGAAATAGGAAGGACAATTATTAATTATAGAATGATGAAGGTTATATAAGTATGGGCTGCCATATTAATGGAGTTATTAATTCTTTAGCAAAGGAGTGCAACCCAGGCAATTTTGGCGCCCAAAGGAGGAATTTTGCTTAGAAAAAGGTGTTTTCTCTGTCGGAAAGATTCAAAGTTTGGCGCCTAGGTTTGAAGGAGCTTGATTTAAGTCTGATTAATTATTTGCATATTATTACGAGATATTCATTACAAGTGCTTATATAATTGAAAGGGAGCTTAAATCAATGTTAGATACATTGAATATATCATCCAAATCCGAAGAAATTCCCGGATCTGCACGATTGTAAAAAATTATCACCGAATAAAGAGAGAAAAAAGTTGCTGAGACAAAGATAGATCTAGCCATGACAAAAGCGAGATGAAAGAGAAAGCTCAACGAAGCATGCATTACTTCGGGTTTGTTGACATTGGAGATACGAGATCTAGGTCCAAAACCCCTCTCGAATTTATTCATAGATCCAGTGGAAAGACTTCTCTCATGCGTGCGGTGAAAAGCAATGGAATCATTTGAGCTTCAACATTCCCATTCGTAGCTTGATTGCCAAAATTCATCATGGAGTGTGCAAGGTCATACCACCCACTATCTAGATCATTCCGAGATGTTGTGGGGAATAATAATCTGGCTAGGACTTACAGTTCATCAATTTTTATCGAAGATTCTAAGACGACGGTGGTGGTTGGGACGCATTCATCGAGTATACTAGACGCCAAAAGATGGGAGAAACACAAAGTTGACCATGTAGGCATAGTGAACAACAGGTATATGAAGAAGCCCAGATCTCCATCCAAGTTCCCGAGGACTCTTCCACAATCCAATCTGGTGCAAGAGGTGGATGACATTACCAAATTGCTATGCAGGATAAATGGCAAAGCTAATGCTCAATATTTTCACTCATGGATGTATGCCTTCATCAGGACCATTGAAATCAACAAAGCAGATTCTATAATCAATTGGTCAGAAATCATCAGTGACAACATCGGTGAGCAGCTCCGGAATGTGAGGCGGACTTACAACTTCAAGATGACTTCATATTTGGTATATGCAGCAGCTTCGCAGGGTATCTTCTCCAAGCTGGATAGACGTGGTGTGCTCTCTAAGGATCCTATTTTTGAGTGATATCCAGTAACTTCACGTGCCTACATGCAATAAAGATTATAAAGTGGTCAACGATGGATTCTTCTACTGAGTTCATTTGCGAGTGAACGGTGATCCGAAGGCTAAGAGGGTAGCGAGGAAGCTTGGGAAGCTGTGTCCCAGTTGACAATATCTTCATCCGAGTGTGCGGACTTTACATACTTGCCAGGTCACCACTTTCGGGAGAACCAGTCAAGTTGTCCGAGATATCTAAGCGACATGATTGTCATCATGGAGTTGAGTAGGCAACTCATGGAGATGCATGACCTACACTCAAAGCGACACAAGTCTACGAGGCTTCTTCCCAAACACACGGTGGGCTATTACGGTTGCGGAGAGCATTCATAAAGCGAGAGGAATTGAAGAGGATATGTTCTCTAAATACGAGCATGAGTTCTTTCTAGCACTCACCGAACTTCGATCCATATGGGGTGGCAAGGAAGACAATCTCCCAGGAGTACGCGCATGTGCCTTCATTAGAAGGTTTACGGACGAAGTGCGAAGCGAGTATGAAGTTAGGAAGAAAGACTTCAAGAGTTATGTTGCGACAAGTGTTTGACTTTGGATTATCACGGATACTGTGGATATTAAAGATGATGGAGTGCGTGTTACGTGACGCTTACCATCGAGATGGGAGGAGATAGAGCATGTACTTCGAGGAGAACATATTTGGCTTCCACACGTTCGAGGAAATGTTCACGCCGTTCGTTAAGTCAATACTTCAAAGCCCAGTTCTTGACAAAGGGATATTGCCTTGATGAAACTTTGATGAATCGAGATCACGAGCAACCTCAAGACAGGAGATTCCCTCAAAAGGAAGCACAAGGAAAAAAGCGTGGAAGGCACGAAAAGATTAAAGTGCACAAAATGTCTCATTTAAGGGAAAAGGTCACTTCTACGGCTATGGTGTTAGTTCCGACTTCTCCAAAGATCAAGTACTTCACCAAGCTGTTGTACCTCGGCAAAATACTATCGTTCCTCCATTGAATCCGAAAATAGTTGTATTTTCTCCTCGACCACTCCGATCAAACCCTGTTCTGAAGAAACACTGAAGTTGCAAATTGCAGAATTTGAAAGAGTTTTGTCTTTGGACAATACGAGAGGACGATAGCCACAACATCTGCTGTGATTTCATATGGAGAGGAACCAGAGTACGAGATGGTACATTCGGAAACATTTTATTGGTCCCGAGAGGCTAGAGAGGAGATCAACTTGGAGGAACATGACTTGCAGTTACTCTTGAGTTTGGGCGGAAAAGATAGAAAACCTAAAGTTGCTAAGGTGACTTTGAGGTTGATTATTGAGGAGTCAGGGCAAAAGTTCGCTGAGGTGTCAGTTCCAGTAGAAGGAAAGAAGAAGGATGAGCTCATGGTAGCGGATATAATAGTGACCAAAGTACCCATAGGTCAAGCCACTACAGAAGGATTGAAGCAAGACACACAGACATTGATAAATGTTTTATTCCTTAGGCTTGACAAAGAAAAGGTGGAGAAAGTTGAACTTCAGAAGTAGGTGTCTCAGTTGTGTGAGATTATTGCCAAAGTTGTCAAATCTTCCACTTAGCCAATTTCAGCACATAAGCAGGTGAGTGATCATCTGATGCAGGAAGTGGAAGATGCGAGGTAACCGGAGTTAAAGCTATCGGCGAATGGAAGAGTTGAATCATTTGTCAAGTTTCTTAACAACTCAAGGAGGTGCCGGCTGTCTAAAGGTTACGAAAGATGCATTGATTGATTTAAAACAACTGGTTACGAGCACGATTAACATGAACACAAAGTATCTAAAATTAACCTGAGTACTTTGGTGAAATAAATAAGCCTTGAGGAGGTGTTGATTGCGGAGTGAATTGTGCCCAATGGATCGGTTGAGAAGGGAAGCAGCTTGAGTTTGCAGTATTTTTCCGCTTGGAGATCTTCAGAATCATGCTGAAAAGGATGCGGGCACTTGAAAGTATGGCATCATCACTACCAAACAATGTCATTGCTTTCACCAATGAGGAAGTGGTCGGGAATGTTTCTTCATACACAAGGACCATTCCTAGCAAAGTGCCTGATTCCTTGGAAGGATCTCTTTTGATGGTGCAAGAGAGAATTGATGGAGCTGTTAGGCCTTTCACAATGGATTCCATCGGTAAGTTGGTAACGCTGCACTTAGATATTAAGAGGTCCGGACCTAGCTTGAAGGATGTGGAAGCATGCATCGGGGTTTTGAACAAAGGCTTCACTTTGTTATTTAGAATAGAAAACGTTGTGGCTAAAATAGATGGGAAGTTGCTGAATTATATGTTCGACAAGTATATTCAATTCAAAACAAAAAGAAGATGTAGATGTCACAGTTGGCGGATCTTTCTTCTTCTACTCTCACGTTCCCGGATGTAATTGTAAAATTTTAAAGTTGGTTTTAAAACCATTACTTCAAGTTATGTGGAACGATTATATAAGTTAAGTGACAGATGTGTATAATTTTGACCATGGATCCAAATGCATGTCACTTGAAGAGGAATGAAAGGAAGCGATTGCTAAATGTTATCTTTACTTCTTGTTTATGTTTTAGTTCGAGTTAAGTTTCCCATTTGTAATTTCCTTGTACATTCTATAACAAGAGGAAGAACCTTTGGGGTAAGGATCAAAATTTGAAGATTGATATTGTTGTGTCCCAGGACTTTGTCTTTGAAACCCACGATAGTTATTTGAAGCAAAGGAATAGAAAGGAGTAGATTTCCGAAGAACTTTGTGTCACGGTGCATTTTGTTTCTAACTTTTTGTCGTTAGATCTACTTATAAACTTTGTGTTATTTTAGATCTAGATCCGAAAGTTTGCCCTTGCTTATAATTACGTGTTAATATCTATTGGTTCTGTCTATGTGCATGCAATCAACTCGTAATTTATTTATTAGGTTGCACATCTTCTATCTTTTTTCCTGTGTTTTTATTATTTCCTTCTTCATTAGATATTTCTTTTATTTAACAAACGCTTACTTGTTGCAAAACTATACTGACTATGGTTCATGAGTTGCATGGTTAAAGTAATACCCCCAAATAGATACTAGCATATTTAATTGACAAATCTTACACAAGAGCCTCATTGGTAAATGAGGGAGATTTATCTCTTCACTGCCTAGGTTTTCGATTATGCGAGAAAATCTAGCCAACAAATTGGAAGAAGGAAACACACACACACACAAAAACCGATGGAAAGGAAACACACAACAAAAGAGGAAACACACCTAGAAATCATCTATCGCAAATGCAGGGGGGGACAACCGCTTTCACTGAAGCACTTTTTATTTCTCAAAAGTTACCCCTGAAGATGCAACACTTGAATGATGATGTTCTGCGAAGCCGTTGATGGGTTCAGAAAGTAGTCTCCCTTCCTCAATTGTTTATGGAAGCCAAATACTTCCATGATTGTCCTTTTACTTTGTAGGAGTGAGTCCATGTGAGCTTCTTGATGCTTAGGTCTTTACTTGGAAATTCCACTACCTTCATGTTCTTTAAAATCAGTTTCATAGTGCCAGTTGCATTCCATGTTTATCCACATAGATGATTCTCCATCGAGCATCTCATCGCTGCCCCAGGGCTACTTTTCGTTCAAATTGCTTGAACATTCTGGATTCTTTTGTTTCCCAAGTCTATGACCATTGACCTTGTCTTCGCTTGGAAATTCCACTGCCTTCATGTTCTTAAAATTGGTTTAATAGTGCGAGTTGCATTCCATGTTTATCCACACAGAGGTTTCTCCATCGAGCATCTCATCGCTGCCCCGGGGTTGCTTTTCGTTCAAATTGCTTGAACATTACGGATTCCTTTCTTTCCTAGGTCTATACTCGTTGACCTCTTTTCCATGAGAAACTTCAAACTTATCCTTTTCCTTTACCCCACTATGAAGTGCTTGAGTGCGATGGGAGGATCAAAGGCAAACTTATACTTATCTTGTGTGTCCATGGCACAAGTGAAGAGATCAAGAATCGGCTCGGGGTCTTCCACAACTTCTCTCGCATCCAAGATTTCTTGCACGAGTTATGCTTCATCATTTCTGCAGCTCCTCTTTATACGTGTTTGAAGAATCTTTGTTTTGCATCTCAAGGCAAGCTGTCCAGAGGGAATACCTCATCATCCTTGGAATCGTTGCATTTACCGATCCTTCCTCAAAAATAGCTTCATCTTCAAATGGGAAAGAAAATACCTCCATTTCGTTTTTGCATCCATCAATCATTAACTCAAGAACATGATATTTTTCATCTTGCTTTATCTTGATATGGCCAACCTTCACATTTGTTAAGGCTTCCAAATCAGCTTCACGCTTGTCTTGCAGATTCATGCATTGCATTAGGAGTTCGAGAGGCCAGGGTCGGGTCCTTTGTTTCTTCTGTGGCTCTCAACGGTTCTTGTACAAAGATTTCCTTCAAGACTTTCACGGGCTCATCACAAGCTGATTTTGTCTCTCCATAGATGGCATGACTAAGATCATCTTCATCCCCAAATGGAAATGAGAATGACTCCTCATCTTGGATAAGCATATAAGCTGAGTTTTCTTCTTGAAATCATCAAGCACCATTTCCTCTTTTTCGTGGTTTGCATTATCTGGCGATTTAGGGCTGCCCTCTTGTAACTTGAATCTCCTCAATGCTTCTTCAAAGTCCAAATCTCTCGGGAAGGCATGTATGGACCTATCAAGATGGGGATATCCTCTTCGTCCTTGGTTGCCATAAAGTGATTCATCGGCCTACTACCCTTAAGTGGAAGAGGAATTGAAAAGCTTAGTTGGAATAACAGGAGTCTTCTTACTTGCTACAGGGTCAGACGTTAACAATGTAGAATTCATGGAAGATGGAAGTGGGGATCCTCAACTGATTATTTTGTTTTGTGGAGTCGCCAAAAGAGGATCATCAACCTTCTTTTCTTTTGCAGCAGTGGGTGGGGAGATGCTCTTTTGGGGAGTGGATGGTATTTTGAACGGTATACAAGGAGCTTTCAAGGTATTAGATTTTATAGGAGTAGATTTAGATTTAGAAGTGGAAGAGGAATTGAAAAGTTTAGTTGGAATAGCAAGAGTCTTCTTACTTGCTACAGGGTCAGACGTTAACAATGTAGAATTCATGGAAGATGGAAGTGGGGATCCTTGACTGATTTTTTTTTTTTTGCGGAGTCGCCAAAAGAGGATCATCAACCTTATTTTCTTTTGCAGCGGTGGAGGGAGATGCTTTTTCTCGGACCGAGAAGCAGTGAATACCGCACATGAGAAATTGGGCTCTTCACTTTTGTAATGCTAATGTTGAAGTCAACTTACGGATGCGATGACTTATCACGATCAATAATACAATGATATATAAAACATTTAATAACCATCCATCAAAATTGAGAGTATGCATTGCATGAGAAGAATGAGGCAAGTGAAATAAGAAAATGTCATCATTATTACGAAGAAGAAGGTACAAGTGTGATATGCAAAATGAAGCCATGTACTTCAAAATAAGCAGAGTAAACTTGAGTTTCAAAGCGAAATAAAACCAGAAATGCGAGGAGCCATACTTGATTACCAAGACCCAGAGACGAGTTTCGATCTTGGAGAATGAAGATCACTTCAATAAATACGACAACCCATATCGATTTCGGGGCCGAACATCATACAAACCCAATTTATAATGCAAGGATAGATAATCGAAACATTCATCCCTAGCCTAGATTTGAAGGTCGATATTCAACATTAAAGCGGTGAGCCACGAAACAAAAAAGCACGAAACCCTCTACATCAAGCTAAACAGATAAGGGTCGTTTCAAGTTTTAGAGCAAACTCGAGCTCAAGATCGGGATCTTTGAAGAAAAGATGCACAACCATAAAACAAAACAGACCTCAAAATCTTCCATGGCGGTTAAATACACCACAAAAACAGAGATCATAAATGCTCACTCTAGCAAAAGTAATTATCAGAGCCAAAATTAATATCAAAAGCAAACAACAAGTAGAAATCCAAAGTTCAAATACCCATGTCACTTAAATTCCGGATATGGTAATTTTGAATAGAAGAATCTCAATTTTCGGGTAAGAGAAGAAAAACTTACTAGTTTCTAGTCAAATTCATTGAAACCCTCGAGAGCGAGAGATCAAAACGAAGACCTAGAAACTTATTTAAGCTCGGTAGATTAAGACGTGTGAGAAACACAAGGTTTCCAAAGTATTAGTGTCAAAGAGTAGCAAAAACAAGCGAGATGAACAAGTAGAGTTAAAAGAACCAGATCTCAACTTCTTCTAAGCAAACGACGGCCATGAACAAACCCTCAAAGAAAACATAAGCGACCACGAGAAAGAGTTCGAGCTTCCTCCATGGCGACCAAAGGCATTTATACAGAGGTTCCTTCATCTTTTTCATGGCGGATTTAGAAGGAAACAAAGCTTCAACACGAGAGAAAATGACCGCCATGATAAAGAATTTGCAAGGTTTCGCCCATTCCCTTGAGCTCGGGAGAGGAAAATGCGAAATGATTATGTCAAATTAACTTTTTCCATCCAGACTCGAGGCCCAAGTTGGTTAACTCAACATGAGTTAAAGTACATACGTGGAGATCACATGAGAAAATCCTAAATTAACCATGGTTTACATGCCACTGACACCATCATGGGTGAAGTCTCGTGGAGGGGACCAAATAATCCAATCAAATGATTATTGTTTGGACTATAGTCTAAGTGCCATGTAATACAAAGGGTGTTATAATTCAAACAATGAGCACATGGTTTGTGGGAGACCTTTGTTATAAGTTTAAATCATTGTTTTAATCACCGTAATTATGCATGGAGTGGGATACTAACATAGCCCAAGATTTTGCATTGATTAAACCCACGAGAAGACCCTTTTAACTATCACCCTTTTGCTAAGATGGAGGAGAATATTTGCTTTTTTGCATGTGCACAGGTGGTACTTTCAAAAAAAGAAAAAATTATCATTGCCAATTATGCATGTGACTACTTGTAGACAGAAGGACATATGTCACATTAGGTACAGGACAAATTAGCATGCACTTGTTAAAGATTGCTTGCACATGAAGTCATAGATTTAAAATAGCAAGTAATTATTCACCCAAGTTACCTTTTTTAAAATTACATTGTACACATCATGCAAAATTGGAGTCAAATCAGTTTGACCGAGAGTGTAAAATTGGAATCTAAAGGATATTTTTGCTTCATGTAACAACATGTAATTTTATGCCTTATTATTTATTCATTATACAGGCTAAAATTATCATGCAAGTATAGTTAGATTGCAGTCTATTTTTAGGGGTTGGTGAATAATTTTGCTATTTATTGTGTGCACTAGCAAAAGGTACATAAGAGGACTTTTGGAGTACTGAAGCCATTGTGCCAGAATTGCCCTTATATGAGAATCAGTTGATTGCCTTTCCAATTTTTGCAGTGGTGTGTATGTTAATAGTTTATTCTTGTGAATTTTATTCCCTGAATTTTATTAAGTGTGCTTAGGTTGTTTTACCTTGCTGCAAATAGGTGTTTTTTGCTAGTTTTAGTGTGCAATTATCTGCCTTGTTGTTGTGAGCAGTCCCTCAACTAGAAAAGTGTTTGCCTTGTGATTAGTTGAAACCCATTGGATCGTGTGTTGAATTTATTCACAACTTATTGTGCATGTCTCTTTGTTAAAGCCCTCAATACTTTTGGTGTATCACCCCCATTTACTTTCAGTTTATCCGATTCCCTAACCCTCAAACCCCACAGTTTAAGTTTAGGGATACTCCAAAGAAGGAACCGACCTTGTAATCCCGAGAGATTCACCTCACAATAGGGAGACCCACAACCCGTGAGGTGTTTCAATTGTATCTGCAGAAGTGAGGGAGAAGCAAAGTTAGAAGATCTGCCAACCCTCAACACAGGGTGCACTTCTGAGAGATAACAGGCGCAGGAAAGAAACCCTTTTATGAGGTTTGAGAAAGCAACTAGTAGAAGCAAAAACCTATTTATGCGGGAGATACAAGCCCACATGAACATCCGCATGAATGTGAACGGGCTTGTACCACTCGGCTTTGGGTTTATGCATTATTTGGAACATTCAAGACTTGGGAAAACCCTAGTACCTACAAGAGTGAATTGAAACGTGAAAGTGTAGTTTGAGAGCATGCAAAAGGATTTTTGAAGAAATTCACATGCGAAACTAAGAAAAAAATTTAGTTACTCTGTTAACCATGATTAAAGATGCAATTTTACAAGGATGCAGTTTGGGATGATAGTCTATGAAAGATTTGCGGTGATGAAGAATACTTAGTCGACAAACTTTTTTTTGTAGACCAAACTAACCCTTTAGTATGGCAAGACCCATTCCCACAATGCAAGAGTGTTCATAAGGTAAAGTAGATGGACGAAGTTACGGAAGTGGCGTATATTGAAGTCATAAAGGGGGAACGAGTAGCTAGGAAAATTGATAAGTATCCCACAAAATATGACCTCTAGCCTTTACAAATGAAGGAGTTAAACATTGGATTTGAAGAAGCTGCGTATAGTAGGCAAGTCTCGGTGATTACGGGGGAGAGAAAAAGTTCACTTGATTTGTAGAGGTGGTAAATGATTTTCGCGACTTGTTCCCAAGAGTTATCAAGAAATAAAAGGGTTACATTCAAGTCTAGGGAAAATGCACATTAAACTACGAAAAGACACAAAATAGGTGAAGAAGAGACCATATAGGATGCACTTTGAACTTACGTACATGAGTAAAGGAGGATATTGAAAAAATGTTGGATGCATGGGTCATTGTTTTGGTAGAGGAATTCGTTTTGATAAGCCCAATGATGATTATTATTAGGGACGAACGAATAAGGGACCGGGGTATGTGTGGATTATTGGGTCCTAACTCATTCCTGCATACAAGATCCGTTTACGAGAACATTTACGCAGGAAGTGCTAGAGGGAATCAAATGATGCAAAGTGTTCACTTTTACAAATGGATTCTCCAAATATAACCAAGTATAAATTGCAAACGAAGGTAAAGTGACAACGATTTTTATGATGGAATGGTGCACTTTTTAAATGCAATATAATGGCCTTTTGATTGAAAAATTCACCTACAGTATTCTCGCACTTTATTGCGAAGCTTTTAAAGATTTAATGAAAAGATTCGTGCAAGTGTATTTGGATGATTGGACAATGTACAAATTATTTTGGGATCACCACACGTACTTTGCGGGATGTTTGGAAGAAGTTGTTGACTACAAATTTCATTAAATATAAAGAGACGCACCTTTGCGGTACCTTAGGAGACTTTGTTAGGACATGTTATTTGTAAAGAAGGTATCTTTGGGAGACCTCACAAAGGTATTGGTGATTCAAGAACTAGAGGAGCCACAAATGCAAAATTACGTTCGTATGTTTCTCGGTCATTGTTGATATTACGAAGTTCATCAAAAAGTACACACGCATCGTTGGACCAATGGAGGAGTTACTCAAGAAGGATGGCATGTTCAAGTAGACTTTTTACAAGGGGCCTTTGATACACTAAAAGATAAAGTGGCTAGTGTGCAAATATTATATTCCCAGATTTGAAAAGTTCATTTCATGTCCATGTAGACTCATCAAGGATAGAACGGCAGAGCTATTCTTTCACAACCAGGGTAGAGAAAGACTGACCATCATATTTATTTCGAGTCGTAAATTATCCGGCATGGAGAAAAACTAGAGCATCACAAAATGGGAAGCCTTGGGAATTGTTTGTGTTACAAAAGTTTAGACACTACCTCCTGGCGACCCCATTCCGATTCTTTATGGACCATGAAGCATTAAAACATTTGGTGAACAAACCAGTGCTACATGGCCGCATTTGTTGTTGGATGGTACTATTTCAAGAATTTTAATTTAAAGTGGTTATGTAACTAGGAACTCCTAAATCACATGCCTATGGTGATTGAGTACAACTAGAGCTATTGTGGAAACAATTGGTAGTATCTTATAGTTGAGACTCATATCACAAATGCAAGTGTGTTTTCAACAACAAGATCTAAGGGAAATCAAGGTGGCACTCTAAAGGCAATGTACGTAGAAACCTAAAGATTTAACCATGGTGGTGGCACCTCATGAGAAATGGGCCTGACATCACCCCTACCATGAGGTTTTTGACACCAAGGATTATAACCAAGTGGGTAGAGTTTTAAGGGAAAGGTGGCTCCTACTACCACCAATGCAAGAATCCCAATGCCAAAAGGGAAAAAAATATCAAAGTGTCTCTAAGATTAATCCCTAAGTGGACTCACATCACCTCTACCATGTGGTTTTTGACATCAAGGATTAGAACCAGGTGTGTAGATTCTCAAGGGAAAGGTGGCTCCTATTGCCACCAATGCGAGAATTGTAGTGCTAAAAGGTAAAAATTATATCAAAGCCTCGCCAAGATTGAGCCCTAAGTAGAAGGGGCCTCGATCTAAGAGAAAAAACCATAGGAGGCTAATCATAAAGAGAAGTGAGGTGAATCATCACTAGATGCAATCTAAGGGAAATGAGGGCCTAACTACACAATAGAGGACAAGATGTAGGGGTTCATGTTTAGGAGGAATATATAACCGAGAAGAGAAAACCCCACATTTGAGAAGAAAAACCGGGAGTATTTATGCAACTAAGGTCGATGTAATATCATGCTCATGTCTAACATGAGAAGATTAATCGTTGATATAAACAACCATAAGGTGCTTAGCGGTCTTCTCCTCATGGAAGAGAGGCCCAAATTTTATTTCAATGGTTGTGATGCACCAAAGATGTCTCATTATTGTTGAAGGAAACAAAGTAGAAGTAAGCTTTATCCACCAAGTTGAGATTTCCACCAATGAATCAAGCACTCTCGTAGCCATCACTTTAGACTATTACGGTGGATCTAAGCCTTATCATAGAGAGGAAACAAGATTTCTACTCAAGAATCTTGTCTTTATGAAGCTTTGATTAGTCAAAGGAATGTGGGAGACACCAAGGGCCATCCCAGAGGTTATATATACCAAACTCGTCAATCATCTTGTTGGTTAGGGAAGAAATTAAGAACATAAAGAAGGAATACTTCAATAAAAAGGGACTCGATTGTTCTTTCTTATATGAAAAATAAATGTGCATATGGATTTAGTTATGGAGAGGGGTTAATACAATGAAGGGATGAAATCGATAATTATGAATTGAAAAATTAGATTTTCTGAGAAGGCATCTAGAACTTCTTGTGAAAGAAGGTAAAAGAGAAGCTTCGGCAAAATCTTAGTGAGAAAATGACATTTTACCAATGTTAGATAAACCCACGAGAAGCCAATGATCACCTACAGTAACAATATTTCCTTTAAGACAAGATCTTCGTGCATAAAAGAAACATAGTTTCTCAATTGAGGACAAGCTCTCATGACCAATCGGTTCAAAATTTTGCGAAACAATTTATTTCAACTCTAACAAGCAAAATAGACTCTTGCTTGAAAAGTCTCAACCACCCTAAGCTAAGAGGTGAGGTGGCCTCATGAAATGTAGCCTTACATCTTTCCTTCCACAACATTCCATTAATGATGATCGAAATGTGTGCCAACTAAAAATGATTATGAATAATAATGGTCAAATAGAAAATGAATTATCATATATATTGGTGGAAAAAGTTTAATGTTGACTCCACTTTGACACAATAGAGTAATTCAAGATGGCAAGCTGTTGACCCATTAGACATTGCCAATTTGATCGGGTCTACTTGCTTTGAACATGTTATTAGATCTATGCCACACAAGAGGGTTGGATTTACTTAAGAGTTTCTCCATTCCAAGGTTTGAATTCGCATACATACTATTATAGATATCTTAAATACAACCTTCTAAAATACATCAAGAGAAATCAATCTCAAAGTGCCTTATTCGGATTTTTCACATAGGTCGAACTTCATTAGTGTACTTAGAAAAATTGCAACGACATGGAAGAATCAAAATGCCTAAAGCCCTAATTATAAAAATGTCTCCGAGTAAATGTAGGGAAAATTATAGGAGTGATAATTCAAAATAAAACCTTTGAAATAATGATCATTTTTATAGTTAGTTTTGAAGTTATAGGGAAAGTGTCTAAAGTGATCATATTCTATCCATGCCTATCATCATTCTAATATCTATCATCACAATGTTATCTACACTATCAACACGTATAGTCTACTATACAACATCATCCCAATATATACCACTATATCATCACATATTCATCAAAATAAATCAAATCAACTACTCAATGACTCATATAACAACACAAGTACACATCAAAAATGATCTCATAGTATATATACATCTCTCGAAAGTTCATGATACAACATCACAGGACAATGCCCAATATCTCGCATATCATACATCCTCCTCACTACTATCGGAGGCCACTATAGGAATTCTAGAACTTGAAGCCTCGCCACTAGATCTCCGCCTCTATGCTCGGGACATTTGCTCCTCTAGTCAAGTCCGTAGCGACGCTACCTCAACCACCGCATCTACAAATCCTTCTTGGAGCTCCACATATCTCTCAAATATACTCTGCACTAGGCCATCTACTCCAACTGCCTCTCTTGCCGGTGTTAGCTCCGTCCTTGCCTCATCTTGCTATGGTTGCAACACTATTCACGTGGCTGTCGCTACTACCATAGGATCAATTAAGTGAGCATACTCCCCGGAGATGTGATCCACTCTCTCCAAAAGCCCTTCTACGAAGACATATGGGGAACGTTTCGCTTTAACGTGTGTACCGTTGTGTCCACAATAACGCTCAAATAATCATCGCCTGCAAGACCCAAACCATATTAGTAGGTGATCACCACATTACAAATACGAATCCTAGTATCAATCCAAGCCCGAGTTCTAATCCAAAATATGCCTTGCGAGTCAAAGCCGAATCTGAGTCTCTAAACAGTTATATAGATGATGCCATCTATTCTTAATACTTGGCCCAAAATGAGAGTCTCTGCATTTTTTTGTAGAAGAAAGTGGCATCACAGTTATGGATCGTGTTCTTGTTGTGCAAGCAGACTGTGCGCTAGAAACACCAAGTAATTGTTTACACAGTCAAAATACATCCTGGTTCGTTTATTATGCTATGTTAGATAATATTATTCTATTGCATGTTTATCTATACAGTTTTACTATTGCATGTTTATCTATACAGTTTTACAACTCGTAGCATCAAGTTTTTACTATTGGAACTGCCCTTTATATTAACCACAATAAAAGAGAGTTACAAGAGCAGGGGCGATGGAAAAACTAGACGGTAATTTTAAGATGTGCATATTTCACATATTCAGTTGAAGTATTAATTTTAAAGTCAATCAAACAATTCTAAGATGTATTCTATTTGAGTTAGTTTCATATTTTTATAAACTTCTTGTGAAGGGAAATTTTCCAAAAAAATTGCCAGACATGATAAATTAGGATTTTAAAATTGTAGAAGCAAATTCTAAGATACATAGCATATTATTGTCCCAAATTTTTTTTTTGAATTTTTAAGCTGAAGCAGAGGAAGTGGGAGGCCTATCCAGAAAACATACTCATCCATCGAGCCAACTATATTATTAGTATAAAGTTCTTCTGAGTATTATAAAATAAGATCAAACGACTGGGGATTCCTCGTATTCCTATAGAGAATTTAAGATCCTGAAAACAAGTAGATATCTCAGATGGGGAAGTCGTGGAGTATTATATCACATGGAATCTATTGACTGCAAATATTTGTCATGGTGTACATGGATTTTCTGACGATAATCCCCTGTAACTATGACACAGATAAAACGAAGATTGCTGAGACAGAGGTTGTTGTACTTTCCATTTCCATCATGTCTTGATTTCATCATTTACAGTACAGTTTGAAAGAAAATTGAATGTGGGTATGGATTGATTTTTAATTGGTTTGTGATGCAGATTGTGAATAAGGTCAGTGTTTGTTGCCAGCTATAAGAGTGTACATGGGGATAAACAATGAATTGGTGGAGTATATGTCTGCTGCTGACATGTGTCGTGCAACAGGCCAGATAATCAATTCCAACCTTGTAAATTAACAAATGCCAAGATACAAATACGGGTAGGGAAGAGGAGCTAGTAGTGGTGCACCTTAAGTAAGGGGCCCACAAAATCAATTTAAATATAATGTGAGATCTTGATTTTTTCACCAACACATAGTTCAAGATTTTTTAAATTATATATATATTTTTGTGTTGAATTGGAGGGAAAGACATATTTTGAATTGATTTAAAATAGTAAATTTGAGTTACACTACATTTTGATTGGGACCCATACTTGATCATGGGTGATAATGGTTGAACATTGACAATTTAAAAATGACAAATCTTACATGGCATGATGTGATTGGGTGTTGTCATGTCAAAAATAACTAATCACCAGGTATTTTAATGACAACTATTGGGTGTTGTGTATTCAAGACACTATATCCACAATTGGACCCTTCTCAACTATAGGTCTCCCCTACAAGTTCAAGAAAAGGATATGCCAATTATTAAAAGCCTTTGGTTTGGGTACGTTTTACGTACATTAGTACACACACACACACACACACACACACACACACACAGAGTCACACACATAATATATATACACACATATGTATACACACACAATCATTTGACTCATTTTTAGTCCATATGAAATAAAACACAAAAAGAAATAGTAGGATCAAGGTTCAAAACATTCAATATGCTTAAAATTTAACATTTTCATTAATCATGTGGCATAATACATATGATATATGAATATCATGTCAATATGAATACAAATAATCTAGAATATATCATCTAGATTTTCCTCAAAATCAAATTCTTGCATGTTACTCTTGTTAGCTCCACTTTCTGCTCCATATGAACTCCCTTGAATGTCATCTTCTCATTTGAATGAAACAATGGCTACGTATAAACATTGTATGCCTATAAATATACTCAACCTCCTTGTAAGCAATGACAACCTTAATCTTGTCCTCGTTGCAATAATTACCTCTAAAAACAAATCGTGCTTCTGCAATGGTTGCCTCTAGAAACAAATTGTGCTTGGAATTCATCTTTGACATTTTGCCCTTACACTTGCAAAAACCAACAATGGATTGTGTTTTGAAAATTGATGTAGAGGACGAAAATCAAATTCTAAAAACACCACCAAAGTTAGTCTCAAGATCCAAAATCATCAAAACATGCATTAGCTCAAGAACTTCACAAAACATATAAGGTCAATTTTCTAACCAGTATTGACTCAAGGCTACTTTCAATTGTTTCTTAGCTCAATTTCATCAAATAAACATGTATCAAAACCTTCAAAAGGATTCAATTCTTCAAATCATCGCATTCACCTTTTTAACCCTATTAAGAGCTACTAGCCCTTCTTCCTTGCAAAGGTTATTGTATATAACTCTTCATAAGGACTTAAGAGAATCTAATTACCTTTTCAAGTACGCTTTATGAGCCTACAATTCACCAAATTTTAGAACCCAACTCCAAACTTAACCCCTTCAATCTTCCTTGTACTGTTTTCAGTTAGGTCTCTCTAATACTCCTAAAAACTTGTAAGTATTCTTGTTTAGAACCTCTCCTGAAGAACTAGAGGAAACCAATCACATTCTCAGATGCCCTTTATAGGGTTATTGCTTCATGCCAAATTTTAACATCCAACTCTCAATACAATTCTCCTAACTCCCCTGTCACCTTTTCAATTAGCCCTTCTTGGTCTTCAAACTGGGTTTACTAGGTGATAATGACTCCATACGTGCTAAGATGATTCTCAACCACTTCCAATAAGCGAGAATCACTTATACTCCTTTTCACAATTTCCTTAATATGTCTTAGCGATCCATTTTCAATAAGTTAATCGAGGACACAATTTACCATTCCTTTATCACTTACCTTAACTAGTTTTCTTGTATTGTCTTATTTTTGCAAGACACTTATTCCATCTTTTGAGTCTGCCTTTCCTATTGTCTATATCTTCTCCATACATCTATAACACCTTTGATACGATTAAGTTCCTTTATACAATGTTTCTTTCCCTAGAACTTTGTTTTCCTTCTCTAAATGACACAAGATTAATCAATGAAACACTAACATCAATGGGCTTTCTTCTACATATGTTTCTTCTCACACATCAACTCAGTACGTAGTACTTACACATGCTTTTACCGAGGCAAAATTATAAAGTAGTTAGGAAATTCTAGCATTGGATTCTTAGGTGGTAAACTAATCTCCGATTTTTCTACTTCTTGATTGAGTTTCCTAAAACTACTTTACCTTGATTAGACCCTTGGCTCATGACAATACAATGTGGAACATTCCTCGGTACTTGATAGTTCTTTATGTGGAACTTGTTTTGGAAATTCTATCCTTTCATTGACTTCTAAACTCAAATTTCTCTCAACTATGTTACACAAACTCTTAAGAAAACAAGGATGGCTGTATTTTCTAACTCACAGGCCTCTAAACCTCAACTTCTTCGTGAATCTTCATTCACACTTCTATTAATCCAAGTGCTCACTGTTCACAAATTTATAGCCTTTTCCATTGGATAATTTTGAATTTGTGCTTAGTTTGGGTTTCAAACCCAAACCAGGGTTACACAAACCCAAGAACCTCCAATATAGGTTATTTTTGTTTTCTTGTTCTTCCAAGCTCTATCGAGACTCAAGACCCTTCTATACCACCTTTGAACTTTCCTCAAGACCTTTCAAAACTCTTCAAATGTTCTTATGTCTACAACAAGGTTTTAAAGCAATTTCAATCAAGATACAATCTTGTCTTAACTGTGTTTACTAAGTTTCTAAGTATTAGATATTTCCAACAATGAAAAGCATTGTATAGCCTTTTGAACATATCAATATACACACCTCCATTCACACATTCATCATTTGAAAGCTAAGGATCATACCAGTCATGCTTAGATAGTCTTCACACATGAAGAATGAATTAATTCCAATCTCTGAGTATTTCAAAGGCTTATTACAAGGGTCTGGTTTAGATTGTAATATTCTTCCTCCATGAACTTTCACCTCCTTCAAACTTGCAACCACAAGGTTATACTATAAACAAAAAGTTGTAACCATTTTCCCATCAAGCATACTCATTCTCATAATACTTTACAATTTCATTCTCAAGTAATCCTCTTATTAATATTCTCTATGATACAAGTACAAGATTCTTGAGCTTCTTAGCTCTTTACAATTTACTTCTTCTTCCTCTAAACCCCTTACATATTACCTCTCATTGGAATACCTCCTTTATGACCAAGAAGAGGTAGTTATGTTACTATTTTACCTAACCTAACTATGGTGAGAGTGACCATAGTTGGTGAAACTAAAGAAGAAAGATGTAAACATCTTTTAATGCTCTTTGACATCCATTTACATCATTCATTCTACCTAACCTATCACCTAGACCACTAAACACAACACACTCCAAAATTACAAAGAAAACCAAAAAGTTGGTATTTACAAGAAATGATGCTTCTACATTAGTAATGCTTGAGTGCCTTTTTATAAGTTTTAAAAGAGTTTATGGTTTCAATTTTTAAATTAATTAAAGAATTTTTTGAGTTTCCTTTAACTAAGTCTTGACTAAGTCCATGCAAAAAAATTATTATTATGCAACAAATCAAAATGTTGGGGGTATGTCTTGTCACATCCAAGACATACTTGGGTGTATCCTCCACATACCCCTAGTACATCCATAGTAGGGGGATACTACGGGGGTGTACATACCCCAACTATGTAGAAAAGTTTTTATTCATCATGAAAGTATAATTATAATACAAGTTAAATTAATAATCTAGTCATTTGTGAAATATGTTTATATATTTAAATTGTGAGTAAGCACAAATAGACCTTGTCATGGGAACCACACAATGAGTAATTGAAGCACTTTACATAATTTTATGTACTTATTGAACTGTATAAAATTACTAGTAATTATAATATATGTTTGAGATCAATATGATATTTTTGTTTTAGGAAACTCTTCAAATGACACCTTTGGAAGAATGTCTTTCATGACCCAATGTTCAAAAGCCTATGTAAATAAAGGTGTGTTTTTGGAAATTGAGAAGTGAAAACAAAAGCTATGTTGTTTTGGTAACATTTCCCAATCAATCCAATTATACACTCTTAAATCAATTGGAGATTTGGTCAAAGACTGAACAGATACAAAATTAAAGATACCAAGAATATACGGCACAATAATACTAGCACACATGGTAAGATGCCCAGGATATGCAACACAATAATATTTGCACACACGATCTTATCTTATTTATTGGGGATACAAGCTTATCATTCTCTCTACCCATTTCTTTCTTATTCCAAATATCTATTCTTACTTAACTAAGTTTTATTCTAGTTAGATGTATCCAACTCACGTATAACCAAACTCACATTTATATGACTATTGAATTTACTTATGTAGTATTAAATAGACATTTCCAACACTACCCCTCTTAGTAGGAACATTGGGAAAGGGAACACAACACATATTGAAACAAGCATGCATTTTGACATATATACCTGGGTAGATGGAAAATAATCAACAAGTCTAGCAAGGGTAGTTGTAATGGCCTTGCTACAACCTTGATCAAGAATGCACATTTTTCATAACTAACACAATTGTTCATAGTAAGGTTAATTGAACTAAGTCTTCTTGGCCTTTACAAGATACATAATATTCATTGTAAGTGTCGTGTGGACTTCGTAACGCCCGCTAAAAACACCACTCGAGACCAAAAACAACCTAGGTTTAGTTAGAAAAATTATGGAATAATTGTTTTTTTGTTTATAGTATCTACAACTGAGCTACAATACTGATAGTTGTCACAACTAAGATTCCCGGTTAAATATGTTTTCTCCCCGGGCCCGCCGCCCATAACTTGAGAAATATAGGGAGTTAGGAGGACTTCTTTATATCACTGGAAAGGGGAAGAAATTTCCTATCCAATGGGAATGTTTTCAGAAGTTTTTAAGTGTGAGAGAAAATTGAGAAAAATCAGGTTGAACCTTTTAAGTCAGTTAGAGAGTGGGTTAGTGAGAAATTGCCCTTTTAATTTTAAATGATTGTTCTAATCCTATGTTTAGACCTTGTGAATTTAATATTTGTTGTAATGAGAAAACTTTAGTTGTTAAATATATTTGACCGTGAATCTTGGTTGTGACAACTATTGTATTGTAGCCTAGTTGTAGACACTTTAAACAAAAAAAAAAATTATTCCATAATTTTTCTAACTAAACCTAGGTTGTTCTTTGGTCTCGAGTGGTTGTTTTTAGCGGCGTTACAACTTCCACTTCTCTATCAATTTGTTAAAGCAAATATTACATGTGCCCTTACTTAGAACTCTTTTCAATTTTGCTCATTTGGTTGCCTTTTCCTCAACCAACAAGTACACATCAACTAGTGGGACAATGTCATCACTATGTCTTGATGGATGTTGACCACCTTATTGAATCTCGCATCTGTAGAGGTCATATGTTATCACTACCACTTGATCACAAACAACAAAAATGGTGTCCATTGTCATTGGACATCATTATTTGCTTTAGCATTTTTGGAACAAGATTTGTTGAAATATTTGCATCCAGAGCATGTCATAATTGTTGGTGAAGAATTATAACTCTTCAAATATATAAACTTTTGGAATCATTATTTTTTGTCAATACTACATATGCAACCTCTAAGTTAGTGGCAAACTCAAGGTTGGTGATGCACCTACTTCCTTTGTTTCCTCTAGCCTTTTGCTTGACTAACTCAGATAGCCAGGTTAGTAATATTGTATATCACATTTGATGAGAGAATGTCCCTGCCACAAGCTAGATTGATATGTTAACCAGAAGGTGGGTTCTCCCAAACATGATTATATGCATGAAGGTCAAGGAAGAAACATATTAAAAGCTTGACGTAAAAGTGGTATTTTTATTTGAAGAATCACATTGGGTAAGTTTGATGGTGATTAGTAAATTGGAATATGGACACATCCATATATGCACATATTACATGATGGCTAATGAAGTAAGTGTCCAAGCTCCATTTCCTACACCATCCATAGATGAATTTATAGAGGGGGATGCAGTGTGCCATCAAGTACACATTGTAGAAGAGAATGAGATTATTACTACATTTGATACTAATTGGGGTTTTTTGCATACAATGTGATTTTGTTTGGGTTTTAAAATGCTTTAGCCAAATTTTGATACATTGTCACTAAAGCTTTTCAAAAATTATCCATAACTTTCTTTAGGCTTACATGGATGATTATATGGTGTACATTTTGGTGAAGTAACACTACTAATCTTCATATTATGTTCAAGTGGTTTAAACAACCTCAAATATATTTGAATATGAAGAAGTGTACTTTTGCGACATCGTTTGTAAATTTTTAGGTATACTTGTAAGGAAGGTATGTTAGTTGATCTATCAAAGATAGATGTGATTCTATAATTTAAAACCCCATGCACGAGAGAAATATATTCACACATTCTTGGAACATAATGATTATTATTATAAATACATAAGGACTCGTGTGTTTTATTAGATCGCTATAATAATTATTGAAGAAAGAAGGTCCATTTACTTGGACATGGTATAAACTCAAGAACATTTTACTATGTTATAAGATGAGTTGGCAAGCACTTCTATTAGATAATTTATGAATGGGAAAAAAACTTCTCATGTTGATGTTGATGCATCTAAAACTATGATTGGGACGATAGTTGCACAATCAAGTAAAGTTATAATTGATCATGGTGCACCCTAAGACACCCACATTAGTCAATCTTTGAGGCGTACAATACATCACCAAGATCCAACCAAATTTAGGTTACCTTCAAGTACCAGTCCAACATAAAGACATTTGGAGGATATATTTCAAGACACAAGATGGATTTGCGATTGTAGGTTGGTTGTCTTTCAACTTGAACAATGCACTAGCAACATTCATGTGCTAGATGGACAACCTACTTAGGGCCTTCTTCATTAACTCCTCCATCATTATCTTCTTAGGCGAAATTTCTATCTTTAGCATCACTTGGAAGAGCATGTGGAACACATCTCATGGGTCTTATACGCCTTTTGCCAACACAAGTTGCAATCTAGAGTAAGAAAGTTTACTTTTGGTGTTGGACATATCTTCTACTTGGGCTAATCATTGATTTTATAAGGAATTATGTAGATCCAAAGAAGATCAAAATAATCCACTATAGGCAAAATCTAAGAAATATCACATAATCGGGAAGTTTTCTTATATTCGCTAACTTTAAACACAATATTATACATGGTTTGTCACACATCATGGCCTTAAATCCAAATAATGTGTGTGAAATCCAAATTGTATTAGACTTGTGCACTACACTACCTCTTGAGGTTCTCAAGAAATTTATGTTCTTACAATGTCCAACATTATGCAATCCTCTGAACTTCACACTAATGCATATGAGTGCACCCAATAAAGGACTCGTGTAACACGAACATCCAATGACACAACACTCAAAGGTACATTCAACAACGTTCTATAGTTCAAAGGTACTCTAGCTATGAAATATAATTGTACTATATTATGCAGTAGTAGTCAAGCAATGGTAACACTACATCTTGGGTAAGAAGACTTATTCATTCTAATTATAAGCCATTTTAATTTTTTCAAATGCAAAGCACGTTGGAAAATACACATAGCTTGAATTAGATGAATTACATTCAACAATTCCATTTAATGATCAAGTTGTAATGAAATTACTTGTATAATTCGAGATCATGAGCAGAAATATAACACCAAATAACACAATATTCCGAATAATGATCTCAATATGCAATTAGAATAACTTCGCCACTTCGAGGGGGCAACCTCTAAACCATATTATAAGATTCAAATGCTCCAAAATGATGATGAACTACTACCTAAAATCCCCTATATATAATATTCATATGTTATGGCGAACACCAAGGTGACCTACTAAGCATGAGAAATTATAAATGATATAATAAAATGATATGTTAAGCCACAAGTCAACTACGCATATCCTAATACAAGCAATAGGTTAAGGGCGTAGCATGCCCTTCCCCTTCAAAGCAACATTGTCCACAATGTTGAGAAGCTCAGGTGTTCTTTGCGGGAATATCATATCTTCCCATGTTGCATCTTCATTGTCCATATTCTTCCACTTGATCAGGTACTCAGTAATAACCCGTGTCCTCAATCTTTTAATGCGTGTTTAAAGGATGCATTCAGGTTCCAAGATGACTCTCCCCTCCTCATTGAGCTCAGGTAACACTATTTGGGCTGATACTCTCTGTCCAATTACTTTCTTCAGGCAAGAAACATGAAAGACTGGATATATTTTGGTTGATTGTGGAAGTTCTAATTTGTATGCTACAGTACCAATTCTGCAATACTTGATAGGGGCCATAATACTTCGGTGAAAGTTTGTTATCCTTTTGTTGTTGTTTCAAATACATTTGCTTATATGGTTGTAACCGCACAAAAACCCAATCACCGACTTCAAAATGCCTTTCTGTGCGATGTTGATCAACCTGTTGCTTCATGCGGTTTTGTGCCATGACCAAGTTCTCCTTGAGACTAGAGAGGACCTCTTGTTGATATTGAATGTGTTCTTCTACTGCTCTAACCCGCGGTTGTCCTCTCAATGATGATGTGATGGATGGTGGATGGTACCCATAGAGTGCCAAAAAGGAGACATTTTAGATGAAGTATGGAAGGAAGTGTTATACCACCATTTTGCAAGTGGCAACCATTGGACCCATCTTGCTTGTTTATCTGACGTAAAGCAACGGAGATATCCCTCCAAACACTTATTTACAACTTCTGTTTGCCCATCAGATTGGGGATGATAAGAAGAGCTACGAGCTAACTAAGTACCCAAACATGAGAATAAATCAGTCCAAAAATTACTAGTAAATATAGGGTCTCAATCACTTACTATAATCTTCGGTGTTCCATAAAGCTTTTGAACTATGTCCATGAAGGCTGTTGCTACCGTGCTTGTAGCAAATGGGTGTGCTAAGGCACAAAAATGAGCATATTTGGTGAGTCTATCCACCACAACCATGATGACATTTTTTCCTTCAGATTTAGGCAATCCTATGATAAAGTCCATGGAAACCTCTTCCCACCACTGGCTAGGAATAGATAGAGGTTGTAGAAGACATGGGGATCAAACTATTTCACCCTTATTTTTCTGACAAACCATGCATTCTCGCCACAATTTTTGGACATCCTCTTTTAGACCTTCCCAAAATAAATCTTGTTTGTGAATGATAAGTCTTCAAGAATCCAGTGCCCCCTACTGGAGAAGAGTGAAGCTCGAGATAGAATCCTATTTTAAGAGTGGAGTTCTTACATAGGTATAATCATTCTTTATACCATAAAGAATCCCCTTTCAATACAAATTTTTCAGACATGCTTGGATCATTATGGAAATGATGAATGAGGTTTTTTGTGGTTGGGTCATTTCTCCATTTGGACCTTTCCTCATCTATCAAATCTTCATGTAATATGGCTATGGCACATAACAAGGCTGCGAGTTGATTCATTTTTCCGCGACAGAGCATCCACAACTACATTCTCCTTCCCTTTCTTATAGATAATCTCAAAATCAGATCCCAACATCTTGGAGACCCATTTTTGTTGTTCGTCAGATGATAAATGTTGCTCCTAGAAGTATTTTAGACTATCATGATCTGTCTTCACTTTAAAGTGTCTTCCTATGAGATATGGTCTCCATTGCTTTACTACATGAAGTATGGCTAACATTTCCTTCTCATAAGTTGGCTTGGAAATATTCTTACCTTTGAATTGACAACTCAAAAAGGCAATAGGGACGACCTTCTTGCATGAGAACTTCCCCATACCCACCCATGATGCATCACATTCAACAATGAATGTTTTGGAAAAATCCGGAGTGGCCAAGACAGGAGTGGTGCACATGGCCTCCTTTAGTTGCTCAAATGCTTTGGTTGCATCCTCACTCCAATGGAAGGAGTCTTTTAATAAAGTTGTGAGAGGTGCGAGATATGCTTCCATAATACCTTACAAATCTTTGGTAATAACACCTGTAAGCCCCAAAAATCCTCGTAGATTCTTTAGGTTTTGGAACCTTCCACTCCATCATGGCTTTGATCTTATTAGGATCCACTTAACCCCCCTTCATGAGAGACAATGTGACCCAAATATTCAACCTCCTTAAGTCCTAAAGAACAATTAGATGGCTTTGCATAAAGTTGATGTTGCTTAAGGGTTTCCAAAACCTTATTCACATGATGCACATGTTCCTCCCATGTTTTGCTATAAATTAATATATCATCAAAAACACTAAGACAAACTTCCATAGGAATGACTTAAAAATAGAATTCATCAAACTTTTAAATGTAGAAGGTGCATTTGTGAGTCCAAAAGGCATTACTAGGAATTCATAATGGCCTTCATGTGTCCAAAAGGCAATTTTATGAACATCCTCATCCTTGATTATGATTTGGTGGTATCACGAAGCGAAGATCAAGCTTTGTAAAATAAACAGCACCATGCAACTCATCAAGCAATCATCAATTACAGGAATAGGAAACTTATCTTTGATTGTGTACTTATTAAGTTCCCTATAATCAGGACACATGCGCCACATGTCATCTTTCTTTCGTACCATCACTACTGGAGAAGAATAAGCACTATGACTATGATGGATAATTCCTGCTTCCAACATCTCTTGTACAATCTTTTCAATTTCACTCTTTTGCACATATGGGTACCTATAAGGTCTGATGTTAGGTGGTTGACTTCCTGGTAATAACTGAATAACATGATCATGATCTCTCTTTGGAGGTAAGCCCTTTGGTATATTTTCAAATACAACAGAGTGTGCATCTAACACTGCTTGCATATCTGATGGTATAATGTCCTTAGAATGATGAGCCTCCAATGAAAATAGTTGTGCCACAAATCCCTCTGCACCCTTTTTAGCATTTTGTGCATCTAATGAGAACTTACTATTTGTGGAGACTTTGCTCTTAAGCCTCTTAGCTCAAAAGTCCTTCCTTCAGAGTGAAATCGCATGAACAAGTCTTGGAAGTTCATCTCAATGGTTCCCAAAGTGGTAAGCCATTGAACCCCTAACACAATGTTTGCTCCTCCCATAGAAATGGCATACATGGGACTATTTAGTATGTAATCTCCCATGGCAAGCTTAATGCTATGGCATTTTCTAGAACAAGTAATAGTACCTCCATCAAGCAATCATTACTTGACATTTAGGAGCTGGATAAATGAAGCAGTTTAGGCGCACTGCTAACTTATGATTGATAAAGTTGTGAGTACTTCCTGAATCAATCAACACTATGACCCTTTGTTTTTAGGAATCCAACCACATTTAGGGTTTGGGGGTGCTAATACATGAAATTGCATGGCATGAGATTGTTGGTGTGGATCTCCCGACTCCTCCTCAGCTCAACCAAGACCTCGACTCTGAATCTTCATCCTTCTCTTCATCTTCACTAGGCCCATCAATGTAGAACAACTTCTTTTCAACACATTTATGTCCTAGTCCAAATTTACTATCACAGTTAAAACATAAACCTTTTTCTCTTTTTTCTTCAATTTGTTGAGGTGTCAATCTAACTGGTCGAGGGAGTGTTGGGGCCAAGGTGTTGCGATCTCTGGTATAAGTGAAATGTTGTCTCCTACTTGAAACAAATTTCTCCTCTGCCCTTCTTGCCATAATCATCAAATCAAAAACCTTATGAGGATTAAACATACGCACCTCATGCTCAATGTGATCCTTAAGACCCCCGAGAAATAGGTCATTCAGATTCTCTTCAGTAATATTTTCCACCTGTAGAGAAAGGTTTTGGAAGTGATGAATGTAATCCTTAACAGATCCTATCTGTCTCAATTTTGCTAATTGGCTGAAGTAATTATCTGACACACTAGAACTATAGTGTAATTGCAACTCTTTAGTGAACATTGTCCATGTAACATTAAGACCACTCTTCTGCCTTTGAGCACATAACCATCGATACCAGATGAATTGGTCAGGTTCAAGATACAAAGCTGCCATGGTCACCTTTTGTCCTGGTGGAATCTGATGTAGTTCAAAAAAATTCTCCATTTGGTTGATCCAATTGAGTGGATCCTTTCCATCAAACTTACGCAGTGTTGGAAACATAGTACATGGCCTGCAGAGTGCTCGTATTTGGATTGTGCACACTCGAAGATCCACTCTGGCTCATGTGTCTATTATGTTGACCTGAGGATCCACCTTGATTGACATAAGTATGATTACCCATCATATACGTACTAAAGTTTTGCATGAAATCCTCCAATCTTTTTCCAATCCTATCCACATCTTCTTTGTTGGCCACCCGAGATTCGAGGTCTCTTAGGTTAAACTCAAGTTGGCTTACTTTGTGGTCTGTTGAAGTAAACCCTAACCCTGAGGAATCTGTAGTTATATCTTCTGTCTCCAACTCCTCAACTACTATCTCATCCTTTTATGGTGTTTTACCTAAAGTGATGGGATTCTTTTTCCTCTTGTGGAAGGCCCCGTCATAATGCCCCAAAATAGTAGGATGTATGGATCACAGTCAAATTTTAGGGTTTCATATTTCAATACGAATTCGGCCAAATATGAAAAACTTAAAGAACAAAGCCCAAATAATTTATTTTTTTGCTTTCCAAAAATGTAACGAATTTGAAAAAATTCCACAATTTGTACCCTAGGGAGCGATTTTATGAAAAAAACCCTAAATTTGTAATAACTTTTGTAAAATAAATCAAAAAAGTCTAAAATTTTCAAGGAACCTTACTTGAAATGTTTTGCAACTATGGGAAAAATATCTCCCACCGATTCACTTTGGTTCGCAATATATGGCGGAAACAAAAATTAGGGTTTTTGCCCTAATTTTGGCCCAGATCATAGCTATGATACCACTTGTAATGAAATTACTTGTATAATTCAAATCATGAGCAGAAATATAACACCAAATAACACAATATTCCAAAATAATGATCTCAATATGCAATTAGAATAGCTTCGCCACTTTGAGGGGGCAACCTCCAAACCATACAATAAGACTCAAATGCTCCAAAACGATGATTAACTACTACCTAAAATCCCCTATATATACTATTCATATGTTATGGCCAACACTAAGGCCGACCTACTAAGCATGAGAAAGTATAAATGATATAATAAAATGATATGGTAAGCCACAAGTCGGCTACTCATATCCTAATACAAGCAATAGGTTAAGGGCGTAGCACAAGCACAAGAAGTGAAAGGATAATAAAGAAACAAATTATGTTGACCATGTGGAATGACACTACAAATCTATATGAGTGGATAGAGACAACTAATTGACCATGAACAAACTAAGATTATAGGCAACAAAATTGTGTCTTATGAAAAAAATTGTTATCTGTTAAAGAAGGAGATGGAAGAGTCATGCAACTAAAGTAGAAAAAAACACTTAGAATGGAACACAGACCATGAGGATAAATTGTGGTTAAACAACTCCTCTCTTGATAGCTCTATAGATTCATTGTGACTACAAAATGATCTCAAGAAACAAAACTTGCCAAGTGACACCTAGTAATTCCAAAATTTTGTCAAGATAGTTTCTCCTAAAAACAATCGTACAAAAAGTAGAGCTCAACCAACAAAAGAAGCTTTAAAGCATTGGAGTAGTGAGTGAAATTAGAATATGAATAATGGAGGGTAAACTTAGCACGCACACATGAGGGTAAACTATGTTTAAACAACAAAACCCTTCATGGCTATATAGACTCATTGAGAGTACAAAATGATACTAACAAACAAAACTCACCAAGTAACGCATACGATTAACTCAATAATGTTCAACAATACTTGTCTCAAGGACAATGATCCCTTTAAATATGTGCAACATTTGAACCTATTGCATGTTATATTTTGCACGCTAGTTTGTCGTGGCCATCCATAATATCGCTTATGCATCCCATAGTGATTGAACAAATGGACACCTTTGAGGTGGGGCAAAGTAACAAGGCAAATATAAGTAAACAATGTGATTGAAAAGGGTTCTAAAGAAAATGATCATATCAATGAGAAATTGTCCAAACCCTTTTCCCTCCTATAAGTCAAGGGGAAAATTAAAATGACTCAAGCACTCTTAATAGTAGTCAACTATATTGTACCCCCTGGGAGAATATGAAAGACCCCATTTAACATTCAAGGACAAAGGCAAAATTCCTCTTATTGATTGTTGTTGCAATACAAATGAAAAAAGCATAACTCCTAGCATAATGCAACAATCCTTCGAATAATATCATTCCAATTAATATAAAATTAAGATAGGACTAAACCACAATATTAATTCTTGTATAAAACACATACCATTTCAATTCAATCATGGATATATCAATGTTCATGATCCTACACCTATTGTGAAGAACATTAAGTTACATAAGCATTTAGCCAAGTATAATAAGAGTTGTGCACAAGAAATAATTAATGTTGAACATTTTAATCGGGAATCAACTTGGTCTCGACCATCCTACATATAAATAACCCAGTAAAAGACAAAATTATTGTCAAAGAGTCACAACATATTCAATAGCTGGATGTAACGATGTCAAACACGAAATTTATGATCTTCCTAACTACAACCTAACTATTGAAACCTATGAGATCTCTAAAGGAAAATTTCAAAATAATCTTAATTGGGTGCACGAAAATCATTACATCCAACATTTGATTGGCACAATCACCGGTACATAGCTACTTGCACACAAATATCCTTCTACCTTACCACCCATGGCATATGCTCTTAGGATATTTGACATCTTCCCCTAGTCCATGACTAGGAGGTTACCTAACAATGCAACACATTTTACGGGTTTGATGTTATTGTTGAGGGAACAATTATTACTCAAGTACCTATCTTGTCTCTTCCACCATCTATAACCTACTCCCCATTGCCCTGGTATTGATTTTGATTGGCAATTTTTCTCTTTCTCAATCTCCTATAGTGAGAATAAAAAAATATTACAAAAATACAAACCTTGGATTTGCATGTGACTTGTTCATTCATTTCCTAGACGTAAGCCTTATGATCATGAGATTTAGCAATCTACACCTCTTGCACTTGAGGACATAACTTAAGGACATCACACACTTTACTTTTATAAGCCTTATTACCTTAGGGCAGCTCACTATATTGGAGGCATGTCTACACTAGGAGGCATTTTACATTTGTTGCTTAAGTAGACCATATCTTGAGTATTGCACTTCTTAGAACCTTAAATCCTAGACTAGAGGCATCTTATCCACTAGGCTTATATAGATCATATCCTTATACGCTAATCCATTTTTGTAACAATGCTACTCTTATCCATCTTACACCACCTTATTTCTTATAACATGTGTAATATTAGGTTTTATTTGATGATCACATTGTTTATATATAAATACTGATTTGACCATGCTCCATAATTACTTGCCATAAAAATGAAGGAAGAAAATGAAATCCCTTTTTGGCCATAAAAATTAAAACACATTTTCTTTATGTTACAATTGACAAAGAAATCATCCTATAGTTGTGAGTATTCATTGATAAAGAAATTAAATAAAATAGCTTAAGGTTTAATGTCGTGTTAATAGCATATTTGCACCAACACCCAAAGTTCCCACATATATTTTGATTGCAAATTTGTTTGATGAATCCCCAACCAAAGTTGAATCAATTTCATTATTTATTAATGGCATGCTTATTGTTGTTGACCTTACAAATTTACGTAGAAAAGGTGAAGAGGTGCATCAAGTTGAAAGAAACAATGGGAAAGGATTTAAAGATCCCAACTTCTCTCTTACTATAATTTTTGTATTCATACTTATTGTCACTCTATTGACATTGTTGTGCGAGATGAAGAGGAAAAATGTGTCAAGAGACAATGGAATATTGGCAACAAGACCTCTATTTATGCTACACATTCTTAATAATGTATGTTACATATTCAAAAGAGTGTTCAATTAACCTTAGGGAGGGCCAATTGTTTTCATTTTTATTTTTGCATTCTCGGGATGGGTTTTCGCATGCGAATCGATGCTTTTTGCTTCAAAGTGTCAACAACTTAGCGAGGCCCTGTGATTTTTTAAGGGATGGTCCTAAAATGAATATTATTGCTAAAACAATTGTGGTCACACAATCAAATATAATGCCTCTACTTACACATGTTATAACTCCTATAAGGTTTGTTGTTGAATCCAGTGTATATTATTTTGTGGCCATTGTTTTGTTAATGTCTTGAAGGATTCAAAAAATAATGAAAAAGATACCAAAGTAAATGACTCGATAGTAGTAGAGGGTAGAAAATTATATACGTCGTTGTAAGGCAAAATGTTTTAGGAATCTCTAATGGACATGATTATTTGGTACATTGCTGACCAAATTTATTGTTGAATAAGTATAAATAATTTAACATTTGAATACCCTACAAGGCTATAAATAAATTCCTACCTTTTGTTTGCTTTACAATTTTGTTTGTTGGGGAAAAGGGCTAAAAAATCAAAGGTGATTTTAGTGGTACCATCATACAAATCCTTTCAAATTTATTGTTAGAGATGTAAGGAAAAAAATTAAAAGGCATCATATGGAGGATGATTTTACCAAAAGTGAGAGCATGACACTTGTTTAGCATAGATTTAGTTTATCATTATCTATAAAGCGAATAATTTGAATTTATTTTTAGTTGTTTTTGTAAAGTATTGTCAAGTTTTATATATTAGTTAGATAATTTTTCCTTAGCTTTTATAATAATATTATTAAGCGCTTGTCATTATTAATGTGATTATATTTTACAAAGGTTAGTTGCTTTTATAAGATAGTACGTTAGATAGCATGAACAATATGTTATCTTGAAAAGGTATAATTTAATAATAATTGCAAGACAAGGGGACCCACTAATTAAAACTCAAGTGTACTACATAGGGTTTTTTTAATTCCCTACAATAGGGATTTCTCACACTTTATCCTCTTTTTCCAACTTGAAAGTTTTGAAGCAAATAATACCCTTGTAAATCACCCTCGTCTTACCATACTTTATACTCTTTTTCCATCTTGAAAGTTTTGAAGCATAGAAGACCCTTGTGAATCACCCTTGTCTTACCATGAATCCTTGTAACTTTAGGATTAAGAAAAATTATTCATAGACACGATTCTAATTGACATTCCATTATGAGGGAACAATTATACTACCATACTTGGAGAAATCTTAAGCACCATTAATGGTTATATAACATCGTAAATAATATCTTCCTAACTCTATATGATGTATGGAAATTCCTTTACTTTATTCATTATATTTGGTATATGGAAACAACTTCACACATATGTTTGAAATGGTAAAATTTGAGTTATATATTCTACATTTCAATCAAATATTTTACATTTCAATACAAATATGTTCACAATTTCAAATAACATATTTGTTTAATGGACACGAAGTGGTAACAATGAAATAACTAAACTTGATCTCCTTTATACATCGTAATCTTATACACACTTTACCCTTTATACTTTCTTAGTTAGGATTTTTCCTAAGAAAAAAATTGTGATTTAGCGTCGTAATATTAATAAACCCTAATTTTAATAAATACTAACTAAACCTTATATTGTTAGTTAAAAACGTTAATGATTATGTCGATAGGCATTCTACCATGGCAACAAGGAATGGGATCTAATGGTGTGATCATGTACATTCTTATATGAAATATGAAGAGAATGTAATAAAATTATTATTAATTTGAATGTGTTGTGCATAAAATCCAATATTGATATCTATAGGCATTTTCAAATAGATGTATTCTAGATATTTGTATTAGTAACTATTTTAAAATTGTTATTTTAAAATAAATAGCTAACATAACAATTCATATCCCTAAGTGTTATGGTTGTAACTTTGCCTTTTGACATGGCATGTTTATGTAGGCATTCATGGGCTTACATGGAAGGGGAGGATCATTAAGGGAAATTACAATTGGAACCCATTTTACATAATTGTATCTAACTTATCCAAGATAATGAGAGCATTAATTAATAGGTTTGGTGTGAGTCAACATATAAACCGAGAAATGTACCACGGTCCTTAAATATTCCAATGGAGATGACATCACATTAGAAGTTAAAATCATACTAAAATAATGATTGATTGATGCAGAAGATGGATATGTCTGCTTTCTCTCCTTTCCCTAATCTTCTTATGTGGCTTCATAATTAAAAGAAAACCCATTTGATTGTGCCTCTAAATATGCCTTACAACAAGTTGGATACATGTCATTATCATTATTTTTGTTTAAAAGATGTTATGTACCAATTAGTAGTGCTTAATAGTTTTTCTAGCATGATGGTTTCTTTGGAATGGAATATGTCCATTACAATTGTATTTAAGAATATTTTCCCCTAATTAACAAGATACACGATAGCCTCTAAATACATGCACATAAAGGCATTCTATAAATAAAACTACCAATTGTAGATATATTGTGTGCATTTTCGCGTTGTATACGTCGGTGCACTTGTGTGAAGTATTTAATAGACACTAAGAACGGTGAACGTGTACATGTTTATATTGATCTTTTAAATTGTCTTATAGTTGGGATTTCTTTCTCTTTATTATAATAAATGTGTAAATCCTTGTTTTTAGATTACACATAATTGGTATGTTAGAGTTCGAAAATATTTTAAATACGTAAAATGCATATATAAATTGCATATCATATGTAAAAAGTCCAATATATATTGCAATTTCAACCACACACTATATCTCTCAAATTTCTACATAAATATTTAAATTATTAAGTTAGTTTAGTAATAGAACTTATAAGAATGAACCAAAATAATATATCAATTGAGAGAGTAAAATATTATGACCCACATGTAAAACAGTTCATGTATGTTTTTTTAATTGAAGGGCTTTCTGATAAAGATCATCCATGTTAAACATTGGAATAAAGGACATTTATGATTCTTTAAATGGTAACGTGTATGTATGATCGTTTAAAAGTTTGACAAAATACTACATTATATATCATCTTTACTCATCTCACTTCACATTCGAGTTGTTAATTTAGATTGGTAGCAAATGGTAAGTAATAAAGGGAGGAGATTCTATTTCAATTATAGGTTCATTAATGATAACATGTAAGCTAGGTCTCTTTATTATGGACATGTAAGTGTTGATTTTAAATTTTAGTCGTGTTCAATTTTGTCTACCAATTTGTTAGCATATGGTTGTAATTCCCGAACAAATTTTTATACAAAAATGATATCCCCTCAATTGACAACTTCAATCACCCCTCTTTCACAATCTATCTTAAATTTGTGACTATTATATATAAACATCGTCATTTTCATATATGTACTCAGAGATCATAATCAAATGTAGGTGTCTACTAGCATATTGAACATCATAGGTTGTCATATTGAATCATGTCATCTCTTGTAATTTTTTTGACTACTTGCATTTGCCTACTACTTGAATTAACATGTAAAGTTTCATGCAAATAATAAATAGGAACCAATATTTATAATTATATTGGCCTAGTCTTACACTCATTTGTTCTTATGCAAAGTTTCATGTAAATAATCGAAAGTCAATAAATCCATGAATATTGATTCTTATTGATCATTCACATACAATTTTAGGTACAAATTTTAATATACATGATGATTTCAACTTGAAATTGTAATTATAATTTTTTTTTAAAGACATATAGTAAATATAACTTAAACCAATTAAAACTTAAATTTTTAGTTATAAATTTACCTTTTTTAATTAATGTTAACTATTAGATATTTTAAATATATTAATAAGAGTGTTGTTGTGTTGAGATTTTTTATTAATTTCCACCCATTCACCATTTCGTATTGTGTATTTCAAACTTATACACCATTTACCCAATGTTTGAATATCTTTCATCTCTCTCTCGAACCATTCCCTTATTAAACAATCAAAACAATTTTCTATAATTTAATAACCAATCAATGACGCTCTTATATTTTTAAGTTAAGTTTTGAATGTTTATATTTTTAAATTGAAACATGTTTTCCAATGTTGCAATGTATATAACGAGAATGACATAATTTTTTCTGAGGGTGAGAGTTTTATCCTTATATTTTTAACTTGAGTATACAAACATGCATAATTTTTAATAGAAACACATTTTTCAACGTTGTGATGTATACAATGAGTATGGCATGATTTTTGTGGAGTGTTGACACTTGTATGTGGTGGACTATTTGCTATGACACCTTAGAAAACTTGGTTTTCTCAAATCTGTTTTGATTAAAATAGGGCAATTAATGTCTGCTATGATATTCCCAATGCTTTTTTATATTTTTCTGTCACATTAATGTTTCTATATCTTATTTCTATAATGGTAATGATTTGTAAATGTTTTTGTCTGTTTCCAAATGTCTACAAAGATTATTTAGAGATTTTTCTTTCTACGGTTACATTTAGGAGTTTTTATAAAGTAAATTTTTAAAAGTATTATTCCATTTAATTTAATATTATTATTTTTACTATTGGCAATGTAGTTGTGTTTTTAAATAGAAAGGAAACAAAGAGAATTGAGTATACACAATTTTAAAGAATGAAAATTGAAGTTTAGGATCTTTTCAAATATTGCAAACCAAATTTATATGAAACTTTAAAAATAAAAAAATCATGTCTAAAGTTGTATGTCACATATGCTAATAATGCTTACTACAAAGTTATAGATTTACACAAGAAATTTGCACCGATAAACTTTTTTACAATCTATGTAATTCTTTTTGTAAAATAAATATTAAATTTACATCAATAAATTGATAAATAAGAGGAAATTATGCATGGCATACACCTATTTTTATAGATTAGATAAACTTCGACAATACATTATAATTTATTTTATTTTTATTTTTTATTTTCAGCAGTTATAATGGTTTCACCTAATCAAACAAATGAAAGAGGGTTAAAGTCTTCGTGTATCAATCAATTTAAATGGTACATCCACCCAACTCATGTGATTGTATACGTTCTTTTAGCCAAAAAAACATATTATCTTTCAAGTTAATGATTTTGGAAGGGTTTATTAATTTTTTTCTAAATATGTTATTGAGTAAATTAATTAGGTGTTTGTAAAGACCTATTTTACTTTTTAAAATGTCTATATTTTATCTAATTTTAATATATCAAAAACTCATTCATGATTCTATATTAAAAATATATCTAAAAAGTAATCAAATGAACCTTCATTTACTTACAAAGTGAGTCTTCCCAAGCGGCCATCGAATGCAAGGGTAACCGGTCCTTGGGACCTAAGGATTAGAGCTGGGTGGGTGGGTAGCGAGCAATCAGGCCCCACCATCAAGTCACACCCTTGCGCCTTATTTTTATTTTTTCAATTCTACTCACCTTTGTAAAAGTAGGACCCCAATCTCTTTCCATGTAACTTAACCTATACAATTTAAGAGTAAATTTTAGAATGTTTGCTTTATATTATTTACATTGATTTTTTTATTTTTTCTTACATTTCACAAATATATATATATTTTTCCTTTCTTATTTCATGCATTTATGAAGGATATATGTTGTAGATTCTAGAAAATAAAAATCCACGTATAAGTAAGATAGTGGCCATATTTTTTTCATTGTGGACAAGATCATACGGAGTAACCTAAGCAAAGCAAGCAATGAAGACAACAACAAGAGGAATACATGAGTTATTAAAAAACAACAATGCATCTATTCTTCCACAAATGGTTGATGATTATGTCTAAAAGATTTAGAAATCACATTGTAAAAAATTCCCACGCCAAAAAGAACTTGATTCCAAGATACTTTGTGACCAAAAATATCAAGAAAGTCATTTTGCACCATAGTCCAAGTTTTTTTAGCAAGCTTGTAACACTAAAAATATGCATGTTGGATTCATAGAGTTTACAAATCAAACAATTAATAGGATTAATGGCAACAAACCAATTGTTGTCACCAAAGGGTGGTTTGTGAAAAAGTAACTTTCAAGTAGTCATTTGAGCCATAACTTTGGCTTTAGACTTCCAAATGACACGCTCAATATGTTGTCATTTGATTTCAGAAATTTGTATCTCCTTGTTGAGTTTAACCTCTATTCCAAAAGCATTCTCGAAAGGAATTTCCGATAATCATAATTAAGTGGAAAGTGATCAACTAGTTTGTGACCATTAGGCCATCTGTAATCCTTCACAAATTTACATTACATTACATTGGCATATTAACTAGTAAAGAATCATCCACAAGTTGTTGAATTTCATTTACATCCAATATGCTTGTGTTTTGAAGGTGTAAAAATCCTGTAAAGTGACCAATGTTTCCATTGATAGCTAACTAACTGCCAAAGATCTATAAAGTATCATACCCCTTTCTTAAACAACCACTTATATTTCAGGATAGAAGGATGAGCAAGGGACAGCTCGTTAATTTGAATAAGCGTATTCCACCAAATGGAAGAAGTTGGAAAACTAAGCTTGTGTCATGCTATCAAGAGGGGAAGAGGTAGAGAGTTACAAGTTTTCATAAATATACACTTCTTTCCACTGCTCATTAAAGGCAGCACTTGCTATCTTATGGCAAATAAGAACTTTCCAAGGTTCAGATCTGTGAAAGTTGGAATGACTCATTTAGAGATCAAATGTTTAGCTTGCATCCAAAGGATCTATGACCTCGAGGCCTACTTTGGCGTAATGTCTTGCATACCCTTTGTTATCTAAATCGACTCTCATTGGAACTAAAGGAAAATTCCTTGAAAGTTCCACGAGTGCTTCTAAACCCAAAATAATACCTCGCCGCCTCATCACATTGCACGAGAAACAGTGGAATTTTTTTGGTCATTCCCTCGGTACGAGAAAGAAGACGAGTGGGAAACTTTGAGGAAAATGAAAACAACCATTTACATATTTTCCTCACAAAGATTCTCTTCCAACAATTTGTGGTCGAGATGACAAATGGAGAAACTCAATGGATTCAATTGTGCAATTTTTATGGGATGTGATTATTAAAGGCTCATTCACATCATAAAGTGAGTCATGCATATATTTTTTAATTAATCAAATCAAAATACAAAAGTCAAATTCATGAGTACAATATTTATGTGTTTATCTTTTCTTGTTGTGGTAATGCCCTTCAATTATAAATTGTCTTGTTATTTACGATTGAATGATGCCATTAATGATGTCCTACTCCCTTATTGTATGCAATGTTCGGACACCTAAACTTTGTGTCATATTTATATAGTTTGGGGTTGTAAAGGTTTTGTGCTTGCCATTACTTGCATTCGCTATTGTATTTCATCCTTTATATGTGAGAGAGGGTTTTATGTTGTATTTATGTTTGAGATATCTCAGTAGTTCTCTAAATCTATTTTGTTGTAGATTTCTCGCTTCTGTAGCCTTTTTCTCCTTCCCAATTTTGTTGCCTTTGTGTTTTTAGTTAAAATATCCAAAATACCCAAATACACTCATCATATGAGAGAACTACTGTCTCAAATGCAAAGGAACATCACCTTGTCGATAGGTGATCTTCCATAATTATTGTATATTTTATTGCATCTCCATTGGGTTATATCTATGAATCTAAAGCGATATAAAATCTTCTCAATTCCCTTTTTGTCATCCCTTTTATCTCAAATAAATTTTCTTATCATCTTGGTGAGTCTATTATATGAAGCTTTAGAGGGGAGCCAACATGAAGAGTGGTAGACATGAGTTCGCAAAAAAACCTTGTTAGCTATTTCAATTCTACCCGTGAAAGGATAAAAATTTAAAGCCCCAACAATCTAGATTTTTCCTAAAATTTGTTTAAGAATCAATTCCACATCACTTAAACAAACTCCTAGGCTAAAAGGAATACCCAAATATCTTGTAATTTCTCGATTTTGAATACAATGTCATTTATCAAGGTATCCAATGCGGAGTTGAGTCAACTTGAATCATAAAAATTTAGTCTTATGCATCGAACGTTTAGAACCTCAAATAGCATAAAACAATTATTTCAATAAATTTGGACATATTCCAATGAATCTAGACTCCAATATTACAAATTTTGGTAGAAATTTATCACTTTTTGTGTATAATGGATTTTTTTGTTACTATTGGATTCCATTATTACTATTATTGGATTCCATTAGTAGTACTATTGGATTCCAATATTGTTGTTATTGGATGCAATGGAGTTCCAATATCACTATTTTTGGATTCAATATTGTTGTTATTAGACGCTAATGGAGTTCCAATTTCGTTATTTTTGGATTCTAATTTCATTATTTTTAGATTCCAATTTTGCTATTTTTAATTCCAATTTTGAAAAGTTACATAAGGCTAGCAAGACCGTTGGGCTCTAGGGTAGCGGTTCTTTAAGCTACATAAGGCTAGTGGTCGCTAAGTTATATAGGGCTAGCGGCCACTCAGGCATTTTATTACTGAAAATTTAGGCATTTTAAACGATTTCACCCAGATTTAGGTATAATGGGTTCCAATATTTTAATTTTTAGATTCCAATATTCCAATTTTGCTATTATTGGATTCCAATTTCGCTATTTTTGGATTCCAATTTCGCTAAGTTACATAAGGCTAGCGGTCGCTAAGTTACATAAGGATATTTTTGGATTTCTTGATTTTCAATTTTGAGAATCCAAGATTTCAATTTTCGATTCTAATATTTTAATTTTGAAGTCCAATATTTCAATTTTGGATTCCAATATCTGTAATTTTGGAGTATAGCAAATACCAATATTTAATTTTTGGACTCCAAAATTAGTAATATTGGATTCCAATGAGAGCTATATTTTTAGTTGCTTGGACTGGAATATGTCAGATTTCTTGAAATAAGTGTTACAAGATAAATCAAGAACATCCTTAGTATTGTTGATTTCATCTTCATTGTTGCGAAGAAAAAAACATATCATCATCAACAAAATGAGAATTAAGGGCACAAGAATCATTAGGGAGTGTGATCCCCTTAATCAAATTGTTGTCATGCACCTTCTGTTGCAAATATCCAAGAGCATCGGTTGTTAGATCATACAAAAGGGGGCAAAAGGAAGCCTTGACATATGGATCTTTGGAGCGAGAAAGGGCTTGGTGAGGGGTCCATTCGGTGAAATTCTAGTTGAGGTATCACTTGAAGAGCATTTGGATGCACGACATATCATTTTTTCCAAATCCTAACCAATATAGCATATTGATGATAGATGATAATTTGATTCTATCATATGCTTTATCAAAATTTAATTGGACACTAAGACAACTTTGAAAGGTTTTTTGAGTCCATTCAACAATTTACCATGCTAAAATAGGTTTATCAAGAATGAAGCGCCCCCAATAAAGTTGGATTACTCATGTCTAAAAATCTATTGAACCACTTGCTTTGATTCTTTTGCAATGACTTAGGCAATAATCTTATAAGAGGTATTAAGAAGAGTGATGGGCCACCAACGGATATGTTATGCCTATTATTTGTATTTTTGATAATGAACTTTATTCACCCATGATTAATAAATGTACATAGTGAACTGTTTGTTCGGCTTCAAGATAAACTTGATTAAAATCTTCATATATAACAAGCCACATGATCTTGATGAACTCGGTAAGATACCATATAAACATGGGATTTTTCATTTGACATGGAGAAGAGAGCACATTTTAGTTCCTTCAAGGTCAACAACTGTGAAGATGATGATGCATGTCCCTAATGATCTTGGAAAGGATACACTAGCTAAGCACCTTAATTATTTAAAGGTCATGTCTTGGATATTCTCATCAACGAAGAGGGATTCTAAATCTTTGTTGAAAACTTCTTTAATTTCACTATGAGAGGAATAACATTTCTCATTGTGATCCAAAATGGACATTATCCTCTCTCTTTTGTGTTTTTGTTTCAAGTATTGAAAGAAAAACTTGAAAAATAAAATCCGAATTAAACAAAATCAAATTTGAGCTCCCTATCCTCGAATGTAACTTAAGTTCTCTTATTTTATTTTCTATAATAACCACAAATTTTGGAATTTTGCCACTTGTATACAAGGAAATTAATGAATGAAAGAAGATAAGAGAAATAAACACCATATTATACCTTTTTGTAGACTTCTTACAAACCTCAAAATAAAACCGTAGAATCTTTAAGCTTGTTTGATCTTGTTAAAGATTGATTGTGGATGCTCTTGATTAACCTCTCAAGGTGGATGAATGCAATGCTACGAGCAGATTTCATGAGGATTCGAGCAACAAATAAGTAGAGCTTCGTTGCATTTTCTCATGGATTTCCAAGGATGATTTTGTGAAGGAAATGTCTTGCTTTTATAGTTGAGGGTAGGACCATGAAAGGTGGATGGAAGATTGACTAAGCTCCAGGTCATAATTGTAATCACCCAAGAATAGAAAGTAGATTGATTTTGGGAGTTGCAGATTTCAAGGGGCAATAGACATTTGGAATAAAAGAAGTTACATCCAAAAATTGAATTACACGTACAATCCAATTTCCCCCACACTTCTAGGAATCTAGAAGTGGAGTCCAAGTTGAGTTAACTGGAATAGGGAAGTTGAGTTCTAAGTGTAGTTAACTAGGATGAGGAAGTTGAGTTCAAAAGGAGTCTAAGTGGCAGTTTGACTAGGAAAATAGGTGTATTTTCCTAATTAAGTAACTAATTTAATTAGCTACAATGTGCAACATAATTAATTAATCATTTATTTAATAAATGATAATTAACTTAGCTAAAGTGTGTTATGGACTAATTTAATTAATCCAAGGGGTGGATGCACATGATTAATTAATTGGATTAATCAATCACAAAGGGGATATGAGCTAGGATGTGAACTGGGATAGTATTGGGAATAAGTATGTAATTTTGGGGTGTCTCTGACCACCAAATAATATAGTTGTCACTTGCATGTATCTTGGCAACTAAATTCTAAAGAGTAGTAAAGGTAACCATTCAATCCCCATTGTTCAAATGAAGCACATTAAACTTGTATGAAAAATCAAAAGATTTATCTTCAACACAAGTAAGGGAGAGTTTAAAATTAATAGGGATATAGTCGAGATAAGTGGTAGCCATATCAAGATACACCATTTATCCTTGAGTAAAGGTGTGGCTTGAAGATACATAAAATCTATCCAAGTGACTAAATGTTGTATTATAACTTGATATGCAATTTGACCATATGAACCAATGCTCCTTTCGGGTATCAAACTTCACAAGCATAGTCAAAAACTCCTAAAGATTTCCTATAATATATTCAAGCCCCAATTTGAGAATGAGATTGTTTGAACTGACTAGGTCAACTCGACTTATTTTATTTTCTATCATGTTGAAGTCTCCTCCAACAACCCATTACAGTAAAGGGAAGGTTGTCACTCATCCATTGCAAAGATAAGAACATTTGTGTGGATCATTAGGCACATAAATCGGGAAAAACCCAATGTTCATTTGTGTGGATCATTAGGATCATTTGTGTGGACCAAGTAATATAGTTGAAGACAAATAAGTTGCCTAAAGGGCTGGTCACCTTAGAGCAAATGTTCATCCCTAATGATGAGTTCAAGGGTGAAGAAAGATACATGCACGCCGCGTAAGAGGACTGCTCCTCCATTACTATTACGTGGGGAAAAGAGTTGTTGCTCAAAGCAAGACTTGTGCACATGAAGAAAAATAGGCCTTCATCTCTCTCTGTCAAAATACAGTGATATTTTCTCATGGGAGTATGAAGACCTCAAAGGTTTTGATCCAAGTGTTTCTCAACACTCCATTGACCTTGATCTGGTATAAATCCCATCAGACAGAAGTAGTGGCAGTCAATCCAAAAATAGAGCCCCTCATGAGAAAGGAGTTATCCAAACTCATTGAGGAAAAATTATCTTTCCCATCAAATATTCCACCTAGGTCACGAATCTTGTTCCAGTGCGCAAGAAAAATGGTGAAATCAGACTCTGTGTTGATTTCAAGAGATTTGAATAAGGCATCTCTAAAGGATCATTATCCTTTTCCTTCAATGGAGCAGATTTTGCAGACCGTAGCTAGCACTGCGAGACATTCTCCATGCTAGATGGATATTCGAGGTTTCAACTAGATCCTGGTCAAGGAAGAGGATCAATTCAAAACAACATTTACAACCAAGTGGGGAACATATGCATATCATAAAATGCCCTTTGGTATGTCAAATGTGGGTGCAACATTTCAAAGCACGCCATGGATATTGCCTTCAAAGGTTACATCAATGAGTTCATCTTGGTTTACCTTGATGATATAACTGTCTTCTCAAAGCAGAGTGTGGATCACATGGCACACCTGGAAAAGGTATTTAAGAGATGCAGAGAATTTGGGGTATCTCTTAACCCCAAGAAGTGTAATTTTGCAATGGCACAGGGCAAGCTCTTGGGCCATGTGGTTTCGAAGGATGGCATCACGATTGATCTTGAGCATGTTTCAGTCATCCTAGCCCTTTCCCTGTCGGCACACAAAAAGGCCTTACAGTCCTTCCTTGGAAAGATTAACTTTGTTAGGCGTTTTATCCCTAACTTTACGGGACTAGTTCGGCCCATCACCTTTATGCTCAAGAAGGACATAGCCTTCAGATGGACAACAGAAGGAAGAGAAATCTTCAACAAGATCAAGAAAGAGATTTCTTTTGTGCCAACACTCATCAATCCATATTATTCAAAGGATTTCATCCTTTATGCTTATGGCGTGATGCAAGTGTTGTTGTTGTCCTGACACAAGGAAATGAACAAGGACTAGAACAGCCAGTGGCCTTCTTCAACCAGACGTTGAAGGATTATGAATTGAAATATAGTCACATGGAGAAGCAAGTCTTTTCCATCATGCACGTGCTCAAGAAATTCAAAAGTATGCTCACCACAAATCATATCAAGGTGTTAGTCTCCCACTCATCTGTCAGAGACTTCATCATGGGAGCAAAGATCAGTGAGAAGAGAGCACGATGGGTGACTAAAATCATGGAATATGATGTGACTATTAAGGCCACAAAATTGGTAAGAGGCAGTGCACTCTGCAAGCAGATTGCGAGGATGCGCGAGTGAACCTAAGGCTTCATTATTTCTAGATGAAGACCTTTTGCATGTAGAACTTGAACAGAATATAGACCTTGTGTGCACATGATTGGATGAAGGACATGATCACATTCCTTTCTAAGGGTGCATACCCTCCCGGTTTAAATAAAGAAAAGAGAAGACATCTGAGGTTACAATCTATCCCTTATGTGTTGATTGATGGACTTCTCTTCAAAAGGAATCTTGATGGTGTGTTGTTAAGATGTATCAACAACGCGTAATGAGAATGAAAAAGTGTTAGCATAATTTCATGATGGATTCTCTGGTGGACACTTCTCTACCAAGACTACAACAATAAAGATCATAATGGTAGGTATCTTTTGGCCTACCTGTTTGCAGATGCACATAGGTGGGTCACAAAATGTAAAGAATGCGCTTTCTTTATAGGAAAGAAAATATTGGCAAAGCACTTCCCCTCTGACCAATCCAAGCGGATCAGCCCTTTGCGCAATGGGGTCTCGACTTCATAGGCATGATCAATATGCCTTCAAGCTAACCTTTGGACATAAATGGGTGCTTGACATTTCTACAGATTACTTCACCGAGATGAACAAAAGCTTTCACGCTTAAGGTGTTATGCCCTTAACCTATTACTTGTATTAGGATATGAGTAGCCGACTTGTGGCTTACCATATCATTTTATTATATCATTTATACTTTCTCATGCTTAATAGGTCAGCCTTGGTGATGGCCATAGCATATGAATAGTATATATAGGGGATTATAGGTAGTATTTCATTATCATTTGGAGCATTTGAGTCTTATTGTATGGTTTGGAGGTTGCCCCCTCGAAGTGGCGAAGCTATTCTAATTGCATATTGAGATCATTATTTTGGAATATTGTGTTATTTGGTGTTATATTTCTACTCATGATCTGAATTATACAAGTAATTTCATTACAAGTGGTATCAGAGCTGCGATCTGGGCCAAAATTAGGGCAAAAACCTAATTTTTGTTTCAAAGCTTTATATTTGCAAACCAGAGTGAATTGGTGGGAGATATTTTTACCGAGTTGTGAAGCATTTCAAGTAAGGTTCCTGAAAATTTCAGACTTTTTAAATTTATTTTGCAAAATTTATTACAAATTTAGGGTTTTTCATAAAATCACTCCCTAGGGTGCAAATTGTGGAAAATTTTCAAGTTCTTTACATTTTCGGAAAGCTCTCAAAAAATAGTATTAGTATATTCTTTGTGTTTTTTCTTGTTCGGATGAAATTGTATCGAAACCCTAAACCCTAAGGTTTGACATCATGACGGGGCCTTCCACAAGAGCAAAAAAGAATCCGGTTACTTTGGGTAAAACCCCAGATAAAGATGGGGTAGTGATTGAAGAGATGGAGTCAGAAGGGGTAAATATAGATTCCTCAGCACTAGGGTTTACCTCAGTTGATCATAAGGTGAGCCAACTTGAGTATGAGTTGCAAAATGTACAATCTGAGATGGCCTCTAAAGGAGACATAGCCCAAATCAATCATCATTTGGATGATATCATGCAACATGTAAATGGTAACCAGTATGGCCCAAATACAACCCATATCAACCAAGGAGGACCTTCAGTTCAAAATCACGGACAAACTAACCATATTGGATCACTTTTCCAGTCCCATCAGAATCAAACTTATTCGCAACCACGGAACATGATGTCGAAAGTGGATATGCACAAATTTGATGGTAAGGATCCCCTGAATTGGATAAATCAAATGGAGAACTTCTTTGAGTTAAATCAAACACCATCAGGACAAAAGGTGACATTGGCATCCCTATAGCTTGAACCCGACCAATTTGTTTGGTATCGTTGGTTATGTGCTCAGAGGCAGAAGAATGGTCTAGGTGTCACTTGGATAGTTTTTACCGAGGAGTTGCAATTGCACTATAGTTCCATTGTTTCAAAGAACTACTTTAGTCAATTAGCAAAGTTACGGCAAACAGGATCAGTCAAAGATTATGTGCATCAATTCCAAAACCTATCCTTAAGAGTGAAGAATATTCCAAAAGAGAATCTGAATGACATGTTTCTTGGGGGTCTTAAGGACCACATCGAGCATGAGGTATGGATGTTTAATCCAATCAAGCTTTCTGATTCTATTATCATGGCACATCGTGTAGAGGAAAAAGTTCTTTGTAGTAGGAGGCCACCTTTCATTAACACCAGAGACCATAGTATCTCTTCCCCTTAATTTTCTCGGCCAATTAGACTGACTCCTCAATAAATGGAAGAAAAGAGAGCAAAAGGATTATGTTTTAACTGTGATAGCAAATATGGACCGGGACATAAATGTGCTAAGAAGAAGTTGTTCTATATTGATGGAGGTAATGAGGATGATGAGGAAGCTAAAATTATAGGAGAGGCTGAGGAACCAGTAGAAGATGAAGTAGAGGATCACCAACCTACAATTTCTTGCCATGCATTGTCAGGTATTAGTACTCCTCAAACACTCAAGGTTATTGGCTATCTCAAAAAATAGAAGGTGACGGTGTTGATTGACTCGGGAGTACTCATAACTTCATAAATAGTAAGTTAGTTGCCCGCCTCAATTGTTTTATTTACCTAGCTCCAGAAATGCAAGTTATGATTGCGGATGGTGGGATAGTCAAGTGCACAAGAAAGTGCCATAGTATCAAGCTTTCCATGGGAGACTACATGTTAGACTCGCCTATGTTTGCTATTTCTATGGGAGGGGAAGATATTTTTTTGGGGGTCCAATGGCTCACAACCTTAGGTACTATAGAGATGAATTTCCAAGAATTGTTCATGTGATTTCATTCAGATGGAAGGACAATACAATTGAATGGGATGGTAGCTAAGTCTCCATAGATTATTAGCTCTCATCAAATGTAGAAGGTTCTCAAAAAAGGAGTGGATGGATTTATAGCAAAGCTATTTTCCATAGAAGTACAAAATACAAAATCTTGATGTCACCCGATCTTGAGAAGATTGTGGATGCTCACTCATCATTTTTGATGCAATTCCAAAGGGACTACCACCATTAGGGATCATGATCATGCCATTGATTGATTCCAGGAGCCAAACACCTAACATCGAGACCATATAGATACCCATATTCCCGAGAAAAGTGAGATCGAGAAAATGGTGGAGGAAATGTTGAAGGTAGGTATCATCGAGGCATAGCTTGAGTGCATATTCTTCACCGGTGGTCATGAGTACGTACGGAGGATGAAACATGGAGAATGTGTCCAGATTATGAGAACTCAACAAGTACACCATCAAAGATAAGTTTCCTATTCCAGTAATTGATGAATTGCATGGTGCTTTTTATTTCACAAAATTAGATCTTCATTTGGGTACCATCAAATTAGGATAAAAGAGGAAGATGTTCATAAAACAGCTTTCAAGACTCATGAGGGCCATTATGAGTTTTTGGTAATGCCTTTTGGTCTTACAAATGCGCCCTCAACCTTTCAAAGCTTGATGAACACTATTTTTAGGCCGTTTTTAAGGAAATTTGTATTAGTTTTCTTTGATGACATATTGATTTACAGTAAGACATGGGAAGAACACTTACAACATGTAAATAACGTGTTGGAAGTTTTGGAGAAACATACTCTATATGCAAATCCATCCAAATGTTATTTTGGTGTACAAGAGGTAGAGTATTTGGGTCATATTATATCCCATGAAGGCATCAAAGTGTATCCTCAGAAGATCAAAGCTATGGTGGAATGGCCAAGGCCCAAAAATCTCCATGGGTTCCTAGGACTAAAAGGGTACTACTGAAGATTTGTGCGGGGTTATGGTAGAATAACAACCCCACTCACTACATTACTAAATAAGGATGCCTTCCATTGGATAGACGTAGCCACTAAATCCTTTGAGCAGCTGAAGGAAGCCATGTGCAAAGCATCCCAGTTTGGCTACTCCCAACTTCTCAAAAATCTTCATTGTTGAATGTGACACTTCAGGATCAGAATTGGGAGCAGTTCTAATGTAGGAAGGAAGACCAATTGCATTTGAGAGTCACCAATTCAAAGGAAAAGATTTGCTCAAACCTTGTCTATGAGAAAGAAATGATGGCTATTCTTTATGTGGTCAAGCAATGGAGGCCCTATCTCATGGGTAGACACTTGGTAAAAACTAATCATGATAGTCTCAAATACTTTTTGGAGCAAAGGTTATCATCTGAGGAACAAAAAAGTGGGTAACAAAAATGTTGGGTTATGATTTTGAAATCATATACAAAAAGGGTAAAGAAAATGTAATAGCTGATGCGTTGTCAGGAAGGATACATCCGCAGATGCCTTACTATGTGGAATGTCCATGTTGATGACCAATTGGGTGGATGAAGCAAGATTGGAATGGAATCAAGACAAGGATACACAATCTCTAATACAGAATATCAAACAAGGATCTATGACATCTAACAAATTTGAGTGGAAAGGTAATGCCCTATGGTACAAGGATAGGTTATACTTGAGTAAAGATTCTAAGTTGAAGCATAAGATTCTTGCAGAGCTACATGCCTCACCTGTTGGAGGACACTCTAGGTTTTTGAAGACATATCATAGAATAAAAAGAGAATTATTTTGGGAAGGACTCAAGGGGATGTACAAAAGTTTGTATCAGAGTGTTTAGTGTGCCAATAGAACAAAGGGAAATAATTAAGACACCATGTGCATTCAACCCTTACCAATTCCTAGCCAGAGATGGGAGGAGGTCTCCATGGATTTCATCACCAGATTGCCTTGTTTAGAGGGTAAGAATGTTATTTTGTGATTGTGGATAGGCTCACAAAATATGCCCATTTTTGTGCCCTATCACATCCATTTGCAGCGAACCGATGCACTATTTTTTTGGAGACAGTTCAAAGGCTACATGGAACCCCAAAGATAATTGTAAGTGATCGTGATCCTATTTTCATATGTAATTTTTGGACGGAATTATTTTCATGTTTGGGTACTCAGCTAGCTCACAGTTCATCTTATCATCCTCAAACTGATGGGCAAACAAAAGTGGTCAATAAATGCTTAGAGGAGTATTTACATTGTTTTGTAGATATAGCGGGAAAGGTGGATTAAATGGCTACCATGCGAGAATGGTGGTATAACACATATTTTCATACCTCTTCTCAAATGACCCCATTTTTATCATTATATGGTTACCATCCACCTTCTATCACTTCCTCCTTGAGGGTGCAAACTAAGGTCAGAGATGTTGAGGAACACATTCAACATCAACAATAAGTTTTGGCTAGTTTGAAGGAGAATTTAGCATTAGCACAAAACAAGATGAAACAACAAGCAGATCAACACCGTAGTGAAAGACATTTTGAAATTGGTGACTAGGTTTTTGTACATCTCCAACCTTACAAACAGATGTCCCTAAAGCAACAGAAAAAGGAAAACAAACTTGCTCCTAAATATTATGGCCCTTATCAGGTTCTACAGAAAATTGGTAGTGTTGCTTATAAACTAGAGTTGCCTCCATCTTCACACATACACCCAGTATTCCATGTTTCATGCCTAAAGAAGGTTATTGGACAGAAATTTGAAGCCCAGACAGAGTTACCAGAACTTGACGAGGAAGGAAGAATCATTTTGGAGCCAGAGAAGATTCTGCAAACATGTACTAAGAGGCTGAGAACTAGAGACATTAAGGAATATCTGATCAAGTGGAAGAATCTGAGCATAGAAGACACCACCTAGGAGGATGAAGTTTTTTTACAACAACATCCAGGATTATTCAACATTGAGGACAACGTTGGTTTGAAGGGGAAGGGCATGCTACGCCCTTAACCTATTACTTGTATTAGGATATGAGTAGCCGACTTGTGGCTTACCATATCATTTTATTATATCATTTATACTTTCTCATGCTTAATAGGTCGGCCTTGGCAATGATGGCCATAGCATATGAATAGTATATATAGGGGATTATAGGTAGTATTTTATTATCATTTGGAGAATTTGAGTCTTATTATATGGTTTGGAGGTTACCCCCTTGAAGTGGCAAAGATATTCTAATTGCATATTGAGATCATTATTCTGGAATATTGTGTTATTTGGTGTTATATTTTTGCTCATGATCTGAATTATACAAGCAATTTCATTACATAAGGAATCAACTGAGGCAGTCATCTTTGAATTTCTCGAGGGTTTAGTCACAAGGTTTGGCATTCCTCAAACCATTATCTCTGATAATGTAAAGGCTTTCCTTGGTGCAAAAATCACCAATTGGGATCTAAGTCTGGGCATTTACGTGAAAACCTCTTCCAACTATTACCCTCAGGGCAACGGTCCAGCCAGAATCAACAAACAAGAACCTGATCAGAATCATGAAGCGCACAATGAACATCAACCAAAGACAGTGGCATACGAAGGTGTTGTGCGTGCTCTGGTCAGATAGAATCATAGTAAAAAAGGAACTTCACCTTACAAGCATACATGGCAAGGAGACCGCCCTTCCTTTGACACTAGAACTAAATTCTTTGGCACTTTCCCAGAAGCTGGAATTTGAAAGCGCGGATCAGAGAGAAATCAGGATGGTAGAGCTGGTTCATCTTGAAGAACTCAGAAACTCTGCCATGATCAAGCTAGAACAACATCAACAAGCAACAAAGAAATGGTTTAACAGAAAGGCTAGGCCTCAAGCTTTCAAAATTGGGGACTGATTCTAAAATGGGATCTTGTGAGCTAAGCCGGGCACCATTCAAATTTTGATGCACTTTGGAGTGGCCCATACATCATCAAGTCTTGCAAAGAAGCTAACTCTTTCGAGTTAACTCATCCAGATGGAAGCGTCGTTGTAAATCCCAATAAACGGGATCTATCTCAAACCCTTCCATTAGGTTTTCTACATCATGTTGTATATTATAAAGTAGTTTCAATTCCTCCAAGTGTGCTCCACGCACATTGTTTGTTTATACATAGTTCTTTCCTCTCGTGTGCTTCTGTGCGCGCTCTTTTGTTACTTCCAGAGTGCAGAGCTTCTCTCAGCAGTTGTGAGATTTAGAACAGAGTGCGAAATGATTCTCAAGTGATCATGGGGTAGTTTCATGATTGCACAAATAGACTCCATGCCCAATGGATGCTTCAGGCTACTGATCTCTTTCATCTAGTAGGCAAGATGGCCCCGAAAGTCACCAAAACTGTTATCCAAATAGCTCTCCTAGTGATTTGGATAACTTACATACACATTCTAGCCCTAAGTTATTCATTGAAGAATTGCACGTGCTCAAAATCACTTGGCACATTCCCTTGGTCACATTTTACCTCGTACCCCTTTCCTTTTCTCCTTCCACTTCTCCCTTACGCCCACATTCCACACGTTCACCTTCTTCCTAGTCAGCTTCTTCCCATCCCATGTGCCTCGCACTTACTACTAAGTCCTTGGCCCTTTCGCGCGTCGCGCCCATTACCTTGTAATAGTTATGCCTTAACCATACGTTCTCTGCTCACTAGTTTTCTTCATCTCCCTACGTGCATCACACGTTTTCTTCATCCCCTACGTGCATCACACGCATCCCCTCTGTGCCATCCTTTGCTTTCTCCATGCACCCTTCCCTCGTGCCCTTCTATGCCAAATCATCTTTTAACATGTTTAAGTGTGTCGCACACAACCAGTCAAAGTGCACCAATAGAGCGTCGAATCCTTGCAATAAATCAATGATTGACATGTGGCAAAAATGACAAATAGTTATACATTTGGCCATCATCTCAGCCAATCCACGTGCATCACGTGTTTTTCATACGCCGGCAGCTCGACATCTTCTAATGGCCGTATCTTACGCTACAAAGCTCATATCGGCACGTGCCTGGACTTGTCAGAGAGCTGCTGACATTAACTACAATGCTAGAAATTCAAAATTCAAATTCTGGTGGATCTGGTAGGTGAGAAATGAGAAAAATTCTTTATAAATAGTGATGAGCATATCTAATTTCTCTAACCACCCAATTTGGTATGATCTACCCTCCTTTGTCTTCAACACATCAAATAGGCATGGGGAAGCATATTTCACATATTTCAAGTGGATTTATAGACATTGAATGCTTCTTGTTGGTGGTTATGTTTCAAATTCAGGTTTTCCCTCCTTTTCCCTTCTTCCTCCATGGATTCATCTATAAATGTAAGAGCAAGGCTCATTTGTTATGTTGGACACTCTGGATCCTTACGCATTTTGCTAAGGACTCCATATTTTCTATATTTTGAGTTGCAGACCTCTATGTTTGGCTCTTACATGTGGATATCGGCCTCCTTCATCATTGTAACAGCTTTGTGCATTTTTGGAAGTAATAGAAGCATCGTTTTGTGACTATTCTCTGTCCTAACATGTTTGCATTCCTTCTTCTTGCCTTTTCTTTTGCGTTGTGTGTTGGTTGTGCTACTTCAGGTCCCTTGCAGTTCCATATTTAGTTGTGTTCCATGAGAACAATTTGATGAATGCATGTTTCACTGTGTTATTTGTACCTAGCCTCCTTTCACGCATTCCCTTTTATTCTCACTCAGAAAAGATAGTGTTCATCCCTCTTTTCTAGTGTTATCGCCTTTTAGTGTAGTTTCCTTCCATGTTATCCTTACGTCCATGGTCCTTGGCATCATCGACTTAGTTTTCCTTCCAAAGCACTAGGAGTAGCAGTAGCAATAGAAGTAGATAGAGAAGCGGCCTTTTCGAAGATCCATCCCAATCTCGTAAGGTCCCGTAACTTGGGGATGGTTCCATTGTGGTCTCAAACACCTTGGCCCTTCCGAGATCAAGCGTAGGTACACATTTGAGCAACCAACAATAACATTAAATTATAAGTCGAATTCTTAGACACCTTATCTTTGAAGGTGTAGTGCCCTCAATTTCACTCTGTTGCTTGAAGATTGAATCTATGATACATTAATTTTTGAGACATTTATGTGGATAATATCATGTTACTTGGATAAAATTACTATGATTTATTATATAATATCTCTTGTGGACCTTTTCTAGATAGGATGACATATGGGGTTCGCGAAGTTGATTTACCACCTTATCCTTACCACTTGGTTTTGATATAGTGATATGGATAATTTTGATCTAGGGTTTACACAAGTTGTATTTTGGTTAATGATTCACGTATGTCTATTAATTGATCTTCTCTGGAATGTGCTAACCTAACTTGACAGGTGGTGTATGAGGCACACACTGCCAATATTATTTTCATTATTGTTTGTCTCGGTGTTATTGATATGGATGTTATGGAAATAAGATTTAAATGGGTTATGTTTTGTATGTTATGGATGTATATAGTTTTGGTTATTATCTTCATATGAATGTTAATTGATGTTTTAACTCAAAATTTGATTTGACCAATTAGATGTATGTAGAATCATTTCATTTGGTTTATTGTATCGAGTAGGTATGATGATGTGTGAATTGAGTGTGTAGGATACAGGTTCACCACAAGAGAATGTGGGACTCTAGAGATGCACCTCTAATTTGCACAAGTGGTGGTGGGCTGAAACCTCCCCTTTGTTTGATTTTTGTTTTGCCTAGTATACGTGTTGTGATTATTACGGACACCCTTAGTGGTTCCCTCTTGACCCTTATTGTATTAATTTTTGTTTAACCCTTGTTCTAAGTTAGTTTAGGGGCATAATGGTTCCTACTTGTGTTAGGGATGATTTATTATTGTTAATCATGTTCTTAGAGGTGTGGGACCACTTAAACATGAGTTAGGTGGGCCCCACCACCTCTCCATGTGTGCCACTTTTCCCAAACCCGAATTTGGGATAAAAGTGGAAATTGTAAGTGTTGTTTTTTGTGTTGGGGTCTCATTTTCACCAAAATAGACCCCTTGGACCCTACCTATGGGTAGGAGGGTCTTTTCAAGGATCAAATTAGTTTTTCTACCATTAGAGCCTATTTTTTCCACATCATTATTAATGATCTTGATTTGTGAGCCACCTTGGAGTGGAGGAAATTTAGTTTTAATTTTAATTTAGGATTTTGGGGATTCTCCTCCATTATTACTTTTGTCTTTTGTTGGATAGGGACTTGTGGGAGTCTTGTTGGGAGAGGGAAGAGGGTGACACATGTCACCCTCTCATTGGTGAGAATCCTTGGGGGACTTCTCTTCATATACCTCCACTTATATGCTTAGGGGAAATTTTTGGTCTCATTTGTTTTACATAGGAGTTTGGGGGAGAGCTTAAAGATGACCTAGGAGCTTGGAGGGCTTGACTTACAATTTGGATTTGGATGTTCTTACTTGTGAGGTAAGTCTCACAACTTTCTTTTGTTGATTTAACTTGGGAATCTATGTTTGTTTTCTTAGCTATGTTTTGGAAATGGGTATGAATGTTATATTAAATCCATCAGTTATCCATCATTTTCCTCTTTTTGAAATGCATGGAAATACCTTTGTGAGGTATGGGAAGTCATGGAGGCTTGTGGTAGCATGAAACTATGTTGATACTCATTTGGTTATATGAGAAAATTTGGGTGCCACAAGTTAAGTCTATTTCTTTTATCTCTCTTTGTGAAGTGTTGGGTTTTGTATGGGTGTAACAATGTGTAAGCTGTTTTACGATTCTTAGACATTTCTTCAAAAATTGATAAAGCAGAGATAGGGTAACAGGCGTAGGAGGAATACATGTTGAAATGTTGGTTGATAGGTTGTTGCGCGCGTGTTGAATTCTTAATCCACAGCTGATCGTGAGAGCTTCCTTTTGGCTGGGAGGAACTACCTGAAATGAAAAGCAAGACCACCAGAAAGAGTTAAACAATATATGTAGTGGACTGCCTAGCATGTGCTAGATCTGGGAAGTGTGATACTTCCTAGACGATTGTCAATCCACTATTTAAAACAATTTAATGTTGGTAATAAAGTAAATCCTATTGTAGTTAAAATGATTTAGGTATCTCATTTAAAACACAATAAGAAAGATCTAATCTAACAGGCTAGGTTAAAATAAGATCCGAAGGTCAAGTAACTAGTTATGGGTCTCTGCAGGTCTGATAGAGGTCTTAGGTAGGTCACAAGTGAGTAAGGGTGATGTGGGAATAGGTAGGTAGGTTACTATTTTGGGTTGTATTGGTAGATACAGAGACCGATGCCGGTTAAGGGTGACCGACACCGGTTTGGGAGAACACGGTGTCTTTGATTCTTGTGGGAAGTCTTGGGAATGTCACAGAATGAGCTTTAGATCTCCCTTATGATTACACAAAGGACTAGGTTGGTCGGAATGAGGTATTAAGTTGTTTGGATGGGATTTGGTGAGGTTTTAATAGGGATATGGAGGGGTGAGTATTAATGGAGGTCAGTGGGTGGCTAGAGAGAAAAGGATGAAAATACAATGATGAAAATGAGTGAACAGAGGAGTAAAATGTTCTACTTACTTAGATTTTGGTTTTGGACGTCGTGAGTGAGGAATGAAGGTGTTGATAAGAGGTTGAATGTTGCAAAGGATCACCAAATGTTGGGGAGCTCTTGCATGGGCTGCATGTGCTCTCCTTCTTGCCTGTTTGGATCAAATATGTGCTAGGGGTGAGTGTTGGATGGTTGCTGGGTGAATCCTAGATGTTTGTGCAAGAGAAAATACTTGATCTCCTTCTTTGCATGTGTGTTCCCTCTGAAACTTGTTCTCAAAAGATGTGATATCTCTCAGGAATCTATCAACCTCAAAAATAAGGTTGTTTTGGGAATTAAATGGTAACCGATGGTGGTTCCAGCTTAACCGGTGGCGGTTAAGGGTAACCGGTGTCGGTTAGGGCGGGATTTCCTAGGTTTACTAAACTAGGCTAGATCCCCTTGATTTTCTGGGATCTTGTTTCATTTACCCGTGGATTAGATTGGAAGCTTCCTTCTAACATGTGGGATATGGTTAGAGGGAATGTAGGCATTGATTTTTAGGGTTTGGGTAGGTCTTAGTTATTTATGGCAATTTACTAAGAATAGGTCTTAGGGTGAGGTGGCTAGATGAGGTGGATATGTAGGCATTATCCCAATTAGGATATTTAAATAATAAATATGGTGAGGGTAATGAATTAATTTAATTTAAATAATTAAATTAATATTATAGTAGGGTGAAGGGGGCATGGTTAGGTGAATGTGTTCAATGGTGTTTATTTGATGAGGGACCAAAGGGGAGTGTGACCTAATTTTAGTGTCTACATTTTGCCCCTTTTTGTTGTGTAGCTTGTATTGGTAAGTGACACTGACAAAAATAAGATGTGGTTGCCCCATGTGTGGATGGAGGTGATCCCCCTCAAACCAGGAACTGACGAGGCGAAGGTAGAATCGTGAGTGGTTTGATAAAAGGTAAATGTGATGAAAAGGAAGGTGGGTAACAGGGGAAAAGGAGAAAGGTCTACTCGGGTAATCTAGGTAATGGGTTAGGGTCAAAGGTAGCAATATGATCAAACACACGCACACGTAGAAACTGCGGCACAGTACTGAGTTTAAAGCGAGGTAAAACTCTACATTATCTAAGGTCGATAGGTTTATCCAAGAAAGGTTGAGGTGATTACGGTATCAAGGTATAAGATATGGTCAGAAACACGACATAAGTCAGTGCGGGAATGTTTAGGTGTGTTCCGGTACATCAATGGTAGGGTTAGGATATACGGTCGTGGCGCAAGAGGCAAGGTAAGGTCATCGGTCAATCAACACAAGCAATGAGTTTCACAAGGTATAGTGAACACATGAGGTCAAAGGTCACTAGCGATGGTCCAGGTCCAAGTATCTAGGTCATGACATGGGTAGGGCCGAGGTATGGGCAAAATAAGGAGTCCTTGAATGGGGATGAGGTGAGGGGTTGAAGGGTAAGGTCAAGGAGGTCAAGTGGTGTGGTCCAGTGATGGTGAGTGGAAGATAAAAAGGGGTTTAGGGAAAAAAATAATTGTAGGGGGTAGGGTAAAATAGGGTGAAATTGTGGGCAATGTGGAAAAGTATGTGACCGATGCGGTCAAGGGTAACCGCGCCGATACTGAGCTAACCGACCACGGTAAGGTAGGGCACAAGACCGATGTCGGTCAAGGAGAAAATGTCAGTTGGTCAAGTTGGGTAGGTTATAAAAAGAAAAAGTCCATGGTTTTAAAATTCATTTGTGATTTGTGAATTAGAGAAAATGACAAGAGAGAAGAAGAGAAGAAGAAAACAACCGAGGGTGTCGGAAGGTTGAGTTGGCGAGCCACGTAGGCGATGAGTGTTGATTGATTGGTGGGGTCACAAGAGTGGGGTGTTGGATTTGATTGGTTGGAGATTCGGAGGAATTTTGGTGATGGCGGAGGTAAGAGAGGGCTCGGGAGGACCTGTGTAGTGGCCTGAGGTGCCACCACGATGATGACAGCGGGATGAGGTAAGATCTAAAGCCTATGTGTGTGTTGTTTAGTTAAATGAGAAAGAAATTTGGGGGGAGGAAATGGGGGTGGGGGAAAATTTAAATGTAAAATTGGAAAGAAAATGGGTGAAATGGGAAGGGGGAGGGTAGAAGATAGGTAAAGGAGGGGTAGGAAGGGATGTGGAGGGTTTGGGGGAGGAATGGGTGGGTAGGGAATAGAGTGTGGAGAGAAAAGGGGTTTGGGGATGCGGTGGTCGCCGTGACAGTGACCAACGTTAGTTCCACTGTGGCTGATGTCGGTGGGTGTGGACCAGTATCGGTCCCAAGAGAGGTGACCGATGCTGGTCGTAGTGAGACCGTGGTTGGTCAAGGGTAGACCGGGGTTGGTCAATGCTAACAGTGCGGTCTAGATGAAGATAAACAAGGGAAGCGTAATGGGTAGGGAGGGGTAGGAAATGGTTAAATTAGATAAGGAAAGGTAGGGATAGATAGGTAAAGTGGCGAGGCCAGGGTTTGGGTGTTGGTAAGTAGGTTAGGTCAAGATGTGGGGTTAGAGGAAAAGGTAAATAGATGAAGGCTTGGGGTATGGGTAGATAGGTTTGGTAGAATTTGGGGTCAAAGGTAATGGTAAAAAATTTGTAGGTATAGGTAAGTTTTTAATAATGTGATCATTCTGTTGGATGTAGGTGAGAGATCAACTACGCATGTGGGATAGGGTGCCACCCCTACTCTTGAGAGTACGAGGCGAAGAACCGCTAAGGGCTAGCGTAATGTGGAGGAGGTGGGCCTGAGTGGGGTCGGCGCTATCGGCATGTGATCTAGCAGCCAAGTTTGATGGTCACTCTCATTGGTAGATGGGATTCAGTGACCAACACGTTCCACCTAATGACGAGTGAGATGACACTCACCCTGGAGGACGTGTTCAGGATCCTACGACTATCGATACTGGGTACGCAGGTGTACTTGATCTCCTCCGAGGTCTCGAGAGGAGTTGATCTTTAGTAGTATTTGGAGAGGGATTGGCAGACATGACATTCCATAGTGTCGATTTGAGCTACAAAGGATGTACACATCTCGTCCAGAGGAGACGAGGCTCGTGGTGTTATTGATGGAGGAAATGTGTTGTTTCGTGATCGCCAAATGCGAGAGGGAGGTAGATTTCCCGCTCATTGATGGGGGTATTACATGACATGGTTATAGATAAGACCCACTTTTCTTGGGCACCAGCATTCCTAGTGCATCTATACAAAGAGATGTGGGTGTATGGCGACTTCACAGTTCAAGCTTGTGCTACACCATTTTACTACACTGTTGGGCTTATGAGCACATAGTTTATGTGCGGCAGTAGGGATGCCCTAAGTAGATGTATTTCCACCGAGATTGGTGCGGGTGGGGTACAGGTGATGGGTACCTGTGATTGGAGAGCAGTGATCAAACAGCCCACACATGATGTGGCCTATTACAAGCATTTATTGGAGGGGTTATCTGGAGTGGACATCATATGGAGGCCATATGTGGGTTATCCCTCATTCAAGTGGATGCAAGAGGAGCTAGATGGGCTATAGTTGGTGAGATGGATAGTGGGGCACCATGTTGGGGAGTAGGAGATGATCCCAGTGGAAAATTTAGACAAGTAGTTTGGAATGCCACAGACATACCTCCACCTTTCTCGCATGTCTGAGAGATATGACGTGGAGAGGCCATTGCCTCTACCATAGTCAACAGTGCCCATAGGGCAGGAGGAGTAGGTGGTCAACTGGCAGATTGATGATGTCAAGGTTATAGATAGATATAGACAGTGGTAGGTGGCTCATTTATGAGTCGTACCACCAAGGCCGAGGTAGCCAGATCTAGCCACCATCACGGTTCAAGAGGATTCCCTACAGGGGTAGGTGGTGACCCTGATTACCTAGTTGGGTATGGTGTGTGCAACACTGACTTACGATTCGAGAGGTGGAGGTGGCTGAGTTACATTTACAGGTGGCAGTCTTGAGCCCAGATGGCCTAGGGTGGGGATGGAGATGGAGACGGAGATGATGCTGGGTGGCTGCCCTACGAGCTTAAGTGACAAGGTTGCAGCAGAGCGATTGGCCACAACACATGCACAGATTGGGGCTTTACAGGCCCAAATACAGGAACAGGGGCAGGGGCCGATGGCACCACCACAAGCACCGGGATAGGGTCCTAGTTCACAGGCAGGGGGGGACAGGGTCCCGCAGATAGGTACAGGGGCCGAGGCCTATGGGGCCACCACAGACCGTGCCCATATCTAGGTTATGGGATGCCCTAGGTGAGGCTAGATACTACCAAGATCAGTTGATGGTGGCCGGGATAGATTTCTATCCTATGGAGAGTACAGGGCACAACAGGCCTGAGTGAGAGGACTAGATCCTGGACTCACAAGTGTAGAGAGCATAGGGGGCCATCAAGCTCCGAGATAGGATCAAGGAGAGGCCACCAGCTCACGGAGACTAGCTCCAGGTGATGTGCCAACAGGGGGCGGTGAGATGATACCAAGCCGGCAGACAAGAGCCGAGGAGGAGACTGGAGAGACCGACATGGAGGATGTCCAGCAGGGTGAGGCTGATGTTTAGCCCTATATTTTTGAAGTATTATAGTCATTGTTTTTTTGATATATACCGGCCTATGTGCCAAGATAGTGAGGATATACGAGATTTTTGTATATTTTTGAGCATATACTGCACTGCTACGTCTTAGAAGAGATTTTGTATTATTTTATTATTTTATTTCATACAAGACCGGCCTACATGCCGATGACATTTTGTATTGAGTATCGGCCTGCGTGCCAAAGATTTGGAGATATGGACATGATTGGATATCCATGTATATTGTATTGAGACACACATATTTGTTTATATGATGAGATGGATGAGATTCTTGATTTGTTGGTGTTTTATGAGCATTTTCTTTTATTTATTTATTTTTGTGATATGGATGACAACTAGGTGAATGAGGCATGATGGGGTCAGGTTGGTTTAGGCATGGATCGAGTTAGGTTGGTTTAGGCATGGATTGGTTGAGTTTGTTTAGGCATGGATTGAGTCGGTTTATAGGCATGGATCGGGTCGAGTTAAAGGCATGGATCGAGTCAGGCTGGTTTAGGCATGGATCGAGGTTAAATTGGTTGAAGTTGTGATTCATTAATTTGTGCAATGAATGGTGATATGGGTCATGTTTATAATACATGCATGATGATGGTAGAGAAATGGTAGTTGTAATAAATGTATGTTGTGATGATGATAAAAATGTTAAGCAACTTGTTGTTTGTTTGGTTTAATTTCCAATTCTGTGATATAAAAAGGAAACTACGTAGGGGAAAAATGTGATTTAGGAAGATGAAAGATGAATTGGTTAGGGTAGAGAGTGGTCGAGCTAACCTCCAAGGGCCCCATGCCCTTGGAGTGCTACCTACATAGTCCCGGTGAAAAGGGACCTTAGGCCGATGTAGTTCTCCCATAAGCTAGGGAAGAATATGAGGAGGTATGAAAATGAGTTGGTAGGTTTTAGGCATGATTTGGGTTTAGGTCTGTTAGGTGTGGGTGGGTTATAGGAAAATTGGTATAGGTGATGTCGATGGAGGTAGAAGAAGAAGATTACCCCAAAGGTAAGTGGTGAGGACTAAGTCTGTATAAGGTAATCAAAACATAATAAAGACGGTTAAAAGATAAGAGGGGCAAGAAAGCCACCTGATTGGTTAGGATCATACCGAGTAGGTCACAAATTGGAGGAGCGATGAACATGAGTCCCTAAAGGCATTGCATGATTGATTGTTCGAAGGGTGAAAATTAGTCACATGATCACCAAATGTCATGGTTCCCAAGAGGTCCCTTGAGGCGGTAGGAAATGGGAGTGCAAATGGTGAGAGGGGTGAAAGGTGGGTAATTTTTATATGATATGTGGTAGCATGCTCTTTGGGCAAGAGATCCAAAGTCACAATGGGCAAGTCCATGACTAAAAGTCTTTTGTTTTGACTTGTATTTGAGATAGACTGATCGATGCGGGAAGTCTACATGGGATGAAGAAATGAACTCCTTCAGGTCTTCGTGAAGCTGATTGATGCGGGAAGCTTCAGATTCTTGTCTCTTTTTTTTTTTTGAAAGAGCTTGACATAGTTGTCCTTGAGGGAGAAGTCTAGTGATAGCAACGATTGCCGAGAGGAAGATGTCCTTTTGAGGGAGTCATCTTTTATTAGAAGTTTGACTCAAGGAGTTGGGTCCCAAGTGAGGGCTTCGAAGTCATGGACAAGACCAAGGTGAGGAATAGGATTCTTGTTCAAAAAGAAGGGTGAACCGACCATGGGATCTCATCTTAAAGTAGATGAAAATTATCCATGGGAAGCATGTTATGTGCAGCGCCATGGTGCACATATTCAAGCGAAGATAACAAGTGACGAAATGTACATGATTCTTGTTTAATCATTGGTGAGGTGTAAGAAGTGGATAGTGCTCAAGGGACAAGCATGGAAGGAGGTAAAAAGTGATGTAGGACTAAAAGTCAACAATAGAATGGTCGAAGATGCAAGGCATTAAGGGGCTCAGGTTCGGGTTTACCATCGAGTGAAGATAAATGATAAGCACCTGATCCGTAAGTATGGGTTATGATGTATGGTCTAAGCCAATTAGGAGCAAATTTTCCCGTTTACTTTTTTTTGCTTTGGTTACATGTTGATTTTCTTTCAGGACAAGGTCACCAACTTGGAAGGTTCGTGCATGGACACATTTTTGTAGGCATGTTTGATACATTTTTGGTAAACTTGAAGGTGGTCAAGAGCGTTAAGATGACGTTCATCTAATAACTCAAGTTGTGCTAAACGGTCTTGATGAAAGTCATCATCATTGAGCATGTCATGGAGAGAAATGCGGAGTGAGGGAATCTAGACTTTGAGAGGTAGAACAACCTCGGTACCGTAGACCAAAGAAAATGGTGTGGCCATAGTGGAAGTGTGGATACTAGTGCGGTATGCCCATAGGGAAAAAGGAATGTGCGTATGCCAATCCTTCCCAGTATCATTAACCACTTTCATGAGAATTTTGTTTAAGGTTTTGTTAGTGGATTTAGCTTGGCCATTGGTCTGTGGGTAATAAGGTGATGAAAAACTTAGTTGAATGTCGAAGGCATCACAAATTTTTTGCAATGTTTTGTTTTTGAATTGTTTTCCATTATCAATGATGAGGCGATGAGGAACACCAAAGTGACAAATGATGTGATGATTAATGAACTCACATATTTTCTCAACTTTCGTGGAGATGAGTGGTATGGCTTTAACCCATTTTGTGTAGTATTTGGTAGCGGTGATGATCCATTGATGTTGTTGGGAAGAATGGGGTTGATCTCTCCAATAAGATCCAAACCCCATTGAGAGAAGGGCCAAAGGTCACGGGTGACCTGTAAGGCATGACTGGGTGTATGATGAAGGTCGGCATGTTGTTGGCATTTTACACAACACTTGACGTAGTCGCAACAATCATGATTAAGGGTCGGCCAATAATAGCCTAGGCAAAGAATACGCTTAGCAACAGCAAGGCCACTAAAGTGACCTCCGCATATGTCATCATGAACTTCCTTATGGTATAAGGAATTTCGGAACTTGTGAGGCATCGTAAGAGAATACCATCAAAGTTGTGCTTATAGAGAAGGCCCCCATGATGATGTAATGATAGACCTTTTTAAGGAAGGAGTGTTATCCGTTACGGGTGAGATCGGGGAGGTAATATGGAGAGAGAAAGATAGTGAGTATTGCTTAAACTAAAGGTCACTCGGGTCGGGGTAGTGGTTCGATGGAGTAAACTTTACAAGGTAAATAAGAAGGTGATTGGAGTCATTGTATGGTGACAAATATTTGAGAATCAACAGGAAAAGTAGGTATTTGAGAGTCCAAGCAGGCCATGGTATTCAAATTTGTTGGTTGAACGGGGGACGGTTTAAAGGGTGTAACGGTCAAAGGTGGTCAAAAGTATGTCTACATGGTGTTTATAATTTTGAAGTATCTCATTACGACATTGGTATATACCATTGACTTGGTTTATAACCAATTGAGAATCACCAAAGATGTTGATTAATTTGACATCTAGGGCATAGGTGACTTGGAGACCTAATACAAGCGCTTCGTATTTGGCAATATTGTTTGTACAATCAAAATCGAGTTTGAAAGAAAAAGCATGGGTTCACCATCAAGCGAAATGAGGATAACACCAGCCCCACCCCCACGCTAACACTTGGAACCATCGAAGAAGAGTGTCATTTGGTAAGCGGGTTCGTCTAGGAAAGGGTAGCAATTAACTCATCTGGAAAGTCAAAATTAGAGGGTTGATCCCTAGAAATAGGTGCGTCGGCCAATTGTTTGGCGATAGCTTGGCCCTTGATGGACTTTTGATGAATGAATTCAAGGTCGAGGTCAAATAAAAGCATAAGCCATCATGCGGTATGTTGATTTTGATAAGGTTTAGCATACATGAAGTGTAGGGGGTCGGTGTTGGTTACAACATAGGTTTTGTGGTTGAGTAGGTAATGGCGGAGTTTTGTGGCAATGAAAACTAAGGCTAAGCAAAGTTTTTTGGGATGGGTGTATCGGGTTTCATAGTCCAAAAGAGTATGGCTTATGTAATAAACCACTTGCTCCTTATGTTGTTCATCACGATGAGTGAGCATGTCCCCAAGGAGTGATTAGTAGTTGAGATGTATAGGTAGAAGGGTTGATCGTCTTTAGGTGGGATAAGTATGGGTGGTTGGAGAAGGTATTGTTTTAAGGCCTCAAAAGCTTTGTGGCAATCATCATCCCATTTAAAGGAGACATCCTTCTTGAGAAGATGATGAAATGGTTGACACCGATCAGATAATTGTGAAATGAAATGGCGAATAGACTGTAACTTACCTTGCTAGGCTATGGATTTGCCTAAGGTTAGTGGGTGGAGGCATTTCAAGAATGGCCTTGACTTTAGCAAGGTCAACTTCTATACCACGTAGGAAAAGATAAATCCCAGGAGCTTTCCTGAGAGGACCGCAAAGACGCATTTCTTGGGTTGAAGGCGAATGCACTATTTAAAGAGGCGGTCAAAAATGGTTTTAAGAATGGCAAGGTGCTCGGAGTGGTGTTTAGATTTGGCCAAGAGATCATCCACATAATCTTCCAATATATGATGCATGATGTCATGGAAGATAAAATTCATAGCTCGTTGATATGTGGCACCAAAGCATTTTTAAGGCCAAAAGGCATGACTCGATAGCAGAAGGTCCCCAAGGGGTGATGAATGCAGTTTTATGTTGATCCTCCAGGGGCAAGCAAGATTTTGTTATAACCCGAGAATCCATCCATGAGTGATAGCATCTCGTGACTAGTGGTAAGTTCAACTATTTGATCAATACCGGGTAATGGGAATTCATCCTTTGGGCAGGCTAGGTTGAGGTCATAGAAATCTATGCAAATGTGGAGTCCCCATATCGCCTTTGTGAGGGGACAATCTTAGAAATCCAACAAGGATAATCAATGGTTAATATGAAGGAAACCAAAAGAAGGCATTGAAGTTATTCTTTGATGAGAAGGGAAATGCGAGGTGCATTTTACTCAGTTTTTGTTTGATGGGTTTGGCATCGGGACGGTTATGATATTGTGGACCACTATGGTGGGGTTAATATCGGGCATGTCGCATAAGACCGAGCAAAAGTGTGGTTATGATCTTTGAGAAAAGAAGTGATGGCTTCTGTTGTCAAAGAAAGCATCTAAAGATTGACCGATCTTTAGGATGTGTCGGTCATCCTGAGTATGAATGTTGATCTTGATAGTTGATTCATTCAACATGGTTTTGCGTCTCATAAGGTAATGACCAATGAATATATGAGTCTTTTGCACCAAGGTAGGTGAGTATAGATTCATCATCCTGACATTAAACAATGTTAATGGAAGGTGTATCGTCATCGATCATTTCAGGATATAGGAAGGGAAGAGAGGAAGGGGCCTCGCCCTCGCGTTGATAAGTCAAAGGCCCCAAGGAAATGGTGTTTATGAAAAAAAAAAGTTAGGAGGGATAGATTCAGGATCCATCGACTTTGTTAGCAAAGGTGGTGATGAAGGCGGAGCGGGTGAAGAAGGTGGAGAAGGGATGATGTTCTTAATGGGTTCAATGCGGGCTTTCTTAGTAGGTGGTTCAACAAATCGATACCACTACGGTTATTATGTTTGTGGGTAGTACATGGAATAACAATATGGCAAACTTGCTCATAAAAGCCAAAACTAAAACCCTTCCACGCACATCGGTGCAAGAAGGTGTGGGTGAAACGGTGATTAGTGAGTGACTGGAAGTCATGGAAAATGGGTGGGTTTGTGACGGTGGTTCGGGTGTGTAAGTGGTAGTATCAAGTCCCCCATAGGTGAGACTGGTACGAAGATGAGGAGGACCATAAAGGAGGTGTTCTCCTATGCGGTGATCATAGCGAGGGTGTTGGTGAAGACTTCCATACTCTTATGGAGTAAGGAATGTGTTAACACTATATAGGCGATACTCCCCTAGAGTGAGGCATTGAAAAATGTCTTCCAAGGGATCGGTGGTCGGTATATAGGTAGCTGGAATAGATGATGTGTTAGAGGTCAACGCAGAGGTGGAGCTAATGGATTGGGAGGCTGATGGGTCGGCCGTGGAGGTCATGGCAGCGGTAGGAATGGAGGAGGTATGTGCGGTTGAGGTAGCGACTGTACTGGTAAGCAGAGGTGTAGGTGAAGCGGTAGCGGTTATGGAGGTAGACGCCTTAATGGGTATAAGCACGTCATTGGGTCGGTAAAGCATGTTGCATGTTTTAAAAGGTGATGGATCAGCTAGAATAGTATAGGTGTGCCCTTCATGCTCAAACTTTACACAACGATGCAAAGTGGAAGGAATGCAACCCATGACATGAATCCAGGGTCTACCAAGCAACAAGTTATATTGAAATTCCCCCTCCAAGATGTAAAATAGCTCTGGAATAGTGGGGGCCCACGTGAACATGGAGGATGATGGTGCCTAGTGTAGAGGTGATAGTGTCATTGAATGAACACAACATGACAGATGTTTATGCATGCAATTGTCAGGTATGCACATTTGAGCAAATGCATGGGATGAAATGATGTTAATGCTAGTGCCCCCATCGATCATCACACGTCATACATGTATATCATCGATGTGGACAGAGATGAAGAGAGATGGGTCTAGGTCATCAATTTGGTGCGGTGCGATCTCTTCCTCTGAGAAGCTAAGGGAGGCTACTTGGTGAGTAGGGTGAGGTGTGGATAAAGGTGGCAATTTGGTGAGAGAGGCTACATGATGGGGTGTGATAATGGAAGCTACGGGTGTAGGGTCATTGGGTAAAACCTCAATAGATTGAAGAACCTCCATGAGAGCTTGACGATGGGATTCTGAGGTTTGGATGAGATCATATAGGGAAATTTTGAGGGAAGATTGGTGTAATTTTTTGAGCATGGTGTGATGTGTGACCCCATTAGAAATAGGGTATGTGGGATCACAGATAGTAATTTTAGGTGTGGGTGCAGATGGTATGTTGGGTATAGGATTGGTTGGCAAGTCATTTTCCTTTTCCTTGCCTTTGTCTCTCTGAGCACGAGTAGTGACATGGATCATGTTGATCTGAGGGGAGTTGGCAAATGGAGAAGGTGTAGGGTGAGTGGTGTAACAACATGACGGGAAAAAACCTACCGGGGAGAAAAGCCTTGTGAAGTGATCTGGGTGCAATGACATTTAGGTAATGGTGTGGCAAGTTCTCTGATGTGAACCATGTTAATTTTGAATCTTGGGGGTGGCTCTAAGAGTTGAGGGGCCGGAGGTCGTGGTTGTTGAGTAGGCAGTGAGGGAAGGACTATGGGAATGGGCGTCGGTGAAGTAGGTTCCTCATCAAGAAGGTCTTCATCGTCAAAGTTACTTCAGAGGACACAACTGGATAAAGACGGTTTTCAAAGCCTTGCAGTTCTCCACATCGTGCCCTGACACACGATGGTAAGCACAAATTTTAGTGTCATCAAACCCTTTTGGCTTGGGTTTGAGGGGGTCATAAGTTCGAGTAGGTAATGGTAATGTGATGACAAAAGTCTCAAGGAGGTTGGTTAGATTTTGGCGTAGGACCCTGCTAGTGGGTAGCAATGGGAAGTGAAAGTGGGTTAGGACGTAGTGTGGCTGATTGTTGAGGAACAGTCCCGCAGAAGGGGAGTGGGTCAAGCTATGGTTTTGGGTGCTGGAGTGGTCTTGGATGTTGGTCATGTTTTCTTGGGTAGGGGTATGATAGATGAATGGGTAGGAGGGTGTATGGTTGTTTTGACTACCTTATTGGAGGGTAACGGATTTTTGTCTTTGGGTTGCACCTTCTTGGGTAAAGGTGATATGGGTGTATGAGATTTAGAGGGAAAAGAAGACAGGGGAAGAGGGTGAGTTACCCAGGGGGATAACGGAGGTGTCTTTGTAAAGGTAGATGGTGAGGGTGTGCGGGGGTGTGAGGGGAGAGACGAAGTGTAGTGGGTAGTGAAGAAGTTGCTGAGGGTATTGAAGGTATGGGTGGTAAAGATGCTGCAAGTGTGAGTGTAAGTCATGTCGGGTGCTTGGGTATGTTAGAGGTTTGTGAGGAAGGAATGGGCCATTATGTTTTTGGTTTATTGATGGGTGGAGGTTTCTTAACCGTGTTGGAAGGTTGAGGTCCTAAGATGGACAGAAAGGGTGAAGGTGATGCAGGTGTGATTGGTGCAACTGGTGTGTGAGTTCTATGAATTTGGTTCTTCTGTTTGGGTGTCGGAGCAAGTTTGGCGTTGACTCTGGAGGATGTAGCTAAATCTATTTTGATAGGTGGATGAGTAAGGCTGGTGGTTGGGGTGACCCCTAAGGTAGTAATAGGTTTAGGCGAGGAGGACGATGTAGGTGTGGGGTTGGACTTAGATTCATGTTGGGTTATGGGTAAGGGTGTATGTTGAGCTGTGATAGGTGTCATGGAAGAAGTTGTGATAGAGGTGGTTGAGTTTGGTTCGATTGGTCAAAATATCTTTGGGTAGATAGTGGAAGTGTCAGCAAGTGACATCTACATCTGTGTTGGGACAGGAGTAGAAGACACCCCCACAAAGAAGGCTCATCCACATAATCTAAGCGATCGACTAAGCATAAGCGTGAGAATGACATGTCCGTAGGTGATGTTGAGAATGACATGTCTCTTAGAGATGGGGAATTGGTTAGCTTCAGCTTCCGTGGGTAAGAGAGCCGAAAGTAGGTCTACAGGGTCTTGGGTAGCCGATGGAGAATGCTCACCTAGAGGCAAAGGTATCTCTACTGGATCTTTGATAGGTGGAGGAGAAAATGAGTGCTCCTCTATAGGTGGAGGAGATGATGGGTGCTCCTCTATGGGTGGAGGAGATAAACAAGTATCCTCCATGGATTGAAGAAGTATTGTGGGTGACGAATCTCTAAGTGGAGAAGCCAAAGGTGAAATAGCCTCGATATTAGTGGAAGGCTCCTTCACGAGGTGAGGAAGGAGGTGAGAGGTGTTCCTCTGTGGGTGAAGGAATAGGTGAAGTGGGTTCAAGTGTAGGTGGAGGACTTCGGGCTAGAATTTCCTCTATGGAAGGGATATGAGGTAATTCGGAAGCAACGGGTGCATCACTAAAAATAGCGTGGACCTCGCAGGTATGGCTATCATGAGTTGAGGTCTCACCGATTTGATCAGACGAAGGGGCATGATTGGGAAAGGGTTTCTTGAATATGTGTAGGTTTTGATTGGTAGGTGTGTTAGGATTATCCACGGTTAACTCACCTTTCTCAAGCATTTCTTAGATAATGTTTTTGAAAGTGATGCAATTGCTATCACTATGACCCTTTACTCGATGATAGTTACAGAAGTCGTGTTCTTTATACCATGTGGGCATGGGGCGAGTAGGGTCAAAACCAGTGTGTGGTTTTATAGGCGGAAGGGTGATGGCCCCAACTTTGATGAGCTTTTCTAAGATAGAAGAGTAAGGCTCCCTAATTGGGGTGTATTTCCGTTGTTCTCATCTGAATTGAAAAGTCTAAATGGGTGAGAGATTAGATGAGGGGCTAGCCTGATTTGATGGATGAGCTGGGCCGGCCTTGAGTACCACTGCGTTAGTAGTCCCCTTGGCCTTTGAATAATTATTCTATGGTTTGGAAGAAGAAGAGGTATCGTTCGACTTGAATGCTGAGTTTTTATTGTGTAATTGGATTTTCTTCTCTTCGATGGCCGTAATCTCTAGCTTTCGTGTCATGGTGAATGCTTCATCAAAAGTTCAGAAAGTTTGGACCTGCAAGGTCGGCAAGATATATCTAGCACAATCCCGTGTGAAGAGCTCGATGAGTTCTATTTGTGGTAGTTGGAAGGTGAGTTCATTGATCAAGCTACGCCAATGAGCAACAAAATCTATGATAGATTCATCATCATACTGATGCGTGGAGTATAGGTCAATCATGGTAACCTTCTTAATGATATTGATGGAGAAGTGATCTAAGAAGGCTTGGGCTACCTGATTAAATGAAAATATAGAGTGTCTAGGTAACCCACTATACCAATCTAACACAGGTCTAGTTAGAGACATGGGAAAGGTCCTCAAGAGCAAAGCATCATCGTGGGTGATTAGGTAGCACCCATGTTTGAATGACCATAAATGTTGTTATGGGTCTTCCTTGCTATTGAAATAGTTGAATTTAGGCATTTCCCAATGCACGGGGTATGGACGGATAGGAATGGATGGGTGGATAGGCTCGTTACAAATCTCATCATAGGTGAGAGTGTTACGGGAGCCAGAAACCGATGCCTCCAATGTCTGCATCTTGTCCATCATTAATTTGATTAGGTTGTTGGTAGGTTGCGATGGTTAGGTGCCTCCTGTAGCGTAAGAGGGTTGGTGTTGGGCATGTAACAAGGGTGGCATTCCAGTATATGGTGCTGCCGTGTAGGTAGATTGAGAAGAAGGTAGTGAAATAGGGGTACGTACCCAGAATGAATGATAGATGAAACGGGAGGTTCTAATAGTACGTATATGGAGGTGGAAGGGTTGTGGTAACCCTAGTGGCAATGGGGGCCAATGATTGTGGAATAGAAAGGACCATGTTTTGAAAAGGGGTAGGGGTCACCGATACGGGAGGTGGTTGTGTAGCTACGGGTATATACGAGACAATAGGGGTGGATGAGGTTGTGTTTTGGGTGGTTGTCGAAGGTATGGTGGATGTGGCGGGTGCAACGGATGTAGCAGACGCGACAGTCATGTGAGTATAGGACCTAGCTATGAAACTACTTGGGGTAAGGTAGATGCGGGAAGTGCGGAGCCCAATGGAGCTGATCCAAGAGTGGGAATGAGAGTTGGGGGATAGATACGGGCATGTCATATATCAACTAACCCGAGGCATCTCGAGTGGATGAGTGGGAAAGATAAAACTGCAAGGGCGGGGTTTTGGTCAAGGAGTCATGCAAACTCTTCATCTCCAAAGAAAGCAATAGTGATAGGTTGGATAGGTTCCATGGCTGGTGATAAAATGGAAGGTGGCGAAGGGCTAGGTGGGAGTGGTTGACAACTGGCATGGAATACAAGGGCACTTACTTGTTGACACATCAGTACCATGTGAATAGGTACTAACGGGGTAAGACTACTTTCTGTAAGTGACACAAAAATACAACACATGTAGGATAAATAGCGGCGGTGGGTGAATTGGGGCTAAAATGGCAGCTGGAAAATGACACAGGATAACCAATGCCAATTCGGGTAAATCGACGCTACTTGATCAAAGGTAATCACGGTCATACCTTTGTGTAAAGTGGATAGTTGATCAAAAACAAGGTATAAGGCCAAATCTAACAGGTATGCCAAATACTGATGAGATTTACAAGGTCAATGTATATGATGGGAGTGTGAGAGACTCGAATAGTTGAAAGAAGGTTAATAGGTGTCCTTTTAGGCGAGTTAACTAAAATGACAAGTGAACCGATTTGGTTAGGTATAACCGATGACGGTCAAGGGGTAACCGATGATGGTCATTGGTGACACTAATTCTTATGAAATTGAAACAGTGATGAAGAAAATATGGTTGTGAGTTAAAATTTGACGTGGAATCAAACCCAGAATTTTGAGAATGATGAGAATATTCGAGATGAAGCTGGAATACACCAACTTTGATGAGGATCGTGTAAGGAGAAACAGGAAAAATAAAGAGTGTGACCTCTCACCTCAAAATGCAAGCAAAGCAGAAACACTAAGAAAAATACAATCCTAAGAGTTCTTTTTCTACTATGTTTGTTTAGCTTATGTTATTTAAGGACTAACTCATGAACTGTAGAATAGAGTTTTTGGTGAGGATGGCTTCCTACAAAGAAGGAGATCTAAAAGGTGAGGTTTCAGGTATGTTATGGTGGGGGCGGGCCTCGCTCTGAAGTATGACTCGACAGAGCAGCGAGTTGGGTGCCCACTGTGTCGTGATTGTGTGATCACCTACAGCTTCTTCCAAGTAAGATGTTATTTAAGAATGTGTGTATTTTCAATTTTTGTGAGGTTTGGTAAGACTCAAAGAGAGAGAAAGAGAAAGAAAGTGCTTTCTATGATTCATTTGTCAACCATCAGCTGGGCATGACTTCCAACGTATAGGTTGCCCTCAATTAATGTGAGCTAATGCAGAAAATAGAATGAAATGCAATGATTTTTAAGCCCAAATCGAAATATGGAATTCGATGACACAAATAGATGAAGAGGGAGAGGGATGCTCTTTCACTAAAATGCCAAAATAAGAAGAAATGGTTCCTTTTAAGTACACCAAAAGAAAGGTTTTCTTTTAGAGAAAATAGACAAAAAAAGAAGGTTACCAAGGAAGAAAATTAATGTGTATGCTCTTTAGAAGGGAAACAAACACACAAATTTTCCTAGGAATGAATAAAATGGAAGGAACCCCAGACAACAAGTTTCGGCACGTTTTCGGGCCCTAAATCCGCCATCTTGAGGCCAAAAATTAGGATTTAAGTTGTAGTTCGATTTTTCCTATTTTTGAGCATTAGTTAATTTTAGTCTATTAGTTGCATTATGAGTTAGAAATTTGGTAATTCCTCTAGTTTAGGAATGTAGAAGATGTGTGGCAATTTCTGTGCCGTACGAATAAGCATGCAAACTTACTAAGAATAGCATAATCTAGTAAACTGCTAAAAATAGTAATTTCCGCCACCTAGAGTAGATTTAGTCAAGTTAGTTAGAGTTTGCTTGGCAACTCGAGTTGGGAGTTGTTTTCCTATTTAGGAAACATTGTAATTCATTATTCAATAATGAAGAAGGAGATTTATTTCTTTTTGAGTTCATGTTATTTGCAGAATATCAAGTTTGTTAGAATTTGGCTATATTATCTAGTATCAGAGCAGGTTCAAAGTATTTTTAAAAAATGGCAGGAAGAGGAAGAGGAAGAGGAGGTGGTATTGCCCAGATGAATAGAAATATGCAAGATCTATAGAGACAAGTTGTTGCACTTGCTGCAATGATAACCCAGAGAGGAAATCAAGGTGGAGATGACACAGATGAAGAAGAAGTTTGTGAAGAGGAGGAAACACAAGCACCGCCAAGTTAGCTTTTGCGAGAAAGGATGCTTGAGCATTAGAAGGAAAGAATGATGGGATAAGAGTTGATGTTTCAGAGTATGGTGGTAGTCTAAAACCAGAGGAGCTGATAGACTGGTTGACTAGCATGGGAAATTTTTTTGAGTAGAAGGCTATGTCAGAAGAAAAGAAGGTAAAATTTACATGCACAAAATTGAAATGTCGTGCTATGTTATGGTGGGATCACCTACAGAAAGAGCGATCAAGAAAGGGGAAAGAAATAATTAGGACGTGGAGTAAGATGGAGAAGAAGCTAAAAGATAAATTTATCCCTGTGGATTATGCACAAACCCTTTACAGGAGGTTTTAGAATCTCAAACAGAACTTATAAACAGTGCAAGAATACATATATGAGTTCTACAAGTTGTCCATTCGTGTAGAGCATAAAGAAATTGAGCAACAAATGGCTGCGAGGTATGTAAATGGATTAAAATTTTCTATTCAAGATGAGATAAGTATGCATAGGATTAAAAGCATGGAGGATGCCTATCAATTAGCCTTAAAGGCCAAGGAAAAACAAAATCATCAAAGTTTTAGGAGATCACCTGGAATGAATAGGGGACCTCATCTTCCTTTCGGGGATGATCTGGTTTAGCCAAGGTAGGGGAAAATCATCTCGTGGATTGGAAAAGCAAGAGGATACGAGACAAGATTTCCATAATCAACAAAGAGGCAGAGGATTTTCTAGGGGTAGAGGCTATGCTGGTGATAGAGGATGGGAGGCTCCACGAAGACCATTGGTTTGTTACAGATGTGGTGAAGAAGGACATCGGGATTTTGAATGTCCGCATATTTATACACATTAAAAAAGGCAAGGAGATGCTCCAAGAGTAAATCTTGTTAAAGCTGAACAAGTAGAAAATGACCATGACCTAGAAATTCCACCAGATGTTGGAGAAACTCTGATGATCAAGAGGATGATGATTACTCCATGAAAGGAGATCAAGGGGGATGCATGGTTACGTACAAATATTTTTAGAACAAGATGCACTTTAGGAGGAAAGGTATGTAATGTTATTATTGATGGTGGTAGTTGTGAGAACATGGTTTCAAATGAGATGGTCGATAAATTGGGTCTGCATTGTGAGAAGAATCCTAACCCTTACCATATTGCATGGTTTAAGAAGGGTAATGAAGTTACTATTGATAAGAGATGTTTAATAAGCTTTTCTATTGGGAAACAGTTATAAGGATGATATTTGGTGTGATGTTATTCCTATGGATGCATGTCATATGCTACTAGGAAGACCATGGAAATTTGATAGAAAAGTTATTCATGATGGGGGAAAGAATACTTATACTTTCTAGAAGGATGGCACAAAAATAGTTTTTTTACCTCTTAAGGAAGAGGGGAAGGCTGAAAATATGCTTTTTGCAAAGGAATTTGTGAAGGAGGCAAAGGCAACTAGTTTTTGTTATGCACTAGTTGCAAATAAGGATGAACTTGTAAGTGCACAAATACCAATAGAAACAACATAATTAATAGAAGAATTTTCAAATGTTATTCCTGATGAGCTACCAGATGGATTACCACCCAAAAGAGATATTCAACACCATATTGATTTGATTCCAGGGTCTTCACTCCCAAATCAAGTGGCTTATAGGATGATCCCGACATTGCATGCAGAGTTGAATAGGCAAGTGGTAGAGCTCGTGCGAAAGGGGGTCGTAAGGGAGAGCATGAGTCCGTGTGCAACACCAGCTTTATTAACACCAAAGAAGGATGGAACATGGAGAATGTGCACGAGATAGCAGAGAAATCAATAAAATTATAATCACGTATAGGTTCCCAATACCTCACCTTGATGATATGATGGATGTGCTTATTGGATATAGGTATTTCACCAAGATTGATCTTCAAAGTGGTTATCATCAGATTCGGATCAGAGAAGGAGATGAGTGGAAAACAACATTCAAGACAGGAAATGGATTATATGAGTGGTTGGTGATGCCATTCGGGTTATCCAATGCACCTAGTACTTTTATGAGATTGATGAACACCATGCTATGGGAGTATAATGGTAAGTTTGTTGTGGTTTATTTTGATGATATCTTGATCTTTAGTAAAATTAAAGTAGAACATTTGAGGCATCTAAAGTTGGTATTTGAAGTATTAAGGAAAGACAAACTCTATGCAAATATGAAGAAGTGCACGTTTATGCAAGAGAGTTTGGTATTCTTGGGCTTTATTATTTCAGCAGATGGGGTACAGATGGACTTAAAAGATAAAGGCAATTATTGAATGGCCTACTCCATGGAGTATAACAGAGGTAAGAAGCTTTCATGGTCTAGCAACATTTTACAAAAAAATTATTAACAATTTCAGCAATATTGTAGCACCTATAACAGATTGCACAAAAGGAATGGAGTTTTTGTGGAAAAATGCGGTGAGGATAGTTTTTAGTTCTTGAAGAAGAAGGTGACAGAGGCACCCATTTTGGCACTACCATATTTTGATAAAGTGTTTGAGGTTGATTGTGACGCCTCACATGTGGGTATTGGTGCTATTATAAGTCAAGGTGGAAAGCCAGTAGCTTTCTTTAGTGAGAAACTGAATGAGGTAAGAAATAACTACTCTACTTATGATGTGGAATTTTATGCAATTGTACAGCATTAAGGCATTGGAGGCATTACATAGTGCCTACGGAGTTTGTGTTATTTACTGCACCACATAGCCTCAAGTATGTGAATACCCAAAAGAAGTTGAATAGTAGGCATGCAAAGTGGGTATCATTTTTGCAAGGTTATACTTTTTCTCTAAAACATAAATCCAAAAATAGAATCAAGTTGCAGATGCATTGAGTAGGCGTGTAACTTTGTTTACCACTATGGAAAATGAGGTGGTGGGTTTTGAAGCAATAAAGGGTTTGTATTCTTCTTATTCTGATTTCAAGAATATTGTTGAAAGGTTAATTTGTCCATTGTCAGACAATGCAGGAGATGTCCTAGATGAGTACATTTTATAGGATGGCTACCTATTCAAGGGACGCCAACTATGTATTCTAGTTGGGTCTATGAGAGAGAATATAGTGAAAGAGTTGCATAGCGGAGGATTGGCTGGGAATTTTGGTAAAGATAAGATGATAGCCTTGGTAGTAGAGAAATACTATTAGCCAAAGCTGAAAAGAGATGTGGTAAGATATGTGGAGAGATGTCGAATTTGCCAAGTCTCGAAAGGCCATGCACAGAATAGAGGGTTGTATTTGCTGTTGCTTGTTCCTAAAGGGCCATGGACAAATCTAAGTATGGATTTTGTTTTGGGATTACAAAAAACACAACGAGGTAATGACTCAATTTTTGTGGTTGTTGATAGGTTTTCTAAGATGGTTTATTTTATTGCCTATAAGAAAACAAGTGATGCAACAGGTAGTAGCAAATTTGTTTTTAGAGAAGTTGTTCATTTGCATGGTGTTCCAAAAACCATTACTTCAGATAGGGACACAAGGTTCTTAAGTCACTTCTGGCAAACTTTATGGAAGAAATTGGGAACTCAACTATAGTTCAAGCAGGCCTATCATCCTCAGACTAATGGGCAAAAGAGGTGGTAAATCAAAGTTTGGGAAACCTATTAAGGTGCATCATTGGGGAAAAGCTGAAACAATGGGACTTAGCATTACCACAAGCTAAGTTTGCATATAACAGTTCCATAAACAGATCCACAGGAAAGTCTCCATTTTCAATTTTGTATGGGAGTAATCCAAATGGGGTGTTAGATTTGGTACAACTACTAGTTGATGGCAGAGTCAGTGATGATGCAGAAGCATTTTCCGAACATATACAACAATTGTAGGAAGAAGTGCGGAAGAAGCTACAGAATAGTAATGATAAGTATAAGGAAATAGCAGATGTGCATAGACGGAGAAATGTATTTATAGTTGGTGAGTTGGTTATGGTATATCTGCAGAAGGAAAGGTTTCAAAAGGAACCTATAACAAGCTAAAGTATAAGAATATTGGTCCCTACAAAATCGTGAAAAAAATAAACGATAATGCTTATGAAGTAGAATTGCAGGGAATTTTGATATTTCTCCAATGTTTAATATTTCATATTTGTATTCTTTTCATGTGGATGGTGCAGAAGGGGATGTTATTAATGAGGTAGTAGATTGGAGGCAGTAGGTTAGGTGAAGAAGAAAGAAGCAATGGATCAGATTCTAGATAAGAAAATAATGGACACACAACATGGGAAATACACCAAATATTTGGTACATTGGAAAGGACTGGAACAAGAGGATAATACTTGGGTCACAGAGTGGGAGATTAAGAAGTTGGATGTAGATAAATGGAAGCAGTTTGAAGAAGACAACTTGCAGAGCTGCATTTTTTTCAAGCAGGGGAGAATGATGCGCTGAATTAGTAGGAACTTGACAAGTTCATAACTTGAGCTCCGGGTGTCCATTTGAGTCTATTTGTTTTTTGAAACCACGTGTTTTAATGAGAAAAACACAATCGAAACAAGCCCTACCATTTTTGGCATGTTTCAACATGTTTCGAGCTCTAAATCCTCCATCTTGAGGCTAAAATTAAGATTTAAGTTGTAGTTCGGTTTTTTCCTATTTTTGAGCATTAGTTAATTTTAGTCTATTAGTTGCATTATGAGTTAGAAAGTTGGAAATTCCTCTAACCTAGGAATGTAGAAGATGCGTGGCAATTTCTGTGCCCATACGAATAAGCATGCGAACTTACTAAGAATAGCAAGTTCTAGTAAACTGCTAAAAATAGTAATTTTCGCCACCTAGAGTAGATTTAGTCAAGTTAGTTAGAGTTTGCTTGGCAACTCGAGTTGGGAGTTGTTTTCCTATTTAGGAAACATTGTAATTCATTATTCAATAATGAAGAAGGAGATTTATTTCTTTTTTAGCTCATGTTATTTGCAGAATATCAAGTTTGTTAGAATTTGACTACATTAAACTACCTGAAATGAAAAGCAAGACCACCAGAAAGAGTTAAACAATATATGCAGTGGACTGCCTAGCGTGTGCTAGATCTGGGAAGCATGATACTTCCTAGACGGATGTCAATCCACTGTTTAAAACAATTTAATGTTGGTAATAAAGTAAATCCTATTATAGTTAAAATGATTTAGGTATCTCATTTAAAACACAATAAGAAAGATCTAATCTAATAAAGCTAGGTTAAAATAAGATCCGAAGGTCAAGTAACTAGTTTTGGGTCTCTGCAGGTCTGACAGAGGTCTTAGGCAAGTCACAGGTGAGTAAGGGTGATGTGGGAATAGGTAGGTAGGTTATTGTTCTGGGCTATATTGGTAGATACAGAGATCGATGCGTTAAGGGTGACCAACACGGTTTGGGAGAACCGGTGCCGGTTACTATGGGGTACTGGGAATGTCACAAAATGAGCTTTAGATCTCCCTTATGACTACACAAAGGACTAGGCTGGTCGGAATGAGGTATTAAGTTGTTTGGATGGGATTTGGTGAAGTTTTAATAGGGATATGGAGGGGTGAGTATTAATGGAGGTCAGTGGGTGGCTAGGAGAACAAAGGATGAAAATACAATGATGAAAATGAGTGAACCAGAGGAGTAAAATGTTCTACTTACTTGGAATCTGGTTTTGGATGTCTGTGAGTGAGGAATGAAGGTGTTGATAAGAGGTTGAATGCTACAGAGGATCACCAAACATTGGGGAGCTCTTGCATGGGCTGCATGTGCTCTCCTTCTTGCCTAATTAGATCAAATTTGTGCTGGGGTGAGTGTTGGATGGTTACTTGGGTGAATCTTGGATGTCTGTGCAAGAGAAAATACTTGATCTCCTTCTTTGCATGTGTGTTCTCTCTGAAACTTGTTCTCAAAAGATGTGATATCTCTCAGGAATCTACCAACCTCGAAAATAAGGTTGTTTTGGGAATTAAATGGTAACCGACAACGGTTCAGCTTAACCGGCGGTGGTTAAGGGTAACCAGCGTCGGTTAGGGTGGGATTTCCTAGGTTTACTAAACTGGGTAGATCCCCTTGATTTTCTAGGATCTCGTTTCGTTTACCTACGGATTAGACTGGAAGCTTCCTTCTAACATGTAGGAATGTGGTTAGAGGGAATGTAGGCATTGATTTTTAGGGTTTGGGTAGGTCTTAGTTAGCTATGGCAATTTACTAAGAATGGGTCTTAGGGTGAGGTGGCTAGATGAGGTGGATATGTAGGCATTATCACAATTAGGATATTTAAATAATAAATATGGTGAGGGTAATGAATTAATTTAATTTAAATAATTAAATTTATATTATAGTAGGGTGAACGGGGACATGGTTAGGTGAATGTGTTCAATGGTGTTTATTTGACGAGGGACCAAAGGGGAGTGTGACCTAATTTTAGTGTCTACAAGAACACCCCAAAAACAACCCACTTGAGACCTAAGGAACAACCTAGGATTAGATAGGAAAATTATGGAATAATTTTTTTTGTTTAAAAGTGTCTTCAACCAGGTTACAAGACAACAGATTGTCACAAACAAGGTTCCAGATCAATACTAATTTACTAGATTATATTTTTTCTTTATTAACAATTATTAAAGGTCACAAGGTCAAAATTTAGGGTTAGAAAGTTCAATTAGGTTAAGAGGGTAATTTCACACTACACCACTCTCTAACTGGCTTAAAAGATTCAACTTGATTTTTCTTAGAATTAACACTCTCAAAACTTCCCTAAAACATTCCCATTGGATAGGAAATTTCCTCACCTTTCCAATGATATAAAGAAGTCCTCCTAACTCCTCATATTTCTCAAGTTATGGGTCGGCGGATCTTGGGAGGAAAATTTTCCCAAGAGTGAGCTCGCAAGCTTAGGGAAAAAAATTTCCAATGTGCGGGCCGGCGGAGCGAGGAGAAAATTTGGCACATTTTCCTTCTTCAAGGAAAAATCATGATTTACCTCCGCGCACCCGCGAGCCCGAAGAGGACACGTGTCGGCTTTACAACACCGTGGTGGATAATCAATCGTCGAAATGATTTAAGACATTATGTATTTTCGGCCAAAAGCTCTAGGGATCAAAATGGTCCGCGCCCCGCTGATGCCCATGGCCACGTGTCGAGCTCTAATTGGTTGCGGGTTGTCGAGCCGTCGGAGAAAAATTAGGAAATTTGATTTTTTTTTGAGAAAATGGTTTAAAGGTTTGAGAATCTCCGCGCCTCTGCCGATGCGTTGTGAAGACACGTGTCAGCCATCCACCTGCGGGTCGTGGGGCAGCGAAATTTTTAGAAAAATTATTCAAAAAAAATTAAAATGCAAGAGGCAAAAATGAACCCGCTCCTCCGTCGATGCCTCGTGATGCCACGTGGCATCACCTAATGGGTCTGCCGCCCGGCCGGGAGGTGGAGGAAACATAGAAAAATTTCCCAATAATTTTTCAAGCGCTAAGTTAAAAAGGGATCCGCTCCTCCGCCAACGCCTCGTGGTGCCATGTGGCAACCTCTAATTAGCTATAGCCAGCCGAGGCGCAGAGGAAACTTATAAAATTTTCCCAATTTTTTTTTTTGAAACGTAAAGGTCAAAAAGGGTTCCGCGCCTCCGTCGTTGCCTCGTAAGGCCACATGGCAGCATTTGATTGGTCATGGGTAGGTGGGCCAGTGGGGAAAATTAGGAAAAATTTTCTAAAAAATTTTAAAGGCTAAGTTAATGTTGAGGGCCCGCGTGACCACGAAAGACAACCAAAAAGGCAAAAGCGGGGTGGTGGGTCCACGTGGGAAATTTTTCCCAAAAAAAAAAATTTCAAATAGTTAGAATTATTATTAATTTTTTGACGCCAAATCAAGAAAAACTTCAGAAGGCCATAACTTTTAATAGAGATCTTGTTTTTGGGAAAATGAGGAATTTTGGAAATATCTCACGTCTTCTTTACACAAGAGTCATAAGATTTTAATATTGATAAATTCTAAGGGGTTGATTTCAGTGAAAATGTTCTCGCATAAGCTTTTACAAGGCAAACTGGTAAATTTTAACTTATTAAATTTTGTTCAATTTGATATTCTTCCTCTCTAAACATGTCAACCAGACATGGAGAATTGTTCTTAGATGGGTTTAAGAAGGATTTCAAGATTCAATTGGTTTTATTGAGTTCTAATTTGAAAATTTTCAACTTGGACAGTAAAACGATAGCAAAACGGTTGATCCCGATTTTGCTAAGTTTTCAAAGGAATTTCATAAGTGTTTTTGCCTAATTGAATTCATTCATACCCTAACATGTTCAATTTTAATCTTGTGTTGTTATTTCTTAACTACAAGTTTGAACTACGCATTTTTCGGTAAAGCATTTGCCAGTTTGATAAAAAAACAAAGATCAAATTCTAAAAGTCTACTTGTCATTTTTCATCTTCTAAGTATTAGGATTCATTCCATCTCAACCCAAATACATTTAGTTGATTCAATTCAACTATTCAAAAGATATAATACATCCTTGATTTCCAAATTTTACATATTTCAAAAGACAGAGTATTACACTTCCTTCATACGCATTTCTTTCTTTCAAACAAAGATTACAACTCACATTTAGATTATCAAATTCAATACAATGATGCAATTTGAGGAAGGTAGTGCAATCCTTTATTGATTTCAAATACAACTTTACAAAAAAATTCATTCCTCATATTCCCCATACGAATACAATTCTTTCACATTCCTTCAAACGCTAAAAACAAAGTTTATCTCTTTCACATTACAATATACAACTTTCAAATCAATACAACATCTTCCCATTACAACATTTACAAGTTCATCCACTTCAAGTGGGAAAGGTTACAATAAGGTTTCATTTCACAAGGAACTATCAAACTATCTTTTATCATCTCCAGAGTAAAGAACATGTAGATTTCACATTCTTCTAATTTGATCACCACAAGAGCAAAGGAAAGGCAACAACACTCTCCACCCAACCAAGACATTCAATGAAAAGGAGAAGCCATACTTTTAATTGGCCCCGAGCCCCAACCACAATGCAATAAAAGGTGTTATCCAACTCATGGCAACAACATGATTCCACAAACACACAAGCAACATTTTCACAATAAAAACACAGTCCAAAACAGAATGTAGTTTACAACTACATTAAAGCATGACAAACATTATTGAGGCTTCATCAAACAAGCCAAAGGAGCGAGAAACTATGGGGGATGCTACTTGTGCCTCCCAAACGGGAAATGGGTATCACCACCTGATTTCAAACTGCCAAAATATAATATATCAAAGCCCTGTCATGCCCTTATGCCTCCCCCAAGTACCCCTTATTCCTCACATTTCCTTATGCCTCCCCAACCTCTTATGGCACCCCATAACGAGTAAAGAAATGCAAGCTATTTCTTTGTAAGGTGGAACCCAAATCCCAACTCCCTCCACACTTATACCTCCCCAAAACACTTGTGCCTCCCACAAAATAAACCCCATAGTCTTCTCCTACACCATTCCTAGGCCATTTACCCAACATCCCACAAACATGCCAAAACATTCACAACAATAACGATTTCATAAAAAGAAAAGAAGCATTACAAGAGCCAAACACTTGCTCTCCATGATGGAGTTGTTCCAAGTTCTGAAATAACAAGCTTTAACCCAATGCAAGCAATCCAAATCAGCCAAGCACAAGCATGCAACAATCTTCCAAAAACTTCTCCAAAGCAAGAGCTCCAAAACAACAAAAGAATTCACCCCAAAAGGAGTTTCCAAAAGTGAAGCCAGCCAAAACAATGGCAAGCAATTCAAATTTTATAGAAGAGGGAAGAGAAGAGGATGAGGTGGATCCATGTAGGATGCCACATCACACATCCTCAACCCCAACCCAAAAGTCAACTTCAATCTCCAAGACACAATAAATAAGTAGGTGAATAATATGACAGTCTTACTTACACACTCAAATCAAGCCCATATCCCAAAGAACTGAAATTAATTTCAAGTAAGAAGTGCAAGGCTTACAAGGATGCATAATGAAAGCTAGATTTAAACTCTCCAACCATAGGTAAGGTTGGTATGCAAATTTAAGATGTATGGGACAAGTTTAACTTGCCCCTCAAGCCTCCAAAGTCAGTCTCCAAGAAAAACTTGAATTTCCAAGAAAATGAAGTGTTTCACACTCAAAATTTAACTTACACATCTCTTACAACACTTTAATTCAAGGCCAACAACTCTATTAATTACTTTCTTATGACATATTTTAATTAATTAACTTAACAACATGATTATTCACAATATTACACACCATTTAATGAATAATGAAAGGGTCGATGCACCACAAAATAACACATGCAAACATAAACAAAGGAACCAATAAATAATTACACATAACCCCTTGGTCACATTTAAAGGTGATCCCCCATGGGAATCCCTAACACACACAAACACGCATAAACAAATATTAGTTCATCATGGTGACCTTGTTGAATTCATCTAGAATTCCAATTTGGTTGGTCTCCAATCCCCCGATGTTTGTTGTGATATTTTAACCTGCAAAACACAAATACCTCCTTAAGCCTCGTGGCCATATAAGAACATCTAAAGTGATATAAATAAAATTCTAAAATCATCTAAATATATGAATCACAACAACATCCAAGCAACCAACAAGATCATTTGCAATTTTACCCAATAATTATATCATCATCAAATAATTTCCATTTCTAGGTCTACTCATAATACCCAAATATCACATGTTCGAACAACATCCATAATATAACCACGTCAAACAACATATCATCATCGTATATATAAAAATGTCTCTAATAATCATCATGCATCATAATGAATCAAGGTCAACAATGATCAATGATCCAACATCTAACATCATACTATAATAAGGTCCATAATCATGTCATAATATGATCAGCAGTATCATGATTAGTATCAAAATATGTCAAAGGGAAGTGGGCACTACATCCCCCTCCCCTTAGACTCGACTTCCTCCTAGAAGTCACTGGAACAAATGTGGAAATTAAACTCGTAACAAAGTAGCATCCTCCCATGTAGCTGCAATCTCATCATATATGTCCCACTACACGGACCTGATCAACCTCTCTGCCTTGAAGGCCTAGGGTCCTACGATCTAGGATGTGAACGGGCTCCACCATCACCTACCCCTGATCCTGCACCTACAATGATGTCCAATCTAACACATGAGAAGGATCTGCAACATATCTCCTAAGAACTGAAACATGAAACACATCATGTACGCGAGACAAGATAGGTGGTAATGCTAGATGGTAGGCCAAAGGGTTGATACGCTCTAAGATCTCAAAAGGACCCACAAATCTAGGAGCTAACTTAGAACCTTTTCCATAATGGATAGGGCTCTTGTGTGGCCTGACACGAAGGAACACCTTCATGCCCACATCAAAACTACGATCGGTCTTATGTTGGTATGCGTACTTCTTCTGCCTGTCATGTGCCTCCTGCAGGTCTCTATCCGATCAAAACCACCCATGCTCCATGTCCGCAACAAAGCTAGTCTAAGACAAACCTTGTCCTCTAGCACTGTCCTAGTTAAGAGGTGTCCCGCACTCTACCATACAAAGCCCTGAAAAGAGCCATGCCTATAGAACTCTGAAGACTATTATTGTAGGAAAACTCCACCAAGTACAAGTACTCCTCCCATTTGGACTGTTGGTCCATAATGTACATCCTAAGCATGTCCTCCAAGATCTGATTCACCCGCTTGGTCTGGCCATCAATCTCAGGGTGATATGTTGTGCTGAAGTTGATCCTTATCCCGAGGGCATACTACATGGTGGTCCAAAATGGGAAGTATACAAAGGATCACAGTCACAAATGATCTTCGCGGAATCCCGTGCAACCTGACAATCTCATCAAGATATACCCGTGCCACTGCACTAGTTGTATAAGTGGTATTTACTAGAGAAAAATGAGCCACTTTTGTCAATTTATCCACCGTGACCATGATGGCATCGTGGTGGTATCTCGACATCGGTAGCCCAATAATGAAGTCCATGGAAATGGTGTCCCATTTCCACTCCGTTATAGCATGAGGAAAGAGAAGGCCATTTGGATGTTGATGCTCGGCCTTCACTTTCTGGCACTCTAAACAGCATGACACAAACTAAGCCATGTCTCTACGAAGTCCTCTCCAGTGATACAACTGTCTCAAAGTAGCGTGCATCTTCTTCACCCCTGGATAGGTCTGAATAGGGTGCACGATGTGCCTATGTCAATATGTCCTACCTCAAGCCTCTGTCTCTGGGAACATAAATCTGACCTCTGTGCCTGAGAAGGCCATCTACCTCTAGTGAGAAACCATCAAACTTCCCTTCAAGGGGTCTCTAGGACTCGATCTCTGCTCGAACTGCAATGTAGAAGTTGTCAAGAGGAAGTTGTTGAAGAATCCTGCTCCGCAAATCTATGCCCACTGAAGTGGCCATAATCACATGTCTCTCGTCTCACCGAGAGCATCGCAACCACATTCTCCTTCCCTTTCACATGCTCTATGTAATGCTCAAAATTACTAGAACTGGAAAATGAGGATATTTTTTTAAACATACATAAAAATAGATTACATAGCTACAATCGTATAGATTTATTTAATCAAATTCTTTAAATCAAATTTGTTCTTTTGATCTATCTGATAACATCCATGTAAGCCATGTGCGGCTGAGAAGGGTGTATCTAGATCTCCATGATCTCCCTTCGCCACTACTTCGAGTGAAAATGCTTACTAGCATTTTGGATCAACCTTTTTCAGGTCATGGGAACCATGTGAAAGTCCTTGGGTCTACCACAAAGCTAGTTTTTCGACTTCATATTCCGATATCCGACCATTTCCTACCTCATGTTCAGTGTTCAACTTCCCATGATCAGGTTATTGGAAATTTTAATTTAATTGGAGTACTAGGTGATCGACAATGCATACCATCAATGTATTACTTTGGCCAAAGTTTTCTGCCGTGTAGGTTACTGGCTAAACTCAAGACAACACACTAGTCTTATGAGTTTAAGTCTTCCGCCACCTCACAACTATCCCTTTCACAATTATCTAGATCTTATAGTTTGTATTTACTTTATTTCCCATTTAACCTATCTTGCAAGAGTTTATATCAAGATAAATGCCAAAGGCCAACTAGGATCATCATGAGATAAGTACATTTGTTACGCTAAAATGTATCTATTTCAGCATTTCGCATGTACTTATCCCTTAATATGCCTAATGGATATTTTCATCTATTTATCTTCCCATTTAGTTTCTCTTTTCCTGATGCTTGGTTTTTTTAACCTTAAATTACCTTTTACAACAATACTCTTCCATTCTCTATACAATAGGATTTACAATCTTATCATATTAATACCAAGTTTACCGAAAGGCCGAATTAAATATATATTAAAACATGTATATTTAATTATTCCTTCGATTAGCTACGCCACTAAATAGCTTATTTAATTTAGAAATTAAAGACAATTGATTGTTACAATAATTGCCCAATTATCACCTTCATACATTAACAAATATCAAATAAATAAATTTAACAATTTATGATAAGTAAGATTTCTTACTTCTAGTATTTATCATTTACTCATATTGAGATATTATTACATACAAGGTAATCATCTCTTTATTAAAATCATAAATTACATATGTCATTAAGGTGAAATATATAACTATTACGGTAACTCTCACATAGTGAGGTTTGAATATTAACAATGGGTCCAAGATCCCAATAAATTTAGTCAAAATTATGGGATATCATCCTTCTACAAATTGAAATCCAAGTATCTCATTTAGATCCATGCTACAATAAAACTTCACAAGACATGAGTTTTCGCATATCCGAACGTGATGGCTAATTGTCCTGCAAGACTGGAGTAGCGGTATGTTTTCAGTTCAAAATGAACTGGCATGAATATTGCCTCCATTTTCTGATGCAATTATTTAATAAAATATGAAATGATATACATGTTATTTTATCAACAAACGTATGGTAATACAAATGAGAGAATGTATTATTACATGTTTTTCATCAAGATACAACTATGAATGTACACAAATAGAACAACCAATTTCTATTTCAGCAATCATGTTTCACTCTAATCACAAGGATCAAGACATAATCAAACCATAATCATTCAACATCTGAATTCTAATTAAACCACAAGCAAATCATGCTTCACATGGTATAGATTCAACTATTATTTTTCTTACCTTCCAATCAACAAATAGCTTAACAAAACTGTCTGAAATCATCATTTCCAAATACCAATTAGACATATTCCCTCTAGGTAATGAGTAGCTCTATAAAACGCACAATAACTTTATTTCAAACAATCAAAATACATTTATATATATTTATAGGAACAGTCCAACTAAACAGTGTAAAAACACCTCTATTAAATCATTTTAACATGTTCTTTCAAGTAACCAATGATCAACAAAACAAATTGACCCACATACCACAGGATGATAATTTTGAATTCTATTTGCATAGAATAACAATAAGTTTCTAACACTTCCGTAATGAAATCCTTTGAGAAAAACTAAGTCATCTTACATAGACTATTAACACTAATTTATTTTTCAATCAGGTAATAAAATTATACCTACAGGCAAATCAACTTGTACATATCCAAATCAGTTTGTTCCAGCATTAATTTCTTTTCTGTTTAGAAATTATTAGAATCCAGAAGCAAATATATCAGGAAAAATGATGAAATACCTGGTAAAAACATTTTTCACACTACCCAAAAATCACTTTGCTCATACAAATAAATTATTGTTTGACTGTAATAAAACCCAGAGGCAAGAATCGATTTGGGTTTCCAGAAATCAAATTTAAATAGAAAATAAAATAAAATAAAAATTGATTAGGAACACCCATCTGCTTTTTTTTCTAGGTTTAGCTAAAACCACACAAAGGAAACTTAAGAGAATACAGAATCCATCAATTTCCTTTTTAGATTTCATTTCCAAGAAATTAAATCAGAAGTTGTCCACAAATTCATTTAATTGCCATTCAAAGCAGAATGCACGTATTTCGTCATTATTTATAAATAATGTTGCAGGAAGGGAGAAGATATTCATGTCAAGTAAACCCAGAATCGCAACCTTCTACTCTTCCCGCTCCAACAAGTTGAATATTTCTTTCCTCCAAAACTCACGCAGGTATTCCAGAAGAGAAGAATGAAAACAGACGAAGGAGAAATAAAAGAAAGTATAATAAAGAAACTATACTATAATGGATAATTTTCGAGCTTCCCAATGTTGCTTCATGCATCAATGCATGCCACATACATTGTGTCAGATGAAGGCGTGTCCCTTTCAAAACTCTCAGATTTTAAATATTAAAATATTATTATTATTATTCTTTTTAATTTATATTTTAATTGATACCTAACTTTAATGGTAAAATTAATCATCATACTATAAGTCCACATATTGCCAACAATATGTTATCATAATAATTATTCGAATTCCCATGTTCCATATAAAACATTCAAACAAATGAAAAATCACCAAGTCCGTAAATAATAATAATTCGAATATTCTCATAAAGCTGGTTTGATATAGCATTGTCAAATAAAATAGAGGCAGTATTCATCACGGTCATTGCAAAAGTCAAACAAAACAAAAGACGACCAAACCGATAAAAATAAAGTAACCGGAATATAAATAACCAAAAGATTCACTATCATTTATGAACCATTTTACCTATGATTAAGGCCTAATCATGTTTTAGGAAGGATCATCAAGGTGGGTGCGAGGTTATTCGTTCCGCAATGTCATGCCCGTAGCAGAAGCTGTGGGTCATGATACGACGAATCAAATGATTTTTACATCCAATGATGATCTCGTCTAATCCTGTTTAGACTTAACCGTAGTTAATTTAACTTGCAAGAAATTTTGGGATGTTACACTCTATCTCCATATCATACTCACAAAACAACTCCATCCAATGCCTTTCGAGCGTTGAGATTGGGTTGCATGAAGAGGTAGCAAAGACTTAGGTGATCTGTCCTGAGTGTGAATCTCTGACCAAGTAGAAAGTGCCTCCATCGAACCAAAGCGTGCACAACTGCCACAAGCTTAAGATCATGATTTGGATAATTAAGCTCATAATCCTTGAGTTTGTGAGATTCAAAAGCCACTACTCCGCCCTCCTGCATAAACAAACCTCCAAGCCCTATTAAAGAAGCATCTCGTGCAAATGAAAACTCACCCGTGGGTCCAGCACCGCAAGGATAGGTGATGTAGTGAGACATTCCTTCAGTGTCCTGAAGGCCTTCTCACACTTGTCTGACCAAACAAACTTCTTCCCTTTCTGTTGAAGAAGTGATGGGGTGTGTAATCCGAGAGAAGTCCTAAACAAATCTCCTGTAGTAACCTACTAATCCCATGAAGTTATGCACCTCAGTCATAGTAGTGGGTGTTGGCCAATCCATAATAGCTCTAATCTTGGAAGGATCGACGATGATACCTTCCCCAGAAATGATATGACCCAAATATTGCACCTTCATCTAAAAGAATGCACACTTCTCTAGGTTCCCGTGAATTTGCTGCTCACAAAGACACTGAAGAACCTGGCGAAGGTGCCCCTCGTGCTCCTCACACATTTGAGATTAAATCAAAATGTCATCAAGGAAGATGAGCACGAAGCGATCTAAGAAGTTCCTAAATACCCCATTCATCGAACTCATAAATACTATGGGGCATTAGTCAAACCAAAAGGCACCACTGTGAACTCATAGTGGCCATATCTCGTACGGAAGGTGGTCTTATGAATTTCTACCTCCGAAATCCTCAATTGGTGGTATCCTGACTTAAGGTCTATCTTAGAGAAAGTTGTGGCTCCCTTCATCTAATCAAACAAATCATCAATGCGTAGAAGGGGATAACGATTCTTGATCGTTACTTTGTTCAGTTGGCGGTAATCAATACACAACCGCAAGGATACGTCCTTCTTCTTTACAAAGATCACCGGTGTACCCCAAGGGGACACACTGGGATGAATTAGACCTTTCTCCAGAAGGCCCTCAAGCTATAACTTGAGCTCGCAGAGTTCTGGGGTGGTCATCCGATAAGGTGCTCGTGAGATAGGCTCTACTCCCGAAACCAGATCTATATGAAAATCAATCTCATGTGGGGTGGTAACCCTAGTAGCTCCCCTGGAAAGACATCAAAAAATCTCTCAAAATGGGATGGTCATCTAGTAATGGTCCACTAGACCCATCTTTTGATCGGTCACTAACTCGCGTGACAGTGAACATCCTGACAACCTCATCGCAACACACCGCTTAATAGCGGAGATGGTGCAAATAGAAATGGGTCTTCTGACCCTCGCTATCACTGCCTCAACTCCTAGATCATCTATACAAGATATGACCTTGTGGTAACAATCCATTATGGCTTTGAGTACAGATAACCAATCCATGCCCAAGATGACTCCATAAGAGCCCAACAAAAGGATACAAAGATTTGAGGTAGTGGTGAAAGGTCCCAAATCCACCACACACTCCTTAACTAAGGAGTCTACAGAGATCTTGGCTCTAGAAGCCATCTCAACATCCCAACTATGACCTTGCCTAACTGTCACCATCCTGCATCGCTCTACTAAAGATGGTGTAATAAAAGAATCAGAAGAACTAGAATCAAACAAAATGGAGGTAGGAATACCACTAATGTTACCTGTAGTCTCAATAACTATACTTTGATGCTCTGCCTGGTAGTTCTTGACCGCTGCATACATCCTATGACTGCGCCCCATGTCACCACATGTGGCTTTGAGATCTATGTCTTACCCTTGTTATTAAGGTTATGTGGGTAGTCTCTCCAAAAATGTCCAGTAATGCGATACCCAAAACAACCACCCGATCCTCTCCCTTGAGTAACAGCTCCAGTCAGCGCCCTAGAGGGGTGTGTTGTGGACCCTGATGACCCTGTTGTGGACTGTTGAGGTCTCTGCTGGCGAGCTCCTGCTGACTGAGCTCTAGGTGCTTCTTGTGTCCTAATGGGACCCCTAGGAGGAGGCCCCATACTTCGACCCCTCCATGCATCAAATCTTTGTGGAGGTATATATGGTGGGCGAGACTGTTGTTGTGGTATAAAGATAACCGTGATGAACCCTATCCACCATGAGGAAGAGATACCGACCCCCTCGATCTATTGTCCCGCATCTTGTATGCGGCTCCAAACCTCGGTCTCAGCCGGTTGGGTCTTTCCTCGAGTCTCTTTGCTCGCTATATAGGCCTTCTCGATGGCCTCGGCTAATGTATGTAGACAATGGATCCGTATTCGCACCTCCAATGTCCATATTCGGGCCCCGAATGAACCTCGGATCCACACTTACTCATCCCGCATGTAATCAACATACCGGAGTAGATCCGAAATCTACTCTCATACTACGATCTTGTAAGAAATGTCTACGCTCGGAGGTCATGAAACTCATCTATCCATTTTTGTATGAACCTCCGTGAAAAATATTTGCTCTTAAATCACTCCTCAAAGAGCTCCCAGGTAACTGTCTCAGAATCAATATGGAGCTTCTGCTCCTCTTTCCTCCACCATACTCCTGCTCCATCCCTTAGAATATGGATCGCAACATGAGCTTTCATGTTGCTAGAGCAAGGGCAGAGCTTGAAACACCCGCTCAAGCTCACCAACCAGGTCTCTTCCTGAAATCCACCTATGTCACTAGAATAATGTGTTGTCCATAGCTTCAGGATCTCCCTGATATAGTCTACAGCGGTGGTCTGACGACCCTTAGGCCTCTCCGCATGCTCATCCCTAAGCCTAGGGCTCCAAGACCTATTTTTGTTTCTTGAAACCCGGTCTCCATGTCCCCTCTGCGGTGACTCTGCTCTAGCTGACTCCACATGGGATTTCTCTACTCTTTGATCATCACTATGTTGAGAAGGTTCCCGAGCCTCATCTGATGGCTCTCTATCATGTCTAGTGGCATGTGCTCCCACGGACCCTTCGCATAAGGCAACATTAACGTCCTGGAGTATCTGTAAAATTTGTGGTAGGATGGTTGCTACAGTATGATTCAATGGTGGTAAGCCTAAGTCTATATGAAAAGACTCCTCATCCTATCTGCGCCTCCTACACAGACCAAGGTGAGAGTTAGTTCTTCTTTCTAAGTTTTATTCATTTTTCCATGTTTACTAAGTATGTAATTTCAACAAGGTTGTTCTCTAGATTTAAAGTGTGCTAGGTTTAAAGTTCATGTCTCAAGTTTTCTAGTGTGCCCAATGGCCCAAGCTTTTTAACCTTTGCTCACGATACCAAGTGTAACACCCAAAAAATAACCCACTTGAGACTTAAGGAACAACCTAGATTAGATAGGAAAATTATGGAATAATTTTTTTGTTTAAAAGTGTATTCAACCAAGTTCAAGACAACAGGTTGTCACAAACAAGGTTCCAGATCAATACGATTTACTAGATTATATTTTTCCTTTATTAACAAGTATTAAAGGTCATAAGGTCAAATTTTAGGGTTAGAAAGTTCAATTAGGTTAAGAGGGTAATTTCACACTACACCACTCTCTAACTGGCTTAAAATATTCAACTTGATTTTTCTCAGAATTAACACTCTCAAAACTTCCCTAAAACATTCCCATTAGATAGGAAATTTCCTCACCTTTCCAATGATATAAAGAAGTCCTCCTAACTCCTCATATTTCTCAAGTTATGGGCCGGTGGACCTTGGGAGGAAAATTTTCCCAAGAGCGGGTCTGCGGGCCTAGGGAAGAAAATTTTCCCATGCGCGGGCCGGCAGAGCGGGGAGAAAATTTGGCACATTTTCCTTCTTTGGGGAAAAAGCGTGATTTACCTCCATGCACCCGCGAGCCCGAAGAGGACACGTGTCGGCTTTACAACACCTCGGCGGAAAATCGGGTTGTCAAGCGATTTAAGACATTATGTCTTTTCAATCGAAAGAGCTAGGGATCAAAATGGTCTCAGTGCCTCCGCCGATGCCCAAGGTGCCATGTGTTGAGCTCTGATTGGTTGCAGGCCGTCGAAGAAAAATTAGGAAATTTGATTTTTTTTTAGAAAAAGGTTTAAAGGTTTGAGAATCTCCACGCCTTCGCCGACGCGTTGTGAAGACATGTGTCAGCCATCCATTGGTTGCGGGTCGGCGGGCTGGCAAGGAAATTTTAGAAAAATTCTTCAAAATTTTTTTCCAAAATGCAAGAGGCAAAAAGGAACCCACTCCTCCGTTGATGCCACGTGGCATCACCTAATTAGCTAGGGGCTAGCGGGGAGGCGAAGGAAACATAGAAAAAATTCCCAATAATTTTTCGAAGTGCTAAGTTAAAAAGGGATCCTCTCCTCCGCCAACGCCTCGTGGTGCCACGTGGAAGCCTCTAATTGGCTATGGGATGGCGTAAGTGTGGAGGAAACTTAGAAAAAAAAATTTGAAACGCAAAGGTTGAAAAGGGTTCCGCGCCTCCATTGTTGCCTCGTGAGGCCACGTGGCAAAGATCTCGATTGGCACACAGCCGGCGCCAGAAAATTAGGAAAATTTTCCCAAAAAAATTTAAAAGTTAAGTTTAATGTTGTGGGCCCGCGTGACCGCGAAAGACAACCAAAAAGGCAAAAGTGGGGCGGCTGGGTCATGGGGAAATTTTTCCCCAAAAAATTTTTCGAACAGTTAGAATTTTTAATTTTTTTCTACGCCAAATGAAGAAAAACTTCATAAGGCCATAACTTTTAATAAAGAGCTCGGTTTTGGGAAAACGAAGACTTTTTGGAAAGATCTCAAAGTCCTATTTGCACAAGAGTCATAAAATTTTAATTTTGATAAAGTTTAAGGGGTCAATTTTGTGAAAACGTTCTGCATGCTTTACAGTGCAAACTGGTAAATTTTAACATATAAAATTTTGTTCAATTTAATCTTCTTCCTCTCTCAACATGTCAACCAGACATGGAGAATTGTTCTTAGATGGGTTTAAGAAGGATTTCAAGATTCAATTGGTTTTATTGAGTTCTAATTTGAAAATTTTCAACTTGGACAAGAAAGCGACAAGAAAGCGGTTGATCCCGATTTTGCTAAGTTTTCAAAGGAATTTCATAAGTGTTTTTTCCTAATTGAATTCATTCATACCCTAACATGTTCAATTTTAATGTTGCGTTGTTATTTCTTGATTGCAGGTTCGATTTGTGCATTTTTGGGCAAAGTATTTGTCGGTTTGATATACAAAACAAAGATCAAATTCTAAAAGGTCTACTTGTCATTTTTCATCTTCTAAGTATTAGATTCATTCCATCTCAATCCAAATACATTTAGTTGATTCAATTCAATTATTCAAAATCTATAATACATCTCTTATTTACAAATTTTACATATTTCAAAAGACAAAGTATTACACTTCCTTCATACGCATTTCTTTCTTTCAAACAGAGATTACAACTCACATTTAGATGATCAAATTCAATACAATGATGCAATTTGAGGAAGGTAGTGCAATCCTTTATTGATTTCAAATACAACTTTACAAATTTTCTTTCATTCCTCAAATTCCCCATACAAAATATAATTCTTTCACATTCCTTCAAACGCTGAAAACAGATTTTATCTCTTTCACATTACAATATACAACTTTCAAATCAATACAAAATCTTTCCAAAACAACATTTACAAGTTCATCCACTTCAAGTGGGAAAGGTTACAATATGGTTTCATTTCACAAGGAACTATCAAACTATCTTTTTCTTAGCTCCAAAACAACAACATGCAGATTTCACATTCTTCTAATTTGATCACCACAAGAGCAGGGGAAAGGCAACGCTCTCCACCCAACCAAGACATCTAATGAAAAGGAGAAGCCATCCTTCTTCATTGGCCCCGAGGCCTAACCACAATGCAATAAAAGGTGTTATCCAACTCATGGCAACAACAAGCTTCCACAAACACACAAGCAACATTTTAACAATAAAAACACAGTCCAAAATAGAATGTAGTTTACAACTACATTAAAGCATGACAAACATTACTGAGGCTTCATCAAGCAAGCCAAAGGAGCAAGAAACTATGGGGATGCTACTTGTGCCTCCCAAAGGGGAAATGGGTATCACCACCGATTTCAAATCGCAAAATATAATATATCAAAGCCCTGTCATGCCCTTATGCCTCCCCCAAGTACCCCTTATTCCTCACATTTCCTTATGCCTCCCAACCTCTTATGGCACCCCATAACGAGTAAAGAAATGCAAGCTATTTCTTTGTAAGGTGGAACCCAAATCCCAACTCCCTCCACACTTATACCTCCCCAAAACACTTATGTCATGTCTCCCATAAAATAAACCCCATAGTCTTTTTCTACACCATTCCTAGGCCATCTACCCGACATCCCACAAACATGCCAAAATATTCACAACAATAACAATTTCATAAACAGAAAAGAAGCATTACAAGAGCCAAGCTCTTACCTCTCCATGATGGAGCTGTTCCAAGTTCCAAAACAGCAAGCTTTAACCCAATGTAAGCAATCCAAATCAGCCAAGACACAAGCATGCAACAATCTTCCAAAACGTCTCCAAATCAAGAGCTCCAAAAATGCAAAAGAATTCACCCCCAAAAGGAGTTTCCAAAGTGAAGCCAGCCAAAACAATGGCAAACAATTCAAATTTTATAGAAGAGTGAAGAGAAGAGGATGAGGTGGATCCATGTAGGATGCCACATCACACATCCTCAACCCCAACCCAAAAGTCAACTTCAATCTCCAAGACAAAATAAATAAGTAGGTAAATAAAATGACAGTCTTACTTACGCACTCAAATCAAGCCCATATCCCCAAGGACTGAAATTAATTTCAAGCAAGAAGTGCAATTAAAACATTCAGCTAGGCTTACAAGGATGCATAATGAAAGCTAGATTTAAACTCTCTAACCATAGGTAAGGTTGGTATGCAAATTTAAGATGTATGGGACAAGTTTAACTTGTCCCTCAAGCCTCCAAAGTCGGTCTCAAGGACAAACTTGAATTTCAAGAAAATGAAGTGTTTCACACTCAAAATTTAACTTACACATCTCTTACAACACTTTAATTCAAGGCCAAGAACTCTATTAATTACTTTCTTATGACATATTTTAATTAATTAACTTAACAACATGATTATTCACAATATTACACACAATTTAATGAATAATGAAAGGGTCGATGCACCACAAAATAACACATGCAAACATAAACAAAGGAACCAATAAATAATTACACATACCCCTTGGTCACATTTAAAGGTGATCCCCCCATGGGAATCCCTAACACACACAAACACGCACAAACAAATATTAGTTGCCATGGTGAACTTGTTGAATTCATCTAGAATTCCAATTTGGTTGGTCTCCAATCCCCCGATGTTTGTTGTGATATTTTAACTCTGCAAAACACAAATACCTCCTTCAGCCTCGTGGCCATATCAGAACATCTAAAATAATATAAATAAAATTCTAAAATCATCTAGATATATGAATCACAACAACATCCAAGCAACCAACAAGATCATTTGCAATTTTACCCAACAACTATATCATCATCAAATAATTTCCATTTCTAGGTCTACTCATAATACCCAAATATTACATGTCGAACAACATCCATAATATAACCACGTCAAACAAAGCATATCATCATCGAGTATATAAAAAAATGTCTCTAATAATCATCATGCATCATAATCTGAATCAAGGTCAACAATGATCCATCATCTAACATCTAACATCATACTATAATAAGATCCATAATCATGTCCATAATATGATCAGCACTATCATGATTAGTATCAAAAAGATGTCAAAGGGAAGTGGGCACTACACAATGGTTTTAAGCTTTGTTTTTTGAAAGCAAGCTTGTTGTTTTATTATTTCCCCCTCTTGTGTATTTCGGAGGCATGCTCCCTCTCTCTCACATGGGCTTGGAGGGAGGCTAACATGCCCTCCTTTTGAACAAATGACATGTGATGATGCCTATTAGTTGGGAGGACAACCAAGCATCTTTCGATGGTGGTATTTGGAGATCTTTTCGTTGGATTTGGATCTTATTTTCCTTTCTTGGATATATGAAGTAATTCAATATAGAATTTGTCATGTTGTATCCATATGTAGGGAGGCTTTTCCACTATTTATGTTGAGTTGTTTAGCTTCTTGATAAATTGTCAAAAGGAGAATAATGTATATGTGAGTAGAAATGGAATGAAAATCATAATGTTACTTTTCTTGTAATCCATGTGTAGAGCAAGGAAGATAAGAATTAATTATCAAGTAGAAGTTCTTGTCATACTTTGGTCTCTCAATAGATCTTGTTAGAGAATAACCTCTTTAATTTTTGGTTTCACCACTCTAAAAAAACATTGGGTGAAAGTATGTAGATTGTAAGAAAATATATCTATCTCTAAATTAGATGGAATCGTAAGCCTTATTTCTTTCGTGGTATCCATTTTTTAAATCAAGAAAGTAAGAAAACACCATATTAGTTAAGCCCCTTGAGCAATTCAACTATGAGATTGAAAATTATTATTTTTGGTTCGTTTCAACACTTGGTTGTACTCCGTGGCTTTTTGAAGACTTCTATTCATTATTGTTTTCCAAAAGAAATTTGTTTTGTGATTTGAAGATATCACGGGGTAAGTGAGTTATTGAGCCTAGTGTGGATATTTATAAATCTATGTTTCAGAAATAAATTTGGATTATTATAATACCCTTGTTAAAACTATAATGTGTTATAATGTTTTTACTTGTTCATGAGTGTGAAGCGAGATGAGACAAATGGAATTTGTAAGTTGTATCTCGATTGATCTTTGCTTATTAATATGACTACATTGGTTACTCGAATACCAAAAAAAAAAAAAAATGGACTAGTGGACATATACATAACCATATTGCTCGTTGTCTTACAAAAAAATAGAAGAACATAGAACTCCTCATTTCAAGATGTCTCTCGTAAAGATATAATTTTTATTTTGAACACTTATAAATACACGGTAGAATAATTTAAATCAAAATAAGGGAATGTAAAATTATCCTCTATCTTATGGATGGATCTCAGAATATGGATATCTACATAAAAATTATATATTTTACACTTACGAGAAAGGAGAAGGCAAGATAACATTAACTAGAAACATTGCTTTGATATAAATATATATATATACATTACATTCATCTTTTCTCCATGAATGAATGCGCCCACCCCAAAAATGCAAAGTAGAAAAAATTAAGGTGTTAGGGAGTTGAGGGAATAAAGTAGGGTTCTTTATTATCCCTAAGATCAACAGTAGAAATGACAAGAATCTGGGGGCTTAGATTTATCTTTGTTTTCCCACTTGCTTAAGGGTCGAGATAATTCGACTCTTTCTCCCCTTTGTAATTTAGTGAGTAGGTTATTATTATTATTTTCACATTCTCCACTTTCCTGGTTGAAGTAATTCCATTATAACTAAATTTAAGCGATAAGGTGGTGTAGGATCTCTTCTTCTTTTATTTGACGTAATGGATTGATTTTCCTTCTAAATGTGTATAAGTTTACCATGGGAAAAATAACATACCACAACTTACCCAAATATTCATCGTTAATTTGGTCTTGAAAGGATTCATATTGATATGAGGCATTTTTTAAATAGATTGACCGCTCTATGGGAAATGCATATACTCTCACGTTACCATACTAGGTGTCAAATATAATATTGTTATATTGAATTGAGTTATTACCTCCGCAATGTAAATCAAGGGAGGGATGCATTTCTATAACTGGATAAATGTTATTGGCCTATGATGATAAGACTTCATTATTAAACCATCACAACTCACTTAGTAACCACCATGGATAGATTAACACTATGGTTACTTCCTCACTCTATATTGGATCCAAGATGTTAAAAAGCAAACTCATATAAAGTAACTCACATTTATAACATAAGAAAAATTTGGTGTACATCCACTCACCCCCATTCAAGTAAATGAGGGTTATTTAAAAGTAAAATAATATGAATACACGATTGAGGGAAATATCTTTCTTCATCGTTGAGTAAAAATCTAACCAAACCGTCAATCTAGAACCATTATCTTTCCACTTATTAAACCATTAAGGGAACCCTAGTTCTACCAGTGTAACGCGACGTTGTTTGGTTCCACTTTTGTAGAAGTTGATTCTATGATGACTCAATATGGGACTCGTTAGATTCAGTTGATATGACTAAGGCATTCTGGTTCATGTTTATTCCTTAGTGGAGTCTTTGGGATTGAAGCAATCGGGGTTAATGAAATGAAATGATTAAAAAAATTGTTACCATGCAAGAATGATTCGACTACCCTCCCCTCTTGATGGCGAAGGTCGAAAAAACATTAGTAGTATTGCAAGCATGGACAATATTTTTGAAATACAAATTTCACCGCAATTATTCTGAGTGCCTTTAAGAAACAAATACGTTAATTGGAATGGTAATGATGTAATCCTTAATACTTAGTCAATATAATAAAATGTTTCAATTTTTATGACATAGTTAGACAAGTTCTTGGGCCATGAAAATCGTGGGCGTGACGGTTGGTATTAGAGCAAAGGTTCAAACACTTGAACCTCTGGGTTAACTTGGTAAGAGTATTGTGTTTTTGTCGACATGTGGGTTGTTTGTGTTGAGGTTTATTTGTGTGTTATGGGAATCATATGAGAATGTACTCAGTCCATTTTTGAATATGCATGTGGCTCCCGACAAACATATTGTAAAGGATACCCAACCTCATGCTATAGTTCAACATTGTGTCAAAAACCTGCATAGGACACCATTGGATGGTTTTTTGTTTTTCTTGGAGAAACTTTTTGGGAATAGTGTTATGGGTGTCACTTAGAAACCATTGCGGAGAATATATGGAGATTTGTTAATCGTTCTTGAGACTTATAACATCATTGGTTAGGACATTTGGTTTTGGTATTTGACGGTGGTTGTATGTATTATTAGTTTTGGTGCCTTGGAGGCTTATTATTTTCCACCTGGGAGAGCAGATCTCATGACATATATCTTATTGGATCCATATTATTTATATATACCGAGATACACACTCGATGATTAGTATGCCTATATGTAGCCCACGAAAGGTTATGTAGTGATTGTGATGTGGATATTTTCATTTGTGTTATATTTGTAAACTTGAAATTTCCATAACAGATTTTGTTGATTTGATTATTGAAAAAGCTTTGAGGATCTTCTTGTTATTTTTGGGTTTATTGCGATATTTTTTTGGTTTGAATGCAGCTACTTAGCCATTTATTTTTACTACTTGAGATTTTATGGATTTTATCTCTTTTGGTGACTCAGAGCTTTATTGTTTTTTTTTATGATACTTGGCTAAACTATTGTCAAGGTTGTTACATGGTTTTGGTGTCTGATTGTGAGTTGGTTCTACTTTGTTCATGTTGTGTTCTCTTGTCATATGGGGTACGCCCAAGGTGTCATGATTGTATGTTTGGGGCTATAGGACATGCCCTTGGTTTTGAGGTGACGGGGCTCTATGCGTCTAGGACCATGGAGTGACCGACCTCACTTTGATTTTGGACACTCTGTCCTCCTTTGGTGGAGTGACACTAGTGATATTTGGTCCTCCTTTGGTGGAGAGACATACTTGATTTTGAGTCCTCTTTGGTTGAGAGACTCCTATGATTTCTTTGGTCCTCTTTGGTTGAGAGACCCCCTGATGCTCTCTGTTCTCTTCAGTGGATTGGATTCTATGTTATGCAGCATGGATCAATGGGTTAGCTTCTATGTTATGCAGTATGGATCAATGGATTGGCTTTTATACCATTCAATATTGATCAGTGGATTGGGTAGTGATTTTTGCTTAACCTTGCTTTCTATGATGATATTCTTCACCGTTGGGATGGTTATGGTAATCAATACAAACTTTATGGATTATGTATGGGATGGTTCACTCTTTCATAGTTATGGTTACTGGAGGATAGTGTACTTTTGGGATATGAGGATTCACATATAGGTTTTCTAGAAGTTATAACTTTGTATTATTGTCTTTTGTGGGAGAAGATCGACGTTTTAGACCATAATGTGTTCTCTTGAAATTATGGGTATAATTGAGTTCTTTTAGGCATCGTGCTTAAATAAATGTGCCTATCTTGGTCATGAGGACCCATTGATAGAGGTAATTATGTCTTTCTCTCTTGGTTTTTTTTAAGTATACCACATTATAAATCCATTTGTATTGAGTGTATGCTTTGATGGTTGTGTTTGAGTAATTTGTCTCGACCCAAATTTTTGGTATGGGGGTGTTTCTTGGTGAAATAGTGTGAGGCATTTATAATAAACTAACTATTTCATCTTGGAATCATAATTGGTGATAAGGTTTTGGCATTGATAGTTTTGGTAACCACTCATTAAATAATCATATTTTAGGGGTTATTCCATGATACTGTTCCTCTCTACTACCGGGAACAAAACTCTTTAAACTCTTGAAAGTGAACCTTTATCTCCATAATATAGTCTGCACCGATAAATTCCTTGTGACTTTTGAGAATTGTTGGGAATGCATTAGTAATACTTGAAGTTCTTGGGAAACCCTTTTTTGAGAATTGTTGGGGATGCATTAATAATACTTGAAGTTCTCGGGAACCCTTTTATAAGCTTAGTATGTTTGCTTTCATTTAATAGTCACTTGTTTAACTTTGGTTTCTCATACGTTATAATTTTCTTTACTTTTTAAAAGATATGTAGTGAATGAAATAAACACGAACCTTTAAGGACTTTATTCAGGAGACATAATTTTCAAAACTTAATGAATAAAATATAATGTTTCAAAAAATGGTTCCTCACTCTAATTTTTTCTTAAAAAGGGGGAAATAATAACTATGTGAAAATAACAAAGTATTCTCTCAATCCTCTCTCATTTCTCTTTAGAAGAAAAATGCTTATGCATATCTCACATGGTAAGGCGAGGATCATACCAACATTGGTGTTGGTACTTGGTATCGTAAATTTATGAGATGATATGGATGAAAAATATAACAACTAAAAATTACAAAAGTTAAATTTATAAGCATACTTATAACTTATAACCATGGTTAAAATTGGGAATAATTTATGCATTCATGATCATGCAAAATGAATTAATAAACAACCTTGGTGGAATAAAATTATTGGTTATACCCCTAAAATATGAAAGAGACATGATCTAAATGATAAGAACAATTGAATTATATACTTTTCATCACATGGTGAACTTTTTAGCTCTAGATGCATACTAGGTTTGGATCTGTAATATTGATTAGTACATTTTCCATGTTTTACTTTGATATAACAAAAAAATTATAAACATATACAAAATGTGTATAAGCATGGATAAATGTTGGATTTCATTTAGAGCTTCCATTCATTGTTATGGTTTTCACGACTTATGTATAAAGATTTTATTACCTTGATAGATCTATAACCTTTTAATAAGCATATTAGTTGACCTTACATTTCAATAGGCTAAACGTGGCAACTATTTCAATCACTCGACCTACCATAAATGATGGAATCCCTTAAAGATAATGGTGCATCTAGCATTATAATGCACTTTTGGATTTGATTGTGTGTAGTTCACCTTGATGAGCTCATTCTTTCCATTATAACACTATTATTTTATAGCTCAATAGGTTTGTAACTTATATGACCCTTTTCGAGAAAACAAGCTCGTATCACTAACCTTACGGGAAGTACAATCTCTTTGGACTTAGTGGGTCATTGGTGACCTAGGATAATTAACAAGTCAAGCAACATATGTTAAGGATATGGAGAAGTATTGGAATCTTCCTTTTCTATTTGAAGGAAATGTATTGGTATTCCCTTGATCGCCATGAGAAGTACAAAAGGGCAAGTTGTTTGCGTGATCACATAAGAAATATGTTAGAGAGTTTCCCTAGTAACCTTGCTAAGCTTTGAACCCCTTGAGACATCTAATCCACTCTTCTCATTTGAGTTTCCTTATGGGGTAAAATGTTTATACTTGTGACCATTTTAAACTTCAAATGAGTCATGTTGTGTTTGAAACAAATTTAGTACTATTATTAGTAGATGTTGGTGGCATGTTTGAGATATGGTAGTATGGGCATCAGATTAGTAAGATATGACTTTAATTTACTTTGGACCAAAAGAAAATTGTACCATTCTCATGTGGTTGTCTAAACCAAAATAATTGGACATGATACATGATTTAGGAGTAAAGGATCAAGCTAATGAAACCCTAAGCAAAAGTTTGTTAATTATTTCAACTGTGTGGTTATATGGGGGATACTCTAGTTAAATAATATGTATCTTGGATGTGTTTTTGCACCCTTATATATGCTTTTGATTATTTTATCTATCACCCTTGTCATCAAGCCTTGTTTTGTATGGTCCCAACCTTGTTGGCCCTTATGAGAAAATGCTAAATCTCATACATATTTGAAGGTCAGGGTTGACAGGTTGCTTTTGTGATGTATAAGAAGGAAAAACCGTGAAGTGTAATTTCACACAAGATGGAAATATCATCCTTCTTATTTGAGGTATATAACACCATAGGTGGCTTTAAATGCATGTCTTCAGACGCACAACTTACCAATCCTTCTAAGATGACAAGTGTTGTTCGTTAGTATCTCTAGCAAAAAAAATTGTGAGAAATGTCGCTTATATTTTACTATCATATGTTGTAAATAAACCATAGAGAATATTGTGTTGACAAGGATACCTATAAATTCCCTTTAAACAACTTTAGTACTCTTGCCTTGGTATCTATTTCCTTTATCTTTTCTTATGTTGATCTAAGTTTCGCGTTTTCAAGGGAAATTTCTAAGTTAAAAACCAACCACACGGAAGTCGTAAGGCGTCTAAAAGGGTGTGTTTTCTTACCCTTCCATAGACTTCGGGAGGAAGTTTAATTTTAGGTGAGGGGATGTAGTGCCCTCCAATTTTGGTCTTTTGTTCAAGATTGAATCTACGATACATTCATGTTTGAGACATTTATGTGGATAATATCATGTTACTTGAATTAAATTACTATGAGTTGTATATTATCTCTTGTGGACCTTTCCTAGATAGGATGGCATATGGGGTTCATGGGCTAATTTACCGCCTTATCCTTACCACTTGGTTTTGATATAGTGATATGGGTATTTTTGATCTAGGGTTTACAGAGTTGTATTATAAAGTTAGTGATTCAAATATGTCTATTAATTTATCTTCTCCATTTGGAATGTGCTAACCTAACTTGACAGGTGGTATATGAGGCACACAATGCCAATATTGTTTCCATTATTGTTTGTTTCGGTGTTGTTAATATGGATGTTATAGAAATAAGATATAAATGGATTATGTTTTATATGCTATAGATGTATATAGTTTTTGGTTAGATCTTTATATGAATGTTAATTGATGTTTTAACTTGAAATTTGATTTGACCATCTAGATGTATGTAAAATCATTTCATTTGGTTTATTGTATCGAGTGGGAATGATGACATGTGAATCAAGTGTGCAGATTACAGGTTCACCACAGGAGAACGTGGGATTCAGAGATAACTCAATTTGCACAAGTGGTCGATTGGGTTGAAACCTCCCTTTGCTTGGTTTTTCATTTGGCCTTGTGTTTGTGTTGTGATTATTACAGACACCCTTAGTGGTTCCCTCTTGACCCTTATTGTATTAATTTTTGTCTAACCCTTGTTCTAAGTTAGTTTATGGGCATAATGGTTCCTACTTGTGTTAAGGATGATTAATTATTGTTAATCATGTTCTTAGAGGTGTGGGACAACTTAAACATTAGTTGGGTGGGCCCACCACCTCTCCATGTGTCCCATTTTTTCAAACCTAAATTTGGGATAAAAATGGAAGTTGTAAGTGTTGATTTTTGTGTTGTGAGTTTCATTTTCACCAAAATGGACCCTATGGGTAGAAAGGTCTTTTCAAGGCTCTAATGGGCTTTTTCTCCCATTTGAGCCCATTTTTTCCACATCATTATTAATGAACTTGATTTGTGAGTCACATTGAAGTGGAGGAAATTTAGTTTTAAATTTTAATTTGGGATTTTTGGGGAATTCTCTTCCATTATTATTTTTTTCTTTTATTGGATAGGGACTTGTGGGAGTCTTGTTGGGAGAGGGAAGAGGGTGACACATGTCACCCTCTCATTGGTGAGAATCCTTGGGGAATTCTCTTCATATACTGTTAGTGCAAAATCAAAACACCCCGAATGTCCCGAGTCGAAATGGGGCATTCAGTGTGATTGCACAACATGGACCATCTCTCAAGTTTTTGGGACTTCGGACTTCGATGGACTCCCAGAGAAGGTGGTTCCTACTTCCTAATCTACTCCGCCACAGCCTACTCCAAAGTGTAGGAAAAACCTAATCTATCCTAATCTAACCATTCCAAGGAGACAAGGAGAGAGAGAGGGTGAAAGAGAGCCTACACTAAGTGGTGATACACCAGAAAAGGAAGTGGTTGATCACAAATCCAACTGCCTGAAGTGGAGAGAGGTGAGTAGAGGAGGGGGTGGACAAGATGCACCACAAACCAAAGATGAATTTCACACGGAACACCACTTCAAAACCCATTAAGCATAGCTCCTAAAACCTGTAATAAACATTAGAGTATGCACAATATACCCTAATGATGAGAGGTAAGAAGAGACAATAAAATGAGCCAGGATGGACAAGATGCATCACAAAACAAATTTTATTGCTCCAAAAGTTACACAGTACATCATCAAGTGGGCAAGGGGAAAGAAAATGCCATTATAGAGCCATGAAAGGAGGCTTAGACTCCGCATTCTACCCTAAGGAAGAAAGAGAGAGGGGGCAGGAGAGAAACAATGACCAACCTTTCAAAAAATGCCCCTCCTTTATAATATATAGAAGAATGAGAGAGAAGGAGAGAGGGAAAATCGAACTCTATTCCAACCACCCCGTAATGCATTGAATTCCACCTACTCCAACCACTTTAGAAAGCATTGAAATCCACCTGTAACAGTGATGGGATTTACTGTAAGACCCATGCCTTTGTCGTTGTCCCTTACTGGGCAAGAAAGAGGCCCATTCTTCATCATGGCGCAGCAAGTGGGAGACTTGACAGTCCCTCCCCAAAAATAGCGGGCCAAAACATTAATGGAGGCAGGTGAGAAGCCAATGTCGAGAGCTTTCTAAAATGTCCTTTCCCGCTCAAAATCGAGCTCCCAGTCAAAATATATGGTCGTATGAAAGTCGGGGTCAAAGCGTGTAATATTTAAAAGAGTATGTCTGTACATGATCCATGTGGCAGCCTCACGCATCTTGAAGATTCATCCCCTACCTTTCACTTCGAAACCGCACCGAATTAACATGTGGCGGCATCTGCGGACTCCTTTGTGTTCCTTTGTATTTTGCCTGAGTCCCTTTTGTTGGCAGAGACCCTGTGTCTAACCCAAGACATGTGGAGGCTTCGCGCTCATTTACAAATTGCCCCTAGATTTTTCCTTAGAAGTTGTAAGAACGAGACATGTGGAGGTCTCCGCAGGCTTTTGGACTTTTCAACGGCCGACTTTACCTCTTCGGGCTTTGAGACACGTGGCGGGTTGGTGCTCATTTGGGAAATGCCTTTTGGTCATGCCTTTAAAATTGCGCCAAAGAGACATGTGGTTCTTTCCGCGGCTCTGCCCCATTTCTTTGTGTTTTGGCTAAGTCCCTTTTGTTTGGCGGGGCCATATGTCTGACCCTGGACACGTGGAGGCTTGGCGCTTGTTTGGGAACCCACTCCAAATTTTACTTTTGAAGTTGGTCATCCAGACACATGGCTCCTTCTGCCCGTCTCCGCCTCGTTGACTTTTCAATGACCATTTTTACCTTTTTGGGCCTTGGACACGTGGAGGGCTGCAAGTGCTTGTTTAAGTCTCTATGAGGTCACGCCTTTGAAATTGCATTGATGCGACACTTGGTGCCATCCGTTGCTCTCTATACTTAGTCGATTTGGGCCTCGATCCATTTGACTTGTTGGACCCAAGACACGTGGAGAGTTTGCGCATGTTTGGGAACCCACTCTTTAGACCCAGCCTTGGAGTTGCGCCAATGAGACACGTGGAGGCTTCCGCTGACACCCTTATACTTAGTCGTTTTAAACGGTCGGCTTTGTCCCCCTTTTGGACCTGGGACATGTGGAAGCCTCGCGCTCATTTGGAAACTCACTCCAGATTTTACCTTTGAAGTTACGCCGAGTCAACACTTGGTACCCTCCGCTGGCTTTACCCAATTTTGAATTTTCAACTATCGACTCTGTGTCCCTTTTCGAACTCCGGGACACATGGAAGCTTAGCACTTGTTTGGGGTCTTCATTTGAGATTCTATCCTTGGAGTTGCGCCGATGAGACACGTGGCACCCTTCGCGGGTTTGTGACTTTTCAACGGCCGATAAGACCCCGCGGGCTCGCGGGCCCACACTTGAAAATTGCGCCATTTTGTGAAAAGTGTAAAAGTTCCAAAGTCCCCATGCAAACCCACCGCCCGCATTTATACTTGGGAAAAATTTCCTCCGCGGCCACGCAGACCCGCTTTTGGCAAAATTCATCCTTGGGCTGTCACCCACAATTATACTTGTGCCCCTTTGCGAAAAGTGGAAAAATGTCAAAATATCTCCTACCGCCCGCCAATCTTCAATTTTCAATTGGCAAAAATCTTCCCTAGGCCCGCTGCCCATTTTTGGCAAAAAATCCTTCTAAGGCCCGTCACCAGTAACTTAAAAATACGAAGAGTTAGAAGGAATTCTTTATATCTCTGGAAAGGGGAAGAAATTTCCTATCTGATGGAAATGCTTTCAGGGGCCTTAAGTGCTTAAAATATTTAAAAATTTAGATTGAAGCAAAAAGGGGGAAAATGGTGTCAGTTGACCCAAAATAAGTGTGAGCTTATTTTGGTCAACAATACCTCCACTTATATGCTTGGGGAACTTTTTGGTCTCATTTTTTTGCATGGGGAGTTTGGGGGAGAGCTTAGAGAGGAGCTTGGAGCTTGGAGGGCTTGACTTGCAATTTTGAGTTGGATGTTCTTACTTATGAGGTGAATCTCACAAATTTATTTTGTTGATTTAGCTTAAGAATCTATGTTTGTTTTCTTGGCTATGTTTTGGAAATGGGTATGAAGGTTGTCTTAAATGCTTTGCTTCTTAGTTCTCCATCATTTTTCCTCCTTTTGAAATGCATGGAAATATATTTGGGATGTATGGGAAGCCATGGAGGCTTGTGGTAGCATGAAAATGTGTTGACACTCATTTGGTTATATAGGAAAATTTGGGTGCCACGAGTTAATTCCATTTCTTTTCTCCCTCCTCATGAAGTGTTGTCAGGCTTTGTATGGGTGTAACAATGGTTTTGAGCTTGGTTTTTTGAAAGCAAGCTTGTTGTTTTATTCTTTTCCCCCTCTTGTGCATTTTGTAGGCATGTTCCCTCTCTCTCCCATGGGCTTGGAGTGAGGCTAGCATGCCCTCCTTTTGAGGAAATGGTATGTAATGATGCCTATTGGTTGGGAGGACAACCAAGCATCTTCCTTTGGTGGTATATAGAGATATTTTTGTTGGATCGGAGCTTATTTTCCTTGCTTAGAGATATGGATTCATTCAATCTAGAATTTCTCATGTTGTATTTGTATGTAGGAGGCTTTCTACCATTTCGTTGAGTTGTTCAGACTTCTTGATAAATTGTCAAAAGGAGAAATATGTATATGTGTGTGAAATGGGTGAAAATCCAAATGTTACTTTTCCCGTAATCCATGTGTAGAGAGCAAGGAAGATAAAAATTAATTAGGAAGAAGTTCTTGGCATACTTTGGTCTCTCAATAGATCTTGTTGGAGACTAACCTCTTTAATTTTGTGGTTTCAACACTCTAAAAAAAGTCAATGGGTGAAAGTGTGTAGATTATAAGAAAATATCTCTCTAAATTAGATAGAATCTTAAACCTTATTTCTTTCTTGTCTTCCTTCACTCAGAAATTAAGAAAACACCATATTAGTTGAGCCCCTTAAGCGGTTTAACTATGAGATTGAAAATTATTATTTTTGGTTTGTTTCAACACTTGGTTGTACTCGTGGAATTTTTGAAGACTTATATTCATTATTTTTTCCAAAAGAAAGTTGTTTTGTGATTTAAAGATATCATGGGGTAAGTGAGTTATTGAGCCTAGTGAGATATTTATAAATCTATGTTTCAAAAATAAATTTGGATTATTATAATACCCTTATTAAAATTATAATGTGTTATAATGCTTTTTATTTGTCCTAAGTTGTATCTCGATGGATCTTTTCTTATTAATATGACTACATTGGTTACTTGAATACCAAAAACACAAAAATGGACTAGTGGACATATACATAACCATATTGCTCATTTGTCTTACCAAAAAGTAATTAGAAGAACATAGATCTCCTCATTTCAAGTATGTCTCTCGGAAATATATAATTTTTATTTTAAACACTAATAAATATATAGTAGAATAGTTTAAATCAAAATAAGGGAATGTAATATCCTTTTGGTGTCCTCAAGATTTCACCTTGAAATATGGGATTACACCTTTAAAAAAATTGTTCTCGTCAAGAATAAAAGTCGTTTGTGTTTTTTTTTCCTGCAGTTGTTTGCCGCTATAAGGTATCCCCAAAGAGTCATAAAAGCCACATTCACCAAATACCCACATGTTGAAGCTCACTCAATTCCTTTGCCAGACCTTGTCTGCAAGCGTTTTATTTATTTTTATTAAAAAAAAGTTCTTTTAAAAATAGATTGAGCTAAAATTGGAGGATTTAGGTTATATAAAGCACTTCACCCCATCATTATTACCACAGAACATTCACCCGGGGAAGAATTTTTGTAGATTAGCTAATTGGAGAAATTTTTCGAGCAATTGCCTACAACTTCTTTTGGGTTTTGTTTTATTTCTTTTTGTCTTTCTCTATTTTCCATCTGGCAATCCCGTAGCCTATTCATTCTTCCTGCCATACCTTTTCTTGGGCCTAGGGTTTTGAAAAACTATCTAGTTTTTTTAATTGCTAATTAATTTTTCTAAAGAAGACCAGAGCTCAGGATTCCTTGAGATTGCAAGAGGTTGCTTGGTCCAAAAAGGTGCAATAATGGATTTTATGAAAATAATAAAAATACTGCCACCAATGTTTAGAGCTCAAGAAAATATGCACTTTTAGAAGAAAAAACGACACCTAAAACGAAGGCACGGAGTGAAAGTTATGGCACTTGCAAGTTTTTGTTGCTACATCTTCCCAAACCCTTTCCAAAAATGGAAAAAAATTCTTCACCGAAAATCCAAAAATAGAAATAAAATGTTGTTGATGAGTTTTACACAACTTTAAAAGCAAAAGTCATGCAAGTCACACTTTTTGGGAAGAACAATTTCATAATACAAGTCGCATTTTTCAAAGTTGCCCTTCCTCTTGAATTTCCATGCAAAACATGAAAGTCAAATCACTTAAGTGAAAGTGGGAATTTTGGTGCTGCCTAGAAGGTGGGAATTTGGAGGCTACTTAGAAAGGTAGAAAATTCCCATGATGGAAGTCAAGTCATTTAAGTGGAAAGTGAATTTTGGAGCTATCAGGAAGGTAGGAATTTGGAGGCTTCCTGGAAGGTTGTTTTTTCCCATTATGAAAGTCAAATCACTTAAAGTGCTAATGGGAATTTCAAGGCTGCCTGGAAGATGGGAATTTGGAGGCTTCTGGAAGGGTATTTTTTCCCACGAGTGTAAGTTAAATCACTTAAGTGCAAGATGGGAATTTTGGAGCTGCTTGGAAGGATAAAAATTCCAACTTCCGTGCCCTCTCATTTTTCACACAATTCCTAGCCAAAAAGTGCGACCCATTCGACATAGCTAAATGCCTGAAAGTTAACTTCTTTTAATTGTCAAGAAGCATCCAATTTTGGCGTCTACGGTTGGAAAGGCTTCCTTTTTATTATTTTGGCTAACGACATGTTGATGTGAGTGCACAGGGGAATAAAATAATATTTTTAACTTGTTTGGCATGCAAGTAAAGTCTAAAAATAGAGGGCGACAGGATTTATAATTAGATCTTGGTGAAGAAATTAGATATTCATGTTATGGACTGCATACTTGTCTAAATTATTTGCGGGAATATTTCATTTATGCCCATATAGGTGAAGAAAGAAATCAATGTCTGATACATTGAATATACCTTCGGAATCGGAGGAAGAAATAGATCTAGCTCTCATAATTGTAAGGGCTTCCGGTGAAAATTCATCCTCTTGTTTCTAACGTAGCCCATGTGGAAGTCATTAAATGGAAAATTCCTTTCAAGAGTTGGTGCATGTGCTCCCAATCTTCTAGTTAAGCCTTCATTGAATTTACTTGTATTTGCCTTCACGAAATGCTTTCATTGTATATTAATATGGATATAAGAATTATATATATATATATATATATATATATATTTATTTATTTATTTATATATTTATATATTTATATAAGATTTAGGTATAAAAATATATTTTATGCGGGGGTGAGTGGCGGGGGCCGATTAACCCTCTCCCTTTTCAATGCAATTTTTATAGGGCTCGACCCTAGAAAAGCATTATTGCATAGGATTTATTTTTATTTTTTTCCTATTACAACCCCAAGCCCGCCTCGTATTCTTTCCCCACTCGCCCACGCCGCCTCCTCTCTACCTTCACCCGTGCCTTGCGATTGTGGCATGCTTCATTCCACATGCCATTCGGCCACACTCCCCTCCACCGCCATGGGGCTCACCCTTCCTCTTGGTTGCACCCTAGCTTCCATCACGCAAACTCCTATGTCCCGAGTAGGCCAAAAGGCCTCCAATGGAGGTGCAAGCATCTAAAACATCCTCCTTATATTATATTATCTTGTTCTTTAAACCTAGTTGTCTGCAAAAAAATGGAATACATATTCGAGTATATACCATCCCCTTTGTAAATCTTGCAGAGCATAACCGAGAATAAATAAGAAGAAAAATAAATAGAATAAAATTCATCTTGTCTTTGTGAAAGAATGTTTGATCCTATAAAGTTGACAAATGGAAGGTGGAGGGAGTTGAGGGAATAAAAGTAGAGAGACAATGTTAATATTAGGGTTCTCTATTATCCCTAAGATCAATAGTGGAAATGACAAGAATCTGGGGCTTAGATTTATCCTTGCTTTCCCACTTGCTTAAGGGCCATCTACTTCAACTCTTTCTCCCTTTATAATTTAGTGAGTAGGTTATTATTATTTGTTTTTACCTTCTCCACTTGCACTGGTCAAGTGATTCCATTATAACTAACTTTAAGCGATAAGGTGGTGTAGGATCTCTTCTTCTTTTATTTGACAAAATAGATTAATTTTTCCCCTAAATGTGTATAAGTTTACCATGGGAAAAATAACATACCACAACTTACCCGGATATACACCGACCACTATATGGGAAAAGCATATACTCTCACGTTACCATACTAGGTGTCAAATATAATGTTGTTATACTGAAGTGAATTATTACCTCTGTAATGTAAATCAAGGGAGGGATGCATTCGCATGTTGGATAACACAACTCACTTAGTAACCACCATGGATAGATTAACACTATGGTTACTTCCTCACACTACATTGGAGCCAAGACGTTATAAAGTAAACTCATATAAAGTAACTCCCATTTATAGCATAAGCAAAAGTTGGTGTACATCCACTCACCCCCATTCAAGTTAATGAGGGTTATTTAAAAATAAAATAATATGAATACACAATTGAGGGAAATATCTTTCTTCGTCATTGAGTAAAAATCTAACCAAACCGTCAATCTAGAACCATTATCTTTCCACCTATTAAACCCTTAAGGGAACCCTAGTTCTACCTTGTGTAACGCGACGTTGTTTGGTTCCACTTTTGTAGAATTTGATCTATGATGACTCAATATGGGACTATTAGATTAAGTGGATATGACTAAGGCGTTCTGGTTCATGCTTATTCCTTAGTGGAGTCTTTGGGATTCAAGCAATCGAGGTTAATGAAATGAAATGATATAAAGCTGTGTGTTACCATGCAAGAATGATTCGACTACCCTCCCCCTCTCGATGGCGAAGGTCAAAAAACATTAGTAGTCTTGCAAGCATGGACAATAGTTTTGAAATGTAAATGTCACTACAATTATTCTTGAATGCCTTTAAGAAACAAATACTTTATTTGGAATGATAATGATGTAATCCTTAATACTTGGTCAATATAAAAAATTTGTTTCATTTTTTACAATATAGTTAGGCAGTACTTGGGCCATGAAAATCGTGGGCATGACAGAAGGAGCGAGATATCCAACAACCCATTTGCTCCTTCATGTTAGGTTCTGTCGCCCTACCACACGGAGATACTTTTTCAAATTTTTAAATAAATAAAAACTTTGCGACTTCAATGGATGATTTCATTTTTATTTTTGTCGGAAATGTTGTGTGTAAAGGTAAAAATGGAAATGTTGTGTGGGGTTGATTTCTATTTCAATTTGTTTTTCTTAAGATCATATTTTAAAAAAATAACGCCCTAATTTTTCTTACAAAAATCCGAACAATGAAGTCAAAAAGAAGAAAATCAGACGCGAGAGAGCGGGGTTCAAAATTGCACTGTCCCAGCCTCTTCCAGGAGGATTCTAAATCATCATTAAAGTGTAACAAACAAATTGCCCTTGAAAAAATTTAAAATATAAAAATTAAATAGCATGGTGGAAGTGTAAATATTTATTTGAAAAATTGCAAAAGAATAGTTGTTTCTAAAAATGCCCTTCCACGTCTATCACCACTCGTCAACTAACAACATTTAAAACTACAACCAATCACTAAATCCCAAGAAAAGGTACTAAGAGTGTAATAAAAAAATAGTGCCACAATTTTCTACATAAATTCACATTTGAAGATTTAAAAGTTAAAATTACTAATAGACTATTGTTGAAACCAAAAGTATTAAATATTGTATGGAGGATTAGATTATAACTTATTGGCTTAGTGCAGAGACAACGTCATGGACTCATAACTCACAAGACCACTATCGGTTAAGAAAATAGTAATAATTTTGATTGTGCCTTACCAACATTTATTTTAATCATATGCCTAATATTTTACCAACTACCTTGGGGTTGATATAGTTCATCATGTGATAGAGCCATTTGGATAAACTCATAGCAACAAATTCCCATCAATAGAACATGTAAAGTTGAGTGGTTCGGGTTTTTGAAATGAAGGTCTGCACAATATGGTAGTTAAGGACGTTATAACAAGTACCGAATAAAAAATCTTCTATTGCATTTTATTACCACAAGTACAATGCCTAGAAAAAATAAGCTTTGTTTTACAAAGAAAAATGAGAGTTGAAACTTGAAAGGAGGAGAACAGGGTGGATTTGATGAGAGCTAGGATTGGTGAAGCACAAGATTCATTTGCAAGGTTTGTTAGATTGAATCTATACATTTAAATATTTATGTATACAAATTTATTAATGTAAGAAATTTGTATCGTAAGAAACAAAAAGATACCTTGTAATACTTTCTTTAAAACACTTGGATTTGAATTCCAAAAAATAATGCATCTCTCTAAGTCTAGTTTAGTTTTACACACCTCTTCTACTACCACTAAAACAACGAAATACCCCTACATACCAACAAATTCAATAGCTACTACCATATACTCTTGTGGCCTTGTAACCTATTTTTATTTTATTTTAAGGAGGACTAAAAAGTCTTTCTTTCATTATTTGTTTATCCACCCCTTAATTTTAGTTCATCACATGATAGAACCATTTGGATAAACTCAAAGCAACAAATTTCTATCAATAGAACATGTAAACTAGAGTGGTTCGGGTTTTCCGAAATGAAGGTTTGCCAACATGACTAGCTAAGGAAGGTATTAAAGTACGAAATAAAAAATCCTCTATTGAATTTTATTACCACAAGTATAATGTCCAGGATAAAATAAGCCTTGGTTTACAAAGAAAAATAAGAGTTGAAACTTGAAAGGAGGAGAATGGGGTGGATTTGATGAGAGCTAGGATTGATGAAGCACAAGATTCATCTGCAAGTTTTGATAGACTGAATCTATACATTTCAATATTTTTGCATACACATTTGTTCTTTTGTAAGAAATTTGAAATTTATAATGTAAGAAATAGAAAAATACTTACTAATACTTTATTTAAAACACTTGGATTTGAATTCCCAAAAATAATGCATCTCTCTAGGTCTAGTTTACTCTTACACACCTCTTCTACTACCACTACAACATTGAAATACCCCTACATACCAACAAATTCAATCGCGATACCATATACTCATGTGGCCTCTTATACTCTTTTCATTTTATTTTAATCGGGACTAAAAATGTCTTTCTTTCATTATTTGTTTGTCTCCTCGCCTTGTGCCCCCTCTCCGCCGCCCCATTCCTCCCCCTAATTTTACTTAAAGATTATAAATCCTTTTCCATTTATTGTTTATTTCAAATTTATGGTTTTCCATAAACAAAATGGTGCTCACAAGAAAATATGTTTAAATTCATGGAATTGAAGGATACAAGATAGGGATTCAGAGCCTAGTGTAGGAGAAAAATAAATTGTATATCAACATTCAAAAGAAAAACAAGCACCCACATTGAGAAATAATAGAGTCAACTAAGATTTAGAATCACTTACAACGGGGGGAAATTGCATTGATAATTATTGGGGAATTGCATGGATAATTATTCTAAGACACTAAACTAGTTAGTTATAGCTACAAGAAATAAGAAGCAAAAACTTCACTAAAGTTTATTGTGCTACTAAATACCATAAACATCTTGCAATGCACAATATTAATGTTGCCATTCGTATGGAATCTTGAAATTTTGACGCATTTTCATTTTCATTTAGTTGTTCGAACTTTGTCACTCTTAAAATATTTATATATTATCAACTGTATTTAAACCCTAACGAAAACAGGTAAGCCAGTAAGATGAAAAGGGACCGGCGGGCAGCAGAAGAGGTTTTATCGATGGTGTCAGCTCTATGAACGAACGCTCAAACCGATGAGACACACACCGCCAAACACGTTGCTCAGTTTTAAAGAAAGCAATCGACTTTTATGACTTGATGCCTACTTGGGGACCTGGTGGCAAAGTGACCGGCTCCTCTGCCCGTGCAGATTCAAATTTCATACATACCCTTGATAAATAGAATGTCATCGTCCTAGAGACCAAAGAAATATACCTATTCCCTTCCAGCCAAGAGGAGCCCTAAAATAAATCTGTTGTAATCAAAAAATCCATTTTACCAATTCTCGGCTCGAAATTTGAGGAAATTTAGGCGTGGCATGTGTCTTTAAAATTCTACATATTTTGAGTACCTACTTTTCGTAAGGTAAAAATTTTAAAAGAATGGTGATATGCTGTCCAAAGAGTCGTACAAATTGCGGACATTAAGAATCTAGGAGAGCGAAATTCTGCGTAAGATGCTGTAATCTTTGGAGGACTGTGCGAATTTGGTGCAGTTTGAGCACATCGGGCCGCGAAGCGAGATAGTTTTTCTTCTTTCAGGTAAAATACTGCCTTCGGATTCAAAGCCCCTGAGATTTCTTTTATATTGGTCTTATTTGGCGTAAAATGAGAAAGATTTAGTGTTTTGCGGCAGATATCTTCTCTATTTTCAGCGGCGACAATTTCTCCACTGTAATTATGACCCCCGGCCATGATGACATGGTTTAGCACATCAATTGACAGAATTTTTAAAATTCGGATTATATAGTATCATTTGTTTCGTGAAACGTGCAAATTTAGCTCATTTTACAGATTTGATTCAGAACCCTCGGGCTGGGAGATACTCTGATCTCGATTTGGTGCAAGATTTACTACTATTATATTAGTTTTATCTTAGAATCAAGAAAAAGTTCGGCTATATTTTCCACGGTCTCAGTTTCTACGCTTTAACTATAAAATTCCAGGTTATTAGTTGGCATAATTTGATAAATGTAGAGGTTCATTTTATCTTATATTTTGATACGGTTTAGCATATCATTTGGCATAATTTGTAAATTTAAGGCTCATTTTTGTCCTATATTTGTGGTATTTCGTAAGAAGGTTCATCGTTTGACTTGGCCCGGGAATTCATTCAACGTTGCGCGGAGGGCCGGGTGGTTGCATTTTTGGTATAAAAGTTTGCGATTTTCCTGACAAAGAGCCAAAGGATGGCGAGTTCTTACGGAGATTTCCATCAGAAAATAGACTATGTATTTAAGGTTGTTCTGATCGGAGATTCGGCGGTAGGGAAGTCGCAGCTGCTTGCTAGATTTGCGAGGAATGAGTTTAACTTGGATTCAAAGGCCACCATTGGAGTGGAGTTTCAGACCAGGACGCTTGTCATCGATCACAAGACTGTCAAGGCACAGATATGGGATACTGCTGGGCAAGAGAGGTTCTGTTTCTAACTGCTTTGTGATTCTGTGAATGCTCTTTTTGAAGTTAATTATATAGTTTATTTCTTAAAAATTGAGACTTAAAACCCTAGTGTGGATCAAATTGCATGTAACACGTACGTATTTTGGATAATCCTATGCTACCTGACTGTCTTAAGATTCCAGTCCATAGTGGGATGGTAAAATTGACGGATATGTAGTCCCTCAAATTCACACAGGATTTGCACCTGGCATCCTTGTCAGTCAAGGTAAGAAAGCTGCATGCAGGATTGCCCCCTATTTTACCAGGCAAGGACAGGTACTTATTCCTTCAAATTCTCACAGGACTTGCATCTGACATCTTTATCACCCAGAATTGGATGCGGAATGCTACCCAATTTTAATAAAAGAACATATCTTTAGAGGATTTTGCACCTTATAGCTTGTTTAGGTCGGTAAATTCAACCCTTTTTAATCCCAGCAGGAGCATGCCCTCGATTTAGATGCCACAATTGAACGGTATCTCTACCAAAAATTTGCTCTAGTCTGGGACCTGACTTCTTTTTCTGTCGAGGTACTCTGCATCCAGAATTGGATGTGGTATATACTTTAAAAATCAACATTTTTTTCAAGGATGTGAACTTGGGCCTCTTCTTTGGTGGCAACATTGATCTAGCAGTTGAACCTAACCCAATTGACAAGATCTGCTACGAAATCTGCATTGATCTACCCCGTGAGCTCATCCCAATTGACAAGATCTGCTAAGAAATCTGTGTTGATCTACCCCGTGAGCTCATCCCAATTGATAAGATTCCAGCTTAAAGTTGCATACTAAGCATAGTAACAATTTGGCATTGGTCAGTTGGTCCTCTCCAATGAATACTCATTTCTTGTCAGTGTGGACTATGAAAACATTATTAAGTCCTTGTTTTTCATATTTAAAGAAGTTATTGGTCAATACAACTCAGGTAACTTACCACTGCTGTTAAGATTCCAGCCCACAGTTGCATACTAGGGAAACAATCAGCAATCACGCTGATTCAATTAGGATTTAGGAAAACATATTAAATAAAGCACTAATTAGTTAAAAGTTTATAACTAGCAATTGCATCTCTTGTTTTCATGGTTGTGTTGGAGAAAATGAGCCACACCGAACTGTAACAAGTAGCCTACCAAAAGCTCAAGTCACCAAAAATGCCAGTAGCTCAGCGGTAGAGCACCCAAGCATGCACAAGGGAGGTCCTAGATTCCAACCCTAGCTGGTCCTTGCAAAATAACATGGAATCAGAGCCAAGCAAGGAACTTTGAGCACCAAAGTGTGACTCAAGTGGGGGTGTTGGAGAAAATAAACCACACCTAAACTGTAACAAGGAGCCTACCAGGAATCACCAGTCACAAAGGGGCCAGTAGCTCAGCGGTAGAGCACCCTCGCATGCAAATGGGAGGTCCTAGGTTCAATTCCTAGCTGGTCCATGGAAATAAACATGGTATCAGAGCCAAGCTAGGAGCCCCAAGCACCAAAATGTGGCTTGGGGGAGGGAGGGTGGAGAGGCACGCGGCAGGTCAAGCTGTTGGGGAGTCGGGTGTTGGAGACAATGAACCACACCCAAACTGTAACAAGGAGCTTACATAAAAGCTCCTGTCACAAAAAGGGTGGGTTGCTTAGTGGTAGAACACCCAAGCACGCACAAGGTAGGTTCTAGGTTTTAGGTTTGGAGTCCTAGTTGGTCTATGCAAAATAACAGGTTATGCCAATCAGAATGATGGAAAAAATAGAGAAACTAAGACGTCATACATTCATGGGGGAAATGCAGATAAAACACACATATTTTCCAATGACATGGGAGTCAATCTATATCATTTATGAATGGGCAATACATATATGATATACGTTTAGGAAAAAACAGATAAAAAGCAGAAAAAGTCATATATGCTATTAAACATGGTAGAAAGCTGAATCAGATTTGTGAAAAATCAAGAATGGCTGTAGAAGGAGATGATGGAGTCATGCGGCAGGTTGAGCTGTTGGGGAGTTGGGTGTTGGAGACAATGAACCACACCTGAACTGTAACAAGGAGCTTACATAAAAGCTCCTGTCACAAAAAGGGCGGGAGCTTAGTGATAGAACACCCAAGCACGCACAAGGTAGGTTCTAGGTTTTGAGTCCTAGTTGGTCCATGCAAAATAACAGGTTATGCCAATCAAAGTGATGGAAAAAATAGAGAAACTAAGACAGCATACGTTCATGGGAGAAAATGCAGATAAAACACATTTTCCAATGACATGGGAGTCAATCTATACATATATGATATATGTTTCAGGGAAAAGCAGATAAAAAGCAAAAAAAATCATATATGCTATATTAACCATGGTAGAAAGCTGAATCAGATTTGTGAAAAATCAAGGATTGATGTAGAAGGAGATGATGGAGAAAAGGCTACGCTAGAGTCTCTATGTAATATTGAAGAGATTGGACTGGAAGAGCCATGCTCCCGCCAAAGCTTCCCCTGATAACTGAATGGCAGGCTGCAAGCCCTATTTTGTCAATATCATGGGCTCTTCTTATGTCAACGCTATGACATTATAGTTTCAAAGTTGCTGGTCTTTTTTTTATGCTGTAGGGATGGTATGCTTATGAAGACTCGTAAAACCTTGAATTGTAGCATGGAATTAGAATTTGAAGACAAAACTGGATGGTGCAGCTGTTATATTATATATGTGGTTATATGGCCCATTGTTAGTAGCTGCTAGGCGATTATAGTTGGCATAAATAATTGGTCATCGTTTTGTAATCAAAGGCTACGTAAAAACTCTCTTAATATAAATGAAGCCTTTTATAATTTAATTTTTGGTTTCATGTGTTATCTTTGATATTTTTGCAGAGATGAGGGTGGCTTGAACCCTTGTTTGAGCCAGTTATTTCTCTAGGTTGCCATAAATTGGATCTTGTAGGATTCCATGGTTATTTTACAGTTTCTCTTCCCATCTTTAGTGGGGGAATGGTGCTCCATTTTTAATGCTTTAACTTAAAAAAACATAGTTCTAAGTAGTGTAATATTTGTCAAGGCTCTGACTTCTCTTACAGTAGGCATTATCAGTGCATCAATAAGTAAAAAATGGAAGAAGTTAAAGGTTATAACTTGTAAATAATCCTCATTATCTCAACCTCCTCCATCATTGTTGACATTCCCATTGATATTCTTGTTCCTCATTATCAACATAATGAGGTCCCAAATATCACTAAGCTTAACCCCATCTTCCCTGTTGATGTTTGAGGGGTATTTTTCAATTTTAATTACCTCTCTAAAAATTCTTGTCATTGTGCAAATCATAACCAATGCCCGCCTCTTGATGACAAATATGGTGTTGAGATGTAAAGAGTATTTTGGAGAAATTTGAATTAGTTTACAAATCCATTTGTCTTTGAAAATTGATAAGAACAAAGCGAAATTGCAAAAAGTAGGAGTGGACAAATGTGCATTTGTACTTAAGGTTGTTCCGATCGGGGATTCATCAATAGGGAAGTCGCAGCTGCTTTCTAGGTGTGCAAGGAATGAGTTCAGCTTGGATTCAAAGGCCACCATTCAAGTGGAGTTTCAAATCAGGACGCTTGTCATTGATCACAAGATTGTCGAGGCACGGATATGGGATATTGTTGGGCAAGAGAGGTTCTGTTTCAAACCATTTTGTGCATGCTCTGTTTTACGTTGATTCTATAGTTTATTCTTAATAATTGAGTTATAAAACCCTAGAATATGGTATGGATCAAATTGCATGTAACATGTATGTTTTTGGATATCATATGCTACCTAAGTCTGTTAAGATTCTAGTCCATAATTTTTCTGGGATGGTAAATTGTCTCATTCTTAACAATGGAAAGAGTGTGACTTCACCTTATTTGCCAAATTGAGGGATATAGAATCCCTCAAATTCACTCAGGGCTTGCCTCCTTGTTGATCGAGGTAAGTAAGCCGCATGCAAGATCCCCCTATTTTACATGGTAAGGACAAAGGGGCATATATTGTTTGGAATTCACACAACACTTGCACTTGACTTCGTCATCATCCATAATTAGATGCGGCATACTACTCAATTTTAACAAACGAACATATCTTTATACGATTTTGCACCTCATAGTTTTTCTTCTTTGGTTAGTAAATTCACCCCTTTTTAAACACAGTGGGAGCATGCCTATGGCTTAGATGTCACAACTATAGGGTGTCTATTGCCACGAATACACCTAGGACTCGAGCCTAGCTTCCTTGTCTATTGAGGTACTTTGCATCCACAAATTGATGTTGTATGTGTACTTAAACAATCAGCATGTCTTTTGGGGATTTGAACATTGGAGCTCTACTATGATGGCTCCATTGATCTAGCACTTGAGCTCATCCAAATTGACAAGTTCTGCTATGAAAGTTGCATTGATCTATGAATTGAGCTCATCTCAGTTGATAATATTCTAGCTCATAATTGCATACTAGGCAAATGATGAGTAATCATACTAATCTATCTAGAATTTATGGAAAATGTATTGACTACAGTTCTAATTGTATAGGGAGTGCCATAACTAGCAAATGCACCTCTTATTGCAAGGCTTCCGCCTATGGGTTTTATGGAAAAGAACACAGAGATAAATGAACATACATGGTTATAGGAAAGCAGAGAAACACGTCCATTTTAAGGGAAAATCAATTTTTGAAAAGCGCATGTGTAGGCATGGGAATGGAAATAGAAAATTCTAATATGGAAAAACCTCTTGAATGTAAAACTTATATTCATGGAAAAACAGAAAAAATAAATTACATACATATCGATTGAACCGACCAGCTATGAGCAAGCGTACACCGTAAAGAAGATGTTGGTTCATCACATTATACATAGAGTAAATCTTCAGAATTCCTGAGTGCACATGCGATTGCTACAGTGCTCCGATGGATATACAAAATTTGAAATTTATATTCCAAATTGCATGCATGATATCTTTTTGAGGTCTGAGGGAATCTAAGACTTATCAACAATTTGGCATTGGTGAGTTGGTCCTCTCCAACAAAATCCTTATATTTTGTTGGTGTGGACTTTGAAAACATTATTATGTCCTTGTTTTTCATGGTTAAAAAGGTCATTGTCCCATCCAATCCAGTTAAACTGTTTTATTGAAACTTGTCATCATATCCATTAATCAAAAATAGAGAACTAAAAGCACATGGATGGTTTATAATAAAAGGGTGCACAATAGGTATTCATGGCCCAAAATATTAAATGTCAACAAAAACATGGCTAGAATTTCTACATACTTAAAGCACAAGCTAACAAATACCAAAGACAAGAAAAACCAAGCACATGCGCTTGAAGGAGGAGGTGGTGGATTGTCCTTGGGCAGAAAGGCTTACCAACCATCTGGCTCCTCAAGGGGCGAATCATGTGCCACTTGCCCATCATCTACCGGATTATGCACAGATAGTGGCACTAAAACTCCCCACCCAGGTAGGGCAAGCATACCATTTTCTTGTACTGGAAAGCTCTGGCAAGATTTTTCCTAAGGCAGTGATGGACTCCATAGCCCCCTCTTAGGAGGAGGTGGAATAGAGAAGCAGATATGACTGTGGGACAACGACGCCGCCAAGGAGGAGGTGGTGGTGAATCACACAGTGGCAGAGTGTCAAATGGCAACCTGCTCATAGTGTACAGAGCACTCTCCCAATGATTGAGGATGATCCATGCACAACTGCATAGGCATGCACACTTCTCTTGTATTCCCCTATGTAGATCTGCCTGTCTTGTGCTTACCCACAACCTTGTGCAGAGGTTTCAATTTTGTGCGTGTTACAACACACAAATCTCTTGGCCTAATTGTGCTTGTTTGCAATCTTGTGCAAAACTTGCACACACAAAAGCCTTGCAATCTCATCACGCTTGCCCACAGTACTACACCAACTTTATGCCTTGTGTAGAGTCTTCAGAGCCTCACAACACCCATCAACAACTTTGTGGCATTGTGCCCATGCCCAAAGCTTGGCACTCCTCATAGTCTTGCGCTACCTTTGCAGCACACTTGCGTATTTCTCCATATTGCATGCAATGATGTCTTTCAGCATCCACGTGGAGACTTGATTTTTGCACGGCATTCCAAGTTGCACCTTCTCAGTTCTATGGCACGTCTTGTTGCGTAACTGTCAAAGCCAAAAGTGCAACTGCCACGCGCATTCAAAAGAAGTTCAATTGTCTTGCATGGAAGATGGAATGAATATGATCGTGTATTGTTGTAATTGGCATCATGGCATTGTTTTATAGATATGTAACATACACATCTACCTAGGGGGTCATCTGTTGGTTTCCCTTAAGAGCCGAAACAGGTAGTAGGAATACTTGCATGCTCAGCATATCTTGTAATTATCATACTATTTTGAATTTCAGTCCAGTGTAGACAATTTATTCATGAAGCATTTCCTTGCTGATAACAAGAGCTTGCTCTCTTAGCCTCACTGTGATATTGTACACCTATGTACTTATTCCCCATTCACCATTAATGAATAGAAGTTGCATTTCCTACAAAAAGGCTTATGCTACATCATTGTGTGTTCGGTCCGTTGCCTTTTCAATGACCTACATGCACTCTTATAATCCTTGCAGCTCCCACTAGCACGTGATTGTCCCTCGCATATGGTCCTAGGCTCCATGGTGCAGATTGGAGCTCCACTAAAAGTTAGAAGTCCAGTGCATCTTTTTGGCTTGCAAGTGTGCATGGATCTGACAAAAAGCAAAGTGAGCACATCAATTTTATTATTAGTAGAAATATGTTGAGAGATATCCTCATGTTTTAAAATGGTAGTGTTCCTATCTTTCCAAAGTTGAAATAAAATAGTAGCTCTGAAAATATTCCAATTAAAAGTGATGTATGAAGCCCACTGAGTATAGTCTCTAAATAGAGCCACTCTCTAGGTGATGGGTTATGGGTGGAAGGGTGCAAACAAACTATGGGTGGAATTGCCACAAACATATTATTTTTCTAAAGAATTGCACAATGATGGTTTTTTCCCAAGTATATACACATCTAATAAGCTTAAAGTTAGTTTGTTTGCACCCTTCATTTATAGGTAACAAGTTAATGAATAATTGACAGTGATTTAGCTTAAAGCCAGAAGCTATTATTTTTCTAAAGAATTGCACAATGATGGTTTTTTCAAGTTTTCCTGGGGAAACCAGTGAATCAAAGTTCTTAATGGAGTAAACCATGAATATTTTGAAACGTAGGATTTTGAAAGGTGTGCTAGTATGCTGTTTCTATCTACTTTTATGGAACAGGCGAGATCCAGTTTTTAAACTTTAAGATTTATATTATCCCGTTTTGAATGTTCTCAATTGAGAGGCTGGACGGGCTTGTAATAAGCTGTTTAGGACTAAACACAGTGAAATATCATTAGAGCTTTTAACTTGAAGAGCATGTGCTTCTTGCTAAAGTTGCTTAAGGCTTTGCAGGCACATTAAGTGTCTCTTGGTTCATTGTTGATAATATCCTATTTCACACAGTGTTGTTTTATAGAAATCTATTCAAATCAAAATCCACTTATTACAAGAATAAAATATAGGTTCAAAGCATTGAATCACTACCGAAATGCAGGCCAAGACAATGTAACAGGACTTCATACTGAATTGCTTCCTAAATGCAGGTCTAGGCATGGAACTGGACTTCATAAGTTCAAAATGACCACCAGACTTTAAACTTGAACCAAATCAAAGAAAGATGCAAGAAAGAAAAAAGTATATAGAAACTAGAAGCTTTGGTCATGTTTTTACATTTTTCCGAGCATTGCAATCTACAATCTTCAGGGGTGTCCATGCAAGATCTAGAGATGAATTATCCTTATAAGTTATAACAAGATCAAAGTTTAAATGATGGGTAGAGTTTTCATCCTTAGAAGTAGGAAGAGCTTCTTAAAGGCCACTAAATTCAGATCTATAATTTCATTTTCTCTGCCTGCTGGATTACCATCAAAATCAGAGGAAGCTGATTCCAGTGGTGGGATTGCCTTTCCATCTGAATCTTTGCCATTAATCTCCAAATTGCAGCTCTAGGGATAAGATTTCCTTTCCTTTCCACACCCTTAATTTCATCTTTCTTCCTCCCCAAACGTGGAAGGGAGGAAATGATGTCCTTTTAAGTTACCTTTGAGGTTTGTCAAGAGTTAGAGCAACTAATTTTCTTTTACGGGTGGGTCGCTGTAATGTGATTGTATCTGTAATTGTGACCTGAATAGCAACAGAAAATCCTCTTCAAACAATCCAAATTTGGTATCAATTTTTCCCTTGAAATTCCATAAAACCATTAGTCATATCCATTTTGACACACATCATGACACATGTTATGATAGTTTCGTGTTTATTTGTTTTGGCTAGAGATAAGAACATCTTAAAGGAGTTATTAATCATCTCTAAAGCTTCTCCCCAAAAATGAAGGTGGAGGTTAATAGCAGTCTTTACCCAAAGAGGAGTTGGATAAAATAACATGGTTTGAGTGGTTGAAGTCTGGTGGCCATGGTTGCATGGTAAGTCTAGAATTGGCATCAAAATCCGGATCGCTGACCACATATTAACCTTTGGAGAGTATGTAAAGATGAGAATTTCTTAAATGACACCAAGAGTAATAAATCCAATTTCCCATGGGCCATGGCCATAGAATTCGACCCTTAGGGCCAAATCCATTGACTTTAAAAATGAGAGAATCAGCCGAAAATGGTTTTAAATTCAAAATTACCCCATGTGTCTAATTTCTCTGCAGAGGCGGAAGCAAATTCCACATGAACTGGCATGTTAGAGGTAGATGAAGATGAAGAAAAGTCATAATCTTGAGACCAAGGTCTCTTATCTCTTGTTTCGGTAGCATCTTATCTGCTAGAGGGGCGAGAAAGGATATATTTTAGGTCATTAAATGGTTCATCAGCTCCCATTGGAAGGTGTTTGCAGAGGTCTGTTTGATTTAGTCTGAGTATGGACGCATCAGAAAACTGTACTTTAGAGCAGGAGAATCTATTCAGTTTCCTGTTGAGTCATTTTATATAAAACCAAACTAGAGTGAAATTTCTTTGCTTCCTCTCTGGATAGAGGAGTCTCTGTGCTCTTTTTCCAAGATGGAAATTGAGGTAAACTCTCTTTGAGGGTTGTATGGAACTATGGAAAGAAATAGCATATCTTTCCATTTTACCCCTTGAAAGATAGGACATCATTGTGAGATATGTCCAATAGGCCGGTGGTTCCATTGTGAGGAAGATGTGTAAGGGCATCATATATAAGTGCTGTAGTAGCTTGTTCACCAAGAAGTGACACCCCAAAAACAGGCCAACGATAGAGGGATATAAATCATCCAAATCGTCTTATGTTCAGTGCTACAGGAAGAAACCACAAAGGATGCCAGTTACCTCTACATGACCGTCCATCTTGCCCTATTTCAAACTTCAAACCCATCTATTTCTCACAACGTCAATGCAATCATTGCTCTGTATGATTGAGGTGTATTTGGATAATGCATCTAATTTACATTACAACCTATTGCTTGGATCACATCAAAAATCAAAGGGCTGTTTTAATCTGCTCATTTTTTCAAATTTATTTCTTTTAAACTATAAGGTCAATCAGTGGATGTTCCTAATGAAATACAAACACAAACTCTAACTGCAGACACACTTATTGTAAGAAATTCAAGAACTGGAATACTAATTAATACAGTTTAATAACTATGAGGTAAAATTAAATTCAAAAGATTAAATTTCATGGCATGGATCTATTTTAGAGTTGTTTTAGTGACTGATAACTACGTCTCTCAATTGTTGTCTTCTTTGACAATTAACAGATACCGAGCAGTAACAAGTGCTTACTACCGAGGTGCTGTTGGCGCAATGTTGGTATATGACATATCTAAGCGACAGACATTTGATCACGTGGCTCTCGTTGGCTTGAGGAGCTAAGGGGTCATGCTGACAATAATATCGTCATTATGCTCATAGGAAATAAATGTGATCTCGGTAACTTGCGAGCAGTTCCCATAGAGGATGCAAAAGAATTTGCTCAAAGAGAAGGTTTGTTTTTCATGGAGACTTCAGCACTCGAGGCAATTAATGTAGAGAGTGCATTTTATACTGTTTTGACAGAAATATACAGGATAATCAGCAAAAAATCTCTCATTGCAAATGACGACCAGGGAATGGAAATTCTGCTTTGCTAACTGGTACTAAGCTTGTGGTGCCAGATGCAGATCAGGATGTTCTTGTCAAGAAGAAGAGCTGCTGTTCATCAGCATAAGTTTTTAGATTTGGAATGTCTCTTTCATATATAAGGTATTCACAATTTGTGGGTATGTCATGGAATTGTATTTAAAATTGCCTTACAAGAAATGTAGAAACCAGACCTTTAGATATATTCTTGGTCTTACACGATCAATGCCTATCATCCGGGCTGGTATTTGATGCGAGGGATATTGTATTTTCTTCCAGTGTGAATAATAGAGGTTATACAACACAATGGAAAAAGGTTTTGCAACTGTTGCTGGATTTACTACTTCTATATCGAAAACATTTTGTAATTGATCGGTGTCAATATGTGTGTAACCCTTGCTTTAATCTTAATTATGTACAATGAGAAATCAATAAAGTTAAGACTGCTAAGCTGTTTCATTTTATTTGGTTATCTGAAATGAAACAATACATCAACTTTCTGTAATATCATGTGAAATTTCATATGCATGCAATAGATGGTATAATCAGTGTTCGGCTGTACTTTTGTGTTTGTTTATAACTCAAGTAACAATAGATAATCTCTTATGCTTGCAATTATTTAGTTTTAACTATTGCAACGAATTTTTATTGCCTCCTTTTCTATTTGATGCTAATGTTTTGTAAGAATCTGGATATGTTTCATGTTCATATTATTTTATTGCAAGGCAGTTTTAGGGATAGCTAATTTTGGATGGGATATATGGATTCATGGTAATCTAGACTTTCTTATATGTCGGTGCTTTGCAAGGATGGATATTCAAGAACGTGACTATTTATTATATTCCTTTGTTAGGATCACATCACATATTCTGATTTTTAATGCATTGATCTAAATGATTCCCGGTTTTGGTGTATCTTAAAATAGTACTCTTGACGCACTCTTTGTTTTAATCATTTTGAATATTATATTTTTGGTTCATCAAGAAACTAAATCACCATCAATCTCTTCCATCGAGAAACTAAATCACCATCATTTTTCCATCACAAATCTAAATTGCTATCATAGATGAACATTGTTGAAAGGATTAAGCTACTTTGAATATCACAATTTCAGAATCTCGATCTTGTCCATCAAGAAGCTAAATCACTGTCAATCTTTTTACCATCAAGAAGCTAAATTGCCACCACTCTTTTCCATCAAGAATCTAAAGCTCCGTCATAGATCATCATTGTTGAAAGGATTGGGCTACCACTGCATTAATGGGTCCTATGTAGTAATGATAGCTTCCAACAAGTGTGTTGAGTGGCTTGCAAGTAACTATTGGATTGAACCCCTTAATAGATTTTTGAATAGACAGAGTGCACTGTCTAGGTGCCAAAATTCACCTTTATGGATGCTGCCTGTGCCAGATTGTGGCTTCTGTCACTGGCCATCTCTTAGTTTCCCATTGCCATGCCATCTCTATGATATACATGCTCGATTCTTTTGCAATGTTCATAGAGGTCTTGAACTTGGATGGTAATGCACACCATTATTAATGCAACATAAATTTTGAAAATTTGTTATACATGCTGCATACTTGCCCAATCTGCACAGGTTAAGACTAAACTTTTTAGGCCGGAGGAACAAGGAAATGATCCAAGTAGAAGCAGAAGCACAGCATAATGAAGGCCTAGTAGTTAACATGACCGTGCACACAAAAGCAGAGCAGGCATGAGGAGAGGCAAAAGTTGAAGCTGATGCTGGAAGGTGCAAATAAGAAAACAATTAATGAGCTAAAATTTGGTGAAAAATATGATTCAAATTCCACAAATTAAAGAAACGTACGCATTGCAGAATCTGGGTCTGGCAGCATTACATGTATTTGAATTGCAATTGGTTTGTTTTTTAAGGGATAAATTTTGGAACAGTTGTTAAGATTTCATCGTGTTGAAATTTGACAGTTCCCTGCATGCAATTTAGCATTTTATTCCTGGTGGATTGAAATTCTCTAGAGCCTTGTACAATGATGGACATTTAATTGAATTCATGGCACATAGTTCTAACCTTTAGGTTGTGCAGAAAATATTTTTATTTTTGGGTTAGAGATAAACTGCTAAAAATATTAGCATTGTTAATCGAAATATTGGTTGGTGAGGGTGTTGTGCAGTTCCCCCAACCAGCAGGGAGTGGTTGACTTGGGCAAGAATGGGGATGGCAATGTTGATGTATGCAGTAGAGGTCAGGCTGCTCTGAGAAGATGACACAGAAGAGGACGTTTGCGCAAATAGTTGCAAAGTGTATAGTGCATTGAAAAGATCAACAGCTACAACATAAGTTGAAGCATTCAGAAGGAATTGATCAACATAAACCAGAGGAACTCACCAAAGAGACTGATGTTAGGACTACACAAGTAGATAGAAGAAACGAGATGTGAAAAGGTGAGCGAGGAAGATACAGAAAAGAGAGTGCTTAGCATTGCGCAGGAAGATAGAACTAGATAGAAAGAGAAGGGGAGATGGAGGAAATAGAGGTAATGCAAGGATGTGTAAAGAGAATTGTGAATAAGTGGTAGATTAGGAACTAGTAATAGTAGGGTGCAATAGATTATGCAAGAAGATTCTCCAAAAAAAAATGAAGTCATATGATATGGGATATTACAAAGAGACAAAGGAAATCTACCTTGTGCCCCATCAAGCTAGACGAGAAGAATATGCAAGAAATACAGTAGACAAGCTAGTTATATGAGAAATAAGGCAACATACAATATCAAGATTAAAAAGGAGTGCCTGATCAGACAGATTCTTGACAAAATTTGGACTCTTAGGAAAGACTTGAGCAATTCTAAGAAGCAAGACCAGAAGTTGTACTAGAGTATCCACAAGCTCAAGAATAGTCTTTGAGTGCAAACGTTGGTGGCATTGAGGGAAGTGCTGCACAAAGCAGGGATATAGAGTTCAACTTGCAGTTATGGAAACACCTTCCAACCATAACCCCAAAAGCATTCTTGACTCTACCCCCTCATGACAAAAAAGGGTATCCTAAGAACGCCAATTTCATCTGAGAAAATCTACGGGAGCTTAAGGGTAGTACATATAAAGTCAAAATTTTGAATCAAGTTCATAATTGTACTTATAGATCACACACTCCACATGTATATGCATTTTAATAAGAAAGGTAAACTTGTTGATTCGGGCCAAAATGTAACTGCATTTGAAGATAACTTCATAGCCCAAGTCACATGGTCGAAGTATTCATAATTTGAAGGAGATATATCATGAATGCTGAGGAGAATCACTTATAGAGAATGACAGAGGCTTCAAGAAGTAAATTATTTGAATAGTGAACACCCTCATGGTCTTGTCCACTCATGCATTGGATGACATAAGATGTCGCAGTTTTGTAAACTACTCTATATGTACAACAAAGTACAGTTTGTAGATTCTAATAATTATAATTAGATTATTATTTTAAAAATATGTACACATGTTGGGTGGGAATCTGGGATGAACTCAGTGGTAAAAGCATTTGGGCTTTTCTATTAAAGCATTGTGTTCAAATCAGGGAGACCTGTAAGTCCCATGCTCAACTTCAAGGAAAGGATGGGAGTGCTCTATTTTTCATTTTTTTAATGTGAATACTCGCAAAATTTATAAATATCACTTTAAAAAAACAAAAAAACATTGTGTGCGTGTATATAAAATTCTAAAAAGGAGGAATTGTTTGGTAGAAACAAACCAAGTATTGTCATTGCAACAAACTAAACATCACATTTGAAAGGAATTCTACTATTGAATGCCAACTCTCATTTGTAGATTCTATTCAAAAGCTCCAAAAGAAATAAAGCATCGCCATTGTATTAAACCGCACATCACAATAACAATGAATTTTTAATATTAAACGAGTCTTTGCCTTTTTGTTTGCCACTTTTGTTTTACAACTGCGAATAGTGTAGTATGATCTAATTGTTAGAAATATGTTGTATATTTTGCATAATTTACAACCCTTATAGACCGTACACTCTATCATGACATGAGAGTTCGAGGGCATTACCCTAGCTAGCATTGGTCTTCCATCCCGCCCTAGGGAACATACTTTTGGGTTCTTATGTGTGTTTTAGGGTCCATATGGGTGGTTTCAGCCATTTTTATACACATGGTATTGTATGGATGGTTTCTCAACCCATGGTTTATGACCCATGGTATTGTATGAATGGTTTCACAACCCAAGGTTTTATACTCATTGTAATGTAATACAACTTAGTGTTGGTGTGCCTGTAATACACGAACATGGATTGGTGTTAAATAGAATACAAAGAAATACCTTACTACATAACGAATGGTTAAGTTAATACAATTAGTGAGTGTTGTTTTGCTTGGTTTTCTTTCCTTAAAGAGTTTTCTAGGTTAAATCTTGTGTATATTGGGTCATTCTTTCTTTTTTGCTATATTAGATTATGTTAGCATAACTTCCCTGTATAGGTTTATCAATATTATTTTCTTTTCATTTGGTATTAAAACTAGGGTTTAGCTAGTCCTTCAAAGAGCAAGAGCATCTTTGCCCTGTAATAAACATTTTGTTGAATGGGAGTATCGTGCATGTGAATCTTGTGTGTGAAGGAAAATTGATGGGCCTAGCATTGGTATCTATTGTGTATGTTTTCAATGAGCCTCCATCAGATTTTAATACCTTGAAATCCTATTACTTAGCCTCAAACTAAATTACTTGTTTATATGTATACAAAGTTACTTTAGTCTCATGTTTCAATGTCAATGGTTGCACTAAATGTTCTCTTATGGAGGATTGGATAAGATTTATGAGTACTCGAAAAGGTTTACTTATCGAAGGATAATTGTTCTTGCAAGACACTTCTTTGGATAACTATTTATTTTAGTTTATTGCAAAACCTATGCTGCAAAAGGCCTGCTGTAACAACTTTTGTGCAAAATGTGGAATTATTGTTATAGAAGGGACACTTGTGAAACTGTTGTTGTTGCAGAAAAACTGCAGCTATGGACCTATCATTGTTGTTGAAATATTGTTGAATGGAGAGAGACAAGTTTTTTAACATTAAGGTGGTAAGGAAATAGATAACCGAGATATCAACACCTAATAGTCATTAGAGATGAAACAATAATGTATAGTGGCCATTGCAAAAACAATGCTTTTGGACTTATGCTATTGGTATCTACTTGAGAAGCCATGTTTTCAGTGAGTATAAGGCCGGCAACAATTATTTAAGAAACTAATCCCACAACAAGAGTTACCATTTGTGCCTACTTTCATTTTTTCAAAGTATGCTGCAAAAATGCATAGTATATTATGATTTTCCTTTGTTCTATTAGTTTCATTTGTTTAATGTTATTGCTTGTCAGTTTGCAAATCTGGATCCTCAATGGCATTTCTGTTAAGCCATAATTTGACGAGGGACCTAATCTCACGGTTATAAATATAGTAGACCGAACAGAACAAGAAAAACAAAAATCAATCTCAAAATTTTTCTAACGATAATTAATTGCTACAAATTTGTCTCATGTAAATTATCATGCAGTAAAATAATCTTTTGGCTTTTAATTGTTGTAGAGCATTCTAAGTTAGAGAGGATCAGACATTTTTTCTTTCTGAGAAAAGGCCTCATAAAGATTGATGGTTGGTTGTGTTCCTTCCAATCAATTAATTCGTTTCCATTGAATGAATGTTTCTTTATTTCTATTTAGTGATTTCAATTTTTGTATTTACTTTCCAGTTAAGTAATTGTTTATTTGATTCAGCAAATGGTTGTATTTTGAATTACTTTCTCATTATTCACTTCAGTACTTCATATGCTTTCTATTTTAGTTCTGCAATTTGCTTCATCAGCACTCCCCACCTTATAGATGCATCTTCACTTAGAAACGTAAGTCTAGAAGATTTGTAGATTGCATATAAAATGCACACCACCTTATCAAATTTACGATCTTGAATTGACAAAGAATAAAGTGAATCCAATAAAAATGACAGACAGCTCAAGGATAGAGACAGAGATTTACATGGCCACAACTTTTGAGTTATAGAATTTAAAGATGGAAGATCTTCTTGTGGACTCTTAACCATTTAGATACTTCAAAACTAATTCAAGAAAGACCATGTACATTAATTCACCCTTTGATTCCCCTATGAATGGTTCCATTTATGAACAAGAATAGTTCCATGTTGAACAATGCATTACAAACAAAGCAAGTAATAGAACAAAAGATGCAAAATGAACCACCTTTAAATTGATCATTCCTATTAACACCAGTAAGAGTATGATCTGCTAGAGCAGAAAATGCAATAGAGGGATTTTTATTGTTTGGTTCAATACAGTTACAAATCTCTTGAATCCTACAATTTGATACTTAAGTTGAACAACAAAATGAATTGAAAAAGTTACACAAATTACAGTGCTCATTTTTTTCTCCAAAGTGTATGGTTCCCATTCAAACAGTTCTGTAAACTCTAAGATAAATTCAAAATTCGCCTCACCAAAAGCCCAAATATACATCAAGATTCTCCACAAAATTGTTGACCAAATACAGAATCTGCAGCGCAAAAAAATCAAATGCTCTAGTATCCTTTGTTTCCACGGATACGAGTCCGCATATCAACCTACCACACATCATTGGCAAATGTTAGGTTAAGATTTATACTCATGTACAAGCTGTATTAGCACTAAATTAGCAACTTCTAGGCCACTCTTTGACAAAAAAATGCCTGTTGAAATGGCAATATGTGTAGATGCTTTCCCAAAATGTCTTAATGCTAACGAAAGTATATAAGAACAACAATGTAGACGGGCATAGCTGAAGTTTGTATTTGTGTTCTTGACAAGGGAGTTTTCACAATCATTAATGATTAGATATAATAATTATAATCATTCTTTTGTTATGGCCATGAGATCCTTCATTGTACTTTTTAACTTACGCCTACCATACAATGATAACAATTACAACAAGACCCCAACCAACACAGGGCGTGACTTTGGTCTCCATCTACAGCCAAAATATTTATACCCATAAAGCCAAGCTTGATAACAATACAAATAACAATTAGTAAGAAACTTGGGAGTGTTCCAACATTTTAAGCATTGAAAACATTCTAAAACCCGTCTTGCTAAAAAAGGAAGAAATTTCTAGTCAATAGTAAGATTTAAACAGGAAAAGATTTCAGAGACGAGCTTGTACGAAGACATCCTAGCCAAGAATTTGACATGCAAAATCCAACAGCTCAAAAATTAGTACAAAACATTTATTGTAATGTCCCTTTCTAGGGCTGAAACTGTAATCAAGGAAATGGCACAAACCCCAAGTGAAGTAAATTCTGATTTTTATAACAGCAAATCTAAAAATATCAGAAACCCTAGCAGCAAACTGTATAGGGACTTCAACTCACCATACAACCATGCAACAACAGCTGAAAATGCTTCTAAATAATTATTTCAAGCACGGAAACATTTATCCATCCAAATTACATCAAAGAAATGGAGAAAACAAGAGATTATACCCAGCTGCAATTAATTTTATGACAGCAGCAAGGCAGCCACAAACAAGGGCTGAAAATGATAGATAAACTCCTCCAAAAATTACCAAATTGTAGATTCCAGCCTTATAAAATATGATAAATCTGAATATCAAAGAATAATGAAGTTTTGTGCCCTAGAAGGCACCCAAATCCTCTTCTACCCTAGTCACTCCCTAGGAGAGGGGCTTCAAACAATGTCAAAAGCTTTTGTATGGCTCCTCCTTGATGCCCTAGATGCAAACCAGCAAGATGGTCTTCAATGAGAGTCTTCAACACCACCAAATTGAAGGGTTTCCGTCCTCCAATCTCCCACAAGGAAGGGTTTCGTCCTCCTTAGATGCCACACTAATGGATTGTCACCCAATAGTGGAATGGACTAAGAGCAATCAGCCCTAGAGACCAAGTATAAAGTGTATATGCCAAAAGATGATGTGCAAATGAGCCCCTAAGACTCCTCTTATACCCTTTGGTTGGCGCCAAGAGCCATAAGGTGTAGACTGACCTCTTAAGCTTGCTTTATCTTCTAATTCCATGTTGGGAATCTTCCCAACCTTGCCAACCTCTTAACAATCTTCACTTTTATCTTTTAATTTCATGTTGAGAGCATTATAACCCAGCCAGCCTGCCTTAGGGAGTAAAACACCAAAGAAAAACATTAATGACAATAAAATAAAATAAAATAAAAACCTAAGGACTTCCCTTGTGCAATTTCTTATTGGCCACGGGAAGAGAAATTGCAAGAAGTCTTCAATTGGTGCTAGTTTGAAAAAGGGGACATTACATTTGTCATAAGGAAAGGATGGAAACGAAAATTGCATTAGTGATTAACATGACTATCCCTTTGAATGTGGTAATGTTATGTGATTTGTGAAATTCTTGTAGGTATTGTAAGAGAGAGTGGTACTAAGGGCAGAAAAACAAAAAAATGTGGAGTGATATCATGAAAATTGCTAATGTTACATGTTTTCTTTCAGATCCGTTGCTTTTGGAACCTTCAATATACTTCTCCTTCAAATCTTCACACATAATGGAGCTAACTACATCTCAACTCCAAGCACTTTACAAACTCCTTTTCAAGAAGATAATTCCACCAATAATAACTAAAGAATACTTCTGACCATATGTCAGAAAAAAAATATAAAAATCCACCCCACCTGAAAAATGTGAGTAAACAAATATGATATCAGTCACTTTTAACACACAAGTACCGCTCTTAGCACATATTGTGAAAGCATCCACCTTGATCTTAAACTACAACTATAGACTTGACATTCCTATTATTGTCATTGTGTAAATCCTTTGCTTAAGTTTTGGGAAAGCAACCTGCAAAGCTTCTCCAAAAAAGCTTCTTCCTTAGAGAGGATCCAATGATGTTGCAATCTTTGAAATCCTGCAATGAATTTGTTTAGATACTGAGGTGCTTCTATGAAACTCAACACCTCTATAAAGTTCATAAGTCTAGATCTAACTTCGACTCATCTTCGTCCACTATAAATCCCAAGTACATAAGTGACTAGTGGACAAACTTGCAATTCTTCAAGTTTAATTATAATTGATTTTGGTGTACTGTTTGAAACACTTACTCCAAATGAATTGAGTTCTCTACCTACATCTCACTAAAGACGAGTATATCGGGTCTAGATATAGTATGAAGTGGTCAATGAATAGCTTAAGATCTTTATTTGTCAATCTCATGAAGAATATTGGAAAATTACACATAACGAACAATAATACTAACCACTTGTACAAGCCTAGCTTGTTGAACGTCATCTTCCTAGTATCTTCTTCCCTGATCATAACTTGGTGATAACCCGAGTTAGGGTCAAACTTTATCAAGGTGTCATTAGACCTTCCTCAACTAATCCAACAAGTCATCTATCTTTAGCAAGGATATTATTTTTGAATGGAAAATTTTATTAAGGCACAAGAATACAAGCATATGCATCGAGATCTATCCTTCAAAACGAGCACTATAGTTACCACAAGGTGACAAACTTGCCTTCGTGGAACTCTAGTTCAGATGTTCTTCTATTTGTTGTTTAATTTCTTAGGACTACAAAATTGATTAATTATACATCTAATGTTCACAAAACTACATTTGGGGTAAGTTGAATCTCATTCTCTATTTGGTGATTGGGTTAAAACCCTTCAAGCTCCAATAACAATACCTCATGCAAAAAAACAGATTACCTACTTGTTCACCGTGTTCGGTGTGTAGACACCAAAATTTGGCAATGACAACTTTGGCTTTGCACCTAAAGCATGACTTGTGCGCACATTCCAAGCCTAGGTGACTTATCCTTATCTCTCTTTCATGACTTGCTTATCTATTCACACTGCTCAATCACTCATAACGACTTTCAATAATTCACGGTAGTATACTATCCCCAAGCATTTCACCGAATCTTGCGGTCCTTCAATCGCTGTCTGGGACCGTTTGGTTGGGACCACACCATACCACGTTCTAGTCCATGCCCATAAGGTCCTATCTCCCACCACCCAACGGTCACTTTTCCAATTTGATATCTTTTCATGGTTCAGTTCATATCCCATGGGTCGGACTTAATGTGAAATTAAACCTACGAACGCCCTATAAAAGCAAGTATAACTAATCTATTTACCAAACCTAGCACTTTCAAGAGAACTCATTGCAAAATATATTCCAAAAGCACTCCAAGCTCTCCTAAATCCCTTCAAAGCAACAACACAATTTAGGAGCAGACCACACATAGGTTTGAAGCACTCCTAACCTGATTAAATAGTCGAGCTTCCCGGTCCCAGAGACTGCGAAGCCAATCAAGCCAAGATCAAGCACACCAAGCCATTGTTTCCCATTGTCAAGTGATCGAGTTGTAAAAATAGTTGCATCCATATAGATATCATATGTTAAGTGGAGAATTGCATGTGGTTTGAGGCCTTTTTCGAGTAGTACCGATGTAGGCGGCATAGTGGGCGCTTTCAACCCAAACACTAACATTTTTGTAGGCGTCTCTCACTCGTGGTTAGGGTTTGAAGTTGTTATGCATCATATAAAGGGTTTAGTAAATGCACGACACGGAGGATTTTGCAACAAAGGTCATTAAAGAGTGTCATAGGCGCACGTTGAAAGTTGCATAGCGCTAGTGTACTCCTATTCAAACTATACAATATAGGACCGGACTGTACCACGCTCCGGAACATACCGTATGATTCTATCCCTACTCAAATTTGTACTCCAATTCCATAAACGAGGCACCTTTAGGTCATTTCTAGTATGCACATACACCCGCACTGCTAGATTACATCTTTGTCTCTATTTTCAGCTAAGTGCACTTTTCCTCTTGTGTTTTAAGCAATTGTATTTATCATTATACCCTTAAATTGCTTTGGAGCTATATTCGATTTATGCATTAATTTATATTAATTAATTTGAATATAAAACACATTCTTAACCTTTTAACCCTTCGATAAATAACCCCTATTTACCATTTTATCTATTTTTAGGGTTAAATCACGAGTCTTAGTTGATTGCGAAAAGTTAACTTTGCTTCTTATCTTTAGCCCTCACAAATAGAAGAACTAACTTCTTGTTGGAATTTCTTAATCTCTTCATCAATCAAAAATACCAACAATATTTCCTCCCTATTTTGCTACACATTTACCATGGCTTCCTATCTTTCATTAACTTATACTTTTCTAACCATTATAGAATATGGCGTCTTGATCCCATAAATGGTCTACCCCTTAAATTTGCATAGTTGGCTTCCTTACATTTCAACACCTTCCCTAACCCAACCCAATGAGTAGGGGTTTAGATGATAATGTCTTCAACACAAACTTCTAGACCAACCCTTCAAACAAAGATCGGGCTCCTCAACTGTGTCAAATATAACAATTACCTCGTCATCTTTGACTCGTATTTTCACATGGAACAACCTTTTTTAACCTCATCAAGCATGTTTTGTGCCAAATTTAAAGTTTCCACTAATTTTGTCAAGAATGTCTTAGTTGATGTGGTTTGCATCAATTTGCTTTACTCAACATATTGCATTGCAACTTTGTTTAGTGCAGCTTTTGTTTGAGTGCAATCTTTGCCACACCAATCTTATTAGCCATGACTAGCTTGTCACTTCTTGTGTCATCCTAGATTTTTTTCATTAACTTGAACTTAGTTTGCTCGGCCTTCATTAGCACATCTTTCATTGATGATGGAAAGAAGTAGAAGTAAACTTTTGTTGTCCATGTCATCTCCATGTAATCTTGATTCACTTAATAAAATGAAAGCTTGCCATCACCTTATTGGTGGGAATTGACTCAAGATACAATGCCCAACACTTCTCGAATGTCCATTCTCATGGTAATTGTTATAGCCTTCTTCTCCTCATTCATGTTACATTTCTTTTTGTCATATTAACCATCTTCTTTTTACATCCCTTGGCTAGAGAAAAATTGCCTTGATGTCCTTGCATCTAGAGGACAGATGATTCAACAATCGATATCTAGCCTTTTGCTTCAAAATGCAAGGCCTTCTTACACACACCATGTCAAGTCTTGACATTAAGCAACATCGTATCTATCCCTATGTGAGGTTGGAAGCCACCGGTGTACATCAACACATCCTATTCATTGATGCATCTCCAACACAATTGCTTGCTTGTGAAATTGCAATGTGTTTTCCTCCAAAGTTTGCCCCTATTTTTGTTGGAGATACTCACAATCAATAAGTTTCTCATTTTCATACCCGGATGGATAAAATAGAGTCTTCAAGAAGCGATTAAATTGTTCACAATCTTCAACAAGGTGTTGTTTTTGTATCCAAAGTCTACACAATTTTACTACCAAATTAGCACATGTCCAGCCACCTTCAACTTGGCAAACAATATTTTTTTTCTTGGCACCATAGTTCTAACCACACTTCCAGTTTGTGTAGCCAAGCTATGTTAAATTTTTGGAGTCAATTTTCTTTCATAAGGGGGTATGTCCAATATAGACTCCATACTTGTTCTCAAGCCCTCTTAACATCCTACAACATAACAAACATGAACTTGGTGAATCTCATTCATGATGGAGCTATTACTCTCCATCCAAGTAAAGATTTCTTTGAACTCCTCTTTATCGTGTCATTGTCGAGACATTGTCATCTCCACACACTCAATCTTGGACGTTTTGGAATGCCAATCAAAATCAATTGCTTTATAGTAACAATGTGTTCCATGATGCAAATTTTCTTGTTTGGGCCATATGTATAGCATAATGCAATACCAATCAATGTGATTATCAATTGATCCTCACAATTTTCTAGTCTCCGAACAAGCTCTTGAAACCAATTGAATCTAGTAAACCTGCTTGGATGCCAAATGATCAACTTTGAGGGGTGAGTCAATAATATACACGTAATGCTTCTCTAAGATTTGAATATGCAAATAAAGCCAATACGAACCTAGTCAATAAAACAAAAGGAAATTTCAAACACTAACCAGATATCCACCAAGTAATAAAAGATTGACTTCAAACAAAATTCTCCATTGATATGAACACCACTGAACCAAAATGATTTTAATCATTTACGCACTGCAATGAATTGTTCTCTTAAATGCTTTGTCTACTTGTACAACTCTATTGAATTGTTTTTGACAAATTTTCTAGAACAATCTATTATATAGTTTTCTAGGAGTCTAGCGTCTATAATGGCTAACCAGATTACATTGTATGTGACAAGATTAATAGAATTTCACATGAAGTGCCATGGCTGCAACCAGAACTCTCCTTGTGGTTTAACAAATATCTTGGAATAGCCATGTTGTCAATAGTACTATAACAATCCTAGAGCAATTTACGCCTCTTTGGTGGTGGAAATGTTGTACCTTCTTGAATACACGCTATAAAGTATTATTCCTATGTTTTGACATTGTACAAAAGTAATATGCCGGCTCAAAGTAGGAAGTAGTGGAAAGGTTTAAGTGGACCGGAAGTAGGAATTATGACATGAGCCCACATGTGATGGCTGTGAATGATAATTCATCCTAAGAAATTGAAGTTGGAAAGAGGAAACGGAAACGACAAAGAATATTTGAATATATGGTAGTGAAACGCAGCTGCAAAAATGTATGTGTGTGGAGAAGAATGATAGTTTGTAGGTCTGCTAGGAGTTAAATGAAACCGGTTATGGGAGAATTTTGTAGGAGAAAACAAATTGTAATGTTGTTACCAATCTTAAGTGAGAGAAGAAGCTGTAATTTCATAATTGTGTTGTTCATTGAATGCTTGTTGTCTCTCTTGTTCCATTTACTTTTCCCTAAATCTGAATGACCATTCCTGTTAGTTTACCTTCCGATAATGTGCATATTCAGTTAGTTTACTTTCCAATAATGTGCACATTTTATTTTGTGGCTAAGAGTAAGGAAGAGTTCAATGATAGTTTTAAAAGGCTGCAAATAAGCGCTCAGTTATCCCTAGACTAGAACCTAAGTATGATCTTGGTGTACATTGAAGGAATAGCTAACAATCTTCATTTTGATTTTTGGTATCAAAAAGATACTTCACAACTCAGGTGTTGCCACATGGAATTCTGTGGCTGCAACCATGTAATTCCTTGGGGATCAACAAAGAATCTTGGAATAGCCTTGTTGTCAATATGCCAAGTCTCAGACAAAGAATATTTGAATACATGATAATTCGTCATAGGAAATTGAAGTTGGAAAGAGGAAATGGAAACGACAAAGAATATTTGAATACATGGTAGTGAAACGCAGCTGCAGAGATGTATGTGTGTGGAGAAGAATGATAGTTTGTAGGTCTGCTAGGAATTAGATGAAACTGGTTATGGGAGAACTTTGTAGGAGAAAATAAATCGTAATGTTGTTACCAATCTTAAGTGAGAGAAGAAACTGTAATTTCATAATTGTGTTGTTCATTGAATGCTTGTTGTCTCTCTTGTTCCATTTACTTTTCACTAAATATGAATTAATATTCGTGTTAGTTTACCTTCCGATAATGTGCATATTCAGTTAGTTTACTTTCCAATAATGTGCACGTTTTATTTTGTGGCTAAGAGTAAGAAAGAGTTTAATGACAGTTTTAAATAGCTGCAAATAAGCACTCAGTTATCCCTAGACTAGAACCTAAGTATGATCTTGGTGTACATTGAAGGAATAGCTAACAATCTTCACTTTGATTTTGGCATCAAAAAGATACTTCACAACTCAGGCTTTGCCACATGGAATTCTGTGGCTGCAACCATGTAATTCCTTGGGGATCAACAAAGGATCTTGGAATAGCCTTGTTGTCAATATGCCAAGTCTCGGAACAATCCTATTGCAACTGCCTCTCGTCCTCTTTGTTCTGGTTTTGGCATCAAAGTTATCCTTGAAACGACTCAAGTTTTGGCCCAACATTTGTCACAACTTGTGCCTTAGCTCAATTTTTTTCTTCGCCCCTTGACATATCTGTCATTGAGTGTTGACACATGTCAAGAACTGATGTGGACCGTAATATTGGCAAGCTTTCTTAAGGCCACACCCAGCTCTAATATGCCACCCTCAATCAAGGGGGTCACAAGGTGGGTCTGCCAAATCTCTCCCACACTTTCTCAAGAAACATAATCACAACCGGGCCACTATCCCCAACTATCCTATGTAACTTTTGGTCTTTTACTCCAATGGTGATTTCAACTTCCTTCCAATCCTCTATTTTAACCTAGAAGCATGCAAGATTGCATTTGAAAACTTTATTCTACCATCCACCAATAGAATAGTCCATTCAACATTGTATGATTTGAATTACATCCTTTGAAAAATATTGTCAATTTAAGATGTCCATCTAACTTCAAATTGGATCCTACCTTGCAATCCATTAAGATTTTCCAAACGTCACTCTAAACTTATATAGCTTGCAACTTCACTCACTGTTTACGGTTAGGATCTATAGAGCACTACCTCCTTTCTGTTGAATTTATAGCATGTTTGCCCCCAATTTGGTACAACCCAAGCATGACAACATGGATACCATGCAATGTTATGAAAGTTTGCACACTTGTTTGTACTACAGCCACCATAATCCACTAAGAATCCTTTGGTACTAGATCACAATCTCCTTGAGAGAAAGCTTTCTTAAGGCCACATTAACTCTATTATGCCACTCTACCAAATCTCTCCCACACTTTCTCAAGCAACATATTCACAATTGTCCCCAGCTATCCTATTTAATTTTTGGTCGTTTGCTCAAATGGTGATTTCTATGGACTTGATCCGGATCAATCAACAATCTGGTGGACAACACACTAAATTGTTGGAACTTAGATGTGTTATAGGCAAAAGCGAATAATATCAAAATTGTAGCACCAAGATAATTGCAAAATTGTAACTAAAATGAACCATGAGAGAATGGGGATAAAAATATACACAAAACAATTTATGAATAAAAGAAATTACTCCATTAATATGAGAGGTATGTATGGCTATCTCTAAGAATAGATGTAACTTATTTCTCCCACATTATTATAAATAGAATGTAGCAACCTATGAAAAGAGATGTTAAGCTACCACCCTTTGCTCGTTGTTATGCTCTATATTTTACAAAAGGGTAGTAATCTCTGAGAAGAGATGTAAATCAATAACCCTATCTCTCTCTTATCTTTACATCCAACTGACAATTCCTTTGTAGCTATTTTTAACACAAAATGAATGGTCTAGAAATAGAAAGTGAATTGATTCACCTTGGAATCTGAAAAGCCATATGACAAGTTCCCTAGGAAGTTAAGGGCATCTATCACAATATGAGACTTGTCAAAGCATTAACTTTCAGTTTCCCAAATACTCGTGGTTTTCTTTTAAATTCGTTGTATTTTGCATTTTTGGCACCCTTTAGAGCAGATTTCAAAAATATGGCATCCCTAAGAGATGAGGAATGACTTAGAGAAAACCGTATGTAATGTCCCTTTCTTGGACAATTAATTGCAAACTGAAATCTTCCAAGAAAAACCCTTAAAGAAAGAATATAAATTCCTGAGATTTGAATTTATACCCAACCCTTATGGCTGTAATAACCCTTTTGGGCAGAATTAATGAAATCTGAAATTATTCAACAAATACTAACAAAGTAAAAATACCTAGAAGGCTCAAAGCATTTAGAAATCCTCTAGGAATAGAAATATGGAAGAAAATAATTTTTCCAACAAAGATCTGATTTTTATTTATTTAATTTTTCACACCCAAAAACCAAGAAAATACCCGTGTATGATTAGCAATTTTTCTGATAAATGACACCCTGTGGCATGAAGAGGCCAAATGATGAATATGCAACCCGGAATCAAAAAATCTGCCCACAATGATGCCTTAAATGCTGGTTTGAAATCCCAAAGGGTGTAGATAACCCTAGATATGGCTGCAAATCGTGCCCTAGTTGTCCCTACTTGAAGTCTTGGCAGATGTCTCTCCACTAGCTGAATTTCTTCACTTGAAATGCAGATCTGAAGTGGGAAATGTAGAAAACGTGCCCAAAAAGTGTGCCCTAGCTCTGATAATTCTGATATGATCTTGCAAATTTGTTGATTGTAAGCCCAAATGTAGCTCCTGATTGGAACTACCTCAGAAGATTAGTGGGTTTTCGTCCACAAATCTGAATACACCGGAGGGTTTTCATCCTCAGATGTGGATTGCAAAGGAGGGTTTTCGTCCTCAAATGCAAAGTTGTAGCAGCAGCTCAAACCTTCAATGTCCAAATAGATGAGAGTAAAAAGATGTGTCCAAATGACCCCTCAACACTCTTTTATAACTTTACTTTCACTTTTCCCAAGGAAAAGCCTCCAAAAGCAACTTTCCATTTCTATTCCTTCGTTATGACTTGCTTTTTCAAAAGTAACTTTTTATAATAATAAAACTTTATCAAAAAGTTACTTTTTATAATAATAAAACATAAGTGTCTTTTATAAAGTTACTTTTTCGACACTTAAGTTATATTATTAATTTATCATACTTTATTTGAAAAGGGGACATGACAATCCACCCATCCCAAAAATTGCTTGTCCTCAAGCAATGACTGATCCAACTCTTCAATTCCTTTTGACTGAACTACTCTGCAAATTCCAGATCCCAATTCAATATCAAGAAATGCTTTTGTTGCGCCACTCTAGTATAATTGAAAACTGAAGATTCTAGACCAGAAATCACTTTTGCCAAACTTCCTTGTGCAACAATATTAGGATCATCTGGTTTTTCTTTGAAAACTTTATCATTTCCTATAATTTTATTCTGAAATTTCAGCCAAAATTGAAAATCTGATCAATATATGTTTGTACCTTAACTTGGCCTTCAAATGCTTTGTATTGGAAATTTTGCTCTTCTCTTGGTTTCTCAAGTTCAAGGCTTCCCCTTAATTGCATCTTGAAAACCATTGGAAAATTCCAACTTTTCTTGTTGTCCTCTGGCTGAAAACTTTTTATCAAGTGCAAATTTCAGCTCCAAAGAATGACCCATGAGCTGCAACCACTGAACCCTATTAGTATTTACAAGTTCCTTATATTCAACAATAATAATTTGGCACTTACCATAGTTTTGACCCTGTTGATGTCTGGAAATATCTCCTGGATCCCATATTAAAATGTGTAAACACCTTTGGGCAATATGATCTTTGTGTTGGCTCATATCAAAATGCTCCCTAAAGTGTCCTTCAATCCTCAAATTCACTATCTCTACTTGTCCACTTGTTTGTGTGTAATAACTAATTCCAAAAGTGAGCTTGGTGCTAGATAAGCAAAACAACTCCTTCCAAAAAAAGTTGAGAAATCTGCCATCCTTATTACTGATAATATTTTCACATAAACCATCCAACTTAAACTCCTCTCTAAAAATTAACTCTGCCACTTGATGTGCTTTGAATTCCACATAAATAGCAAATAAGTATGCATACTCACTTAGCCTATCCTCAACATGAATGCAAACTTTATCATGTACCTTGGGAATACTGAAGTCCATGGACACACTTTTACAATTGTGATTGGGAATAAGCAAAGGCTGAAACAAGTTTCCCAAAAGGACATGCTTTACCTCATTCTGTTGGTGGTTGATGTACTCCCTGACACATTGGAGATCCTCCTCCTCAAAGCTCCTCCATGAGAATCTCTCTTATATATCTGCCAATATTGTAGGCTCTAGAGTGTCCCACCATGGGTGTATCATGCAAGATCTTCCACATTTTCTGTTTCATCTTTGATTCAAGCAATGGAAAGATTCTATCCTTATACAAAATGGGTCCAGCTGCTAGCATATACTTGTCATCCTTCACATTTCCTTTTAAGATGTTAGCAGCAAATGTTTTCTTGACACATTCTACCATGATAGAGACCTCCCAATCATCATAAATGACAAAACAAAGAATGGGCATTCTAGAAAAAACATCAACTACATTCTTTTCCCCTCTATATCAAAATCATAATCTGAGACTTTCCTTACCCCTTTTTGTTGTTGATCATGCAAGTCAAGTTGTCCCAAGAAGAACTTCAATCCATGGTAGTCTATCTCAACCACACATCCACCACAAACTAGATGTTTTCTGAAATTTGCCAAAACATGCATGATGGCAAGAATTTCCTTGTCATATATAGAGAAACTATTTTTGAATCTTTCAACTTTATGCCCTTAATTTTAATGGAGTCCCCATTTTGCATTAAATTACCTCCTCTTGAAACACCACCTTCTACCACAAATAGTTGTGAGAAATCTGAAATGGAAAATACAAGACATGAGCTAAAAACCTTCTTAAGCTTATCAAAAGCTTCTTGAGTTCTACCCCTCCATGCATGAGCTCCATTCTTTGTCATTTTGGTTAAGGGTGCTTCTATATGTGAACATCCCTTAACAACCTTTCTATCATAGCTGCATAAGCTAAAGAGTCTCCTCAACAGAGTTAGTGTGATAGCGGATGCCCAAACTAGACAAACTTGAATCCTCTTATCATCCACCTGCATACCTTGGTCATTAATGACATGGCCCAAAGATGGAATCTTTGTGACCACAAACTCACACTTAAATTCTTTTACAACCAGAGCCTTGTTGCTCTAGAATTCCCATGATCAATTTTAGGTGCCTTAGATGATCCTTCCCTATTTGGCTACATATAAAAATATTCTCAACAGATATCAAAACAAATTGTCTCAACTGACCCTTGAATACCTGATTTACCATAGATTGGACAGTAGCTGGTGTATAAGTCAAATTGAATGGCATGACCAAGAACTTAGTGTGTCCAATAAGACATCTAAAAATTGTCTTGTGCACATAATCCTTGCAAACAGAAATCTGATGGTTGCTAGATCTCAAATCAGTCTTTGAGAAATGGGGAGTAATAATGGCATGCTTACAGCCAATGTTCAACTCTATGGCATATTGGAAACCTCTATCTAATAGCAATCCCGGGGACATATTATTGAACACCAAACTATGTTGTATTGGAAGCCTTTGAATATCAACATAAAGACTATGTTGCTTACCAAAAGATGAAATAGTTTGCATGCTCTCCACCACAAAGCAACTTGTTGTCCAAGCAACTTGGAATTGAGAGAAGATCCTCTTTCCATTTTGTACCCTTCAAAAGATCACCCGGATCCCATATACAAAAACAATCTTGAATCAAAGAGTCCACATGTCCCATATTGCACATTGTATCCCTTACACTATCACCCATTTTAGCATGCTTTTCATGAGAACAAGAATTTTGCAGTGACATAGGATGAAGCAACAAATCTGAATTATGATCATCATTTCCATACCTTAGACTGCCAACAAGGAGCTCACCTTTTGGAAATTTGAAGGATGGTGCATGTTCCTCCATGGTTTGCTTCCTTTCAGTTTCTTGCAACTCTGAATTTTCTTCTTTCTCATGCTCCACTAACACAATTTCTTCCTTGACCTTTGGAGGTTCTATTGTATCTAACTCTTTTTTTGGTTTTTCATCTGACAACACTTCTCCATGTCCTTTGCCTAAACAACTATGGTTTGGCTCCCAAAGTTCTTTGTTGTCCTTTTCGAGACTTCTTGTGCAATTCAACTATCATTTATGTGGTTAAGTACGGTTTCAACTTTTCTTCACATTGATCAACCACACTTTTAGCCAATGCACTCACAACTGGTGATACTTTTTGCTCAAAACCAGCCATTAGTATGGATAACAATTGTTGTGAAGTATCATCACTCTCATTCAAGACCAAAGTCATAATGGTCTGCATTGAGGCTACTACATTTTCCGTATGATTTTTATGGACAGCAGCAAAGAAATATTCAAACATTTGGAGAATAAGATCATCACATTCTAGATCTAACATTAGAACACAAGATCTAGTTTTTGCCATAGTTTCTAGCTAAACCTCAATCGTGTGTTCATCTAAAAAGGACGATAATCATAACATTCGAAAGAAATTCGCCAAGAAACAAAAATCGCCTAAAAAAATTGGTCATTAAGTTTGAAAATATAATTTAATAATAAAATATATTTTAATAATTGATAATTTTAATCTAAAATAAAAACTTAATCTAATTAAAATACTTAATTTTTTAATCTAATTAAAATACTATAAATTAAAACAAAATTTAATATCTAAAATATTCATTAACTAAATACCTAAAATATTCATTAACTAAAACGCCTAAAATATTCATTTAAAAGTTAAAACCTAAAAGCAATACTTAGAAAGTTAAAAGTTAATACTAAACAAAATAATAATAAAAACTTAAGTAACTTTAAATCGTATATGCTATTGCTTTATAACAAATTAAATAACCTAAAAACTTAAAATGATCATGTTTCCATTCTTAGACTGCGAAAAACCTAAAACTTAAAATATAATTTTGTATTTAATAAACATAAAACCTAAAACTTAGAACATGATATTTTATTAAAGAAACGGAAACTTCTTTGACTTTGAGGTTTAAACTGTATAACTCTTTTTTGGTTCTTCATATAGACAACACTTCCCATGTCCTTTGCCTACAAGGTGTTTGGCTCCAAGAAAATTTGTTGTCCATCATATTTCCGAAGTTCTTGTGCAATTCAGTTATCATTTCTATCGTTAAGTCATGGTTTTAACTTTCTTCACATTGATCAACCACACTTTTAGTCGAGTTCATACTTTTGCTCAAAACGTATAAGTCCTTTTATGGCATAAAAAAATGTGGGTTTTGAAGTATCATCACTCTCATTCGAGAAATTTTTAACAATTTCATAAGATTGCAATAAGGGAAAATGCATTTACTACATTTTATTGACATGATTTTGGACAAATTTTGATTGTTTTGAAGAATAAGATCATCACATTCAAGATCTAACATTAGAACACAAGATCTGGTTTTGCCATAGTTTCTAGAATAGTGACCCTCCTAGCAAAAGAAGGATTTTTGATGTCATCCAAACCTCAAAACTTTCCACCATCAGCTGAAATATTTTCTCATGGTGTTGTTGTTGTATGGTTGTTTTGAGGGTTGTTATTCTTGTAATTTCACTAATACAAGTGATAACTACAAGTCTCACATCCGGATCTGAGTGTCTTAAAAGCTTGGGCTAGCCAAATGAATCACCGATGGATTTATTGCCAAAACATAGACATGGATTGGACAAATATTGAGAAGAACATTTTTGAACATAAGGTGGATGCTCAAGTTCCATCCCTAGCCTGCAAAGCTTTGTTCTCAATTCATCTTTACTCATTAACTCCATGATTCTTCCCGGACTATGCATCGTTGCAAAGCTTTCTCAAAAAAATTAATTCTTTCCAACTCCGGGAAATTTCACTTTGATGCCATTGTAATGTCCTTTTAGGGACAAATAAGATTAATTTGGATTTTCTATAAACCCTTTTAATAAATAAATCAACAAACTGAAATATTCCAAGAAAACCCCTTAATGCCAAAAAAATGTAAATTTCTGAGATCTAAATTTATACCCAACCCTTATGGCTGTAATAACCCTTTTGGGCAGAATTAATGAAATCTGGAATTTTTTCTTTATCAACAAATACTGACAAAGTAAAAATACCCAAAAGGCTCAAAGCATTTAGAAATCCTCTAGGAATAGAAATATGGAAGAAAATAATTTTTCAAACAAGATCTGAATTTTTATTTATTTAATTTTTCACACCAAAAACCAAGAAAATACCCATGTATGATTACAACAATTTTTTGATAAATGACACCCCAGGTGGCATGAAGAGGCCAAATGATGAATATGCAACCTAGAATCGAAGAAATTTGCCCACGGATGATGCCTTAAATGCTGGTCTGAAATCCCAAAGGGTGTAGATAACCCTAGATATGGCTGCAAATCATGCCCTAGTTGTCCATGCTTGAAGTCTTGGCAGATGTCTTTCCATTGGCTGAATTTCTTCGCTTGAGTTGCAGATCTAAAGCGGGAAGTGTAGAAAACGTCAATCTCGGAAAGTGTTCCTAGCTGGCGATAATTTTGATTTGATCTTGCAAATTTGTTGATTGTAAGCCCAAATGTAGCTCCTAATTGGAACTACCTCAAAAGATTAGTGGGTTTTCATCCACAAATCTGAATACACTGGAGTGTTTCGTCCTTAGATGTGGATTGCAAAGGAGGATTTTCGTCCTCAAATGCAAAAGTTGTAGCAACAGCTCAAACCTTCAATGTCCAAATAGATGAGAGTAAAAAGATGTGTCTAAATGACCCTTCAACAAGCTTTCAAACATAGATTACAGTTTCAGATTCCAAGCACCAATAATGAAACTACAAAATCATAGTGTCCACACTCTCCTTGCTAGTCACTACTAACCAATTTCAGCGATTAACAACAGTGGTTGGGTAAGGGTAGAATCCCATGACATACTTCTTTACTCATGCTAAGGGTTAATCTGTGAAAGGAATTTCCCAAAAATCTCAGAATTTTGTTCAAGCAGTATTCCCTAGCAACAGTTAAAAGAATCTAGCCAGAAAATAACTCAAAGTTCTATAGAAGTTTTCAGGCTCATTCAGTTTAAGCAGAAAAGTTTTCAACATAAAACAAACAGGGACCACAAATCCTGCTAAAGTGTATATGATAGAACAACCCCTTTATACTGAATTTTGAATATGATTGGATAGGGTGTAAAATTGAACCTGGCCTCGCTTGCAATTGAAATATGTTTCCCTTAGGCCCACACATTCACTTGGAATTGCAGGATCCTTTCCCCTGCACATTCTCTATATGACCGTTTCTCTTCCTGAAATGAAAGATAAAGCATTTATAAAATTAAAAGGGCCAGCTGAAAAGACAATAATATGGCTGGAAGCAACTAACAGATTAGAAATGTGTTAGCAATACAAAATTACAACCCTAAAATAAAGAATCAAAGAGAATGCTAACTGTCAAACATAAACATCTGACTCCCTCAATAATATTTTATTTCCAATAAAATCAAGTCATACATAAATTTTCTTAAATTTAAGGGTATAAAACATGTACTCTTTATAGATGCACATGTCTCTACAGAAACTGAATTATGTCTCCTGTTAAGATTGTTGTTCTTAAGCATTCCTTCATTTTTCCGGTCATCACGTCAATGTCTTAGAGCAGTAACTTTGAAAAATACCAATCTACATATGCAGGGATTTAAACTCCCAAACATACACACACCACTATTTATCCCAATGTAACTTTCTACTGTGTTCTTCATGTGGTTGACAAGCTTGGTCATGACTGATTTTGTTTTCCATGTCAAACAGCCTTGGACAGCAATTAAACCATTGCAAATGGAAGGACTTCTGGAGTGCTGATTTTCATCTGAATGGCTTCCTAAAATTTATTACATGTGGTTTCTTTCAAGAGCAGGCTGAATCTTATAACAGATAAAATGGCAAAAAGGTTTAATGGTGATATTTATTGATAGTTGACATGTGGCAATTCTTATTGCAAACATCTTGTGATTCTTGGAACACCTGTTGGTGTAGAAATCGAACATCTGTTGCAGAGTTTTGAAGGCAAATTCTAAACGAATAATGGAATTCTAGTTATCCTCTGTACCACATTGCAGATTTCTTGAATTCTGGGAGAAATATTTTTAATAGATTTGTCAGGAATCCAAGCATATGCAAATTGTACATCGTTTCTCAGTTTTCATGCATCATATGTCTCTGTCAGCACAGTATGGATAGTCACTCATTGCTCTCAATAGAGATCTGTAAAGTCACACTATGATAACACGTGTGGGCTAGCTGCAAGGTCTTGCTCTAGTGCCCAATACACAGGACCCTTCAATTAAAAACAACAAAAACATAAGTGGATGATACAATGCATCTTAGATCACCATCTTATATATGCAGTCTTGCAGAGGTTTAGTTGAGCATTCCCGATGCTTGAGTTTTACAAAAAAACATTAGGGTTTCTATGATATCTAGGTATCACAAATATCATTTTGGACTAACATTACTCATATGAACTACCGAGAGCAACAATTATATAGGACCCCTAAGAAAATACATGTACACCATATAGTTCACCAGAGTACGACAACATGAGAAGAAACTTGGACCTTTTAATATAGAAATATTGTGTTTCATATAACATGAAGTATGGCAATGCTAGGCAAGAAAATCATGAGTAATAGACTAGTGAAAGAATATGTAGATACACTACTGAATTCAAACAAGCAGGAATTCTATCGAAGGAAATATTTTGGTGCAACTCGTACAATAATACCTATTAAGAGACATAAACCTGGGTGAAGGCTAACTTACAATATGAAGGAGGACAACAGATTTACCGACTGCTAAGAAACTAAAGATCCAGAGTAGATATGGCCAAGGCAGAATAGGATAGGAGTAGAGGTAGCATTCCACCACCATCCGGTGGGGAAGAGCCAAGGGTTGTAAGAAAATTGTGGAAAACGTACAAGGTAGGTAATTTGGACAAAAAAAGCGGGAGAAACTGACAGTAGACTGGCCAGATGCATATATGCATTTGGCATCCCATTAACGCGGTTTGACCACCATATTGGCAGGCCACGGTTGGGGATATTAACACTTCCGCGGTGCTATAAGATTCCCAATATTTATTAAAGTGAGAGTCAACGTGATTTTCTCAGCATAGGGCTTGGTGGAGGTATTAGAACCATAGTGTGACCAGATGACTACACACTGTTCTATGAGCTGCAAGATCCCCAATTTTCAGAAGTTGGGAAGCAACTTGGTTTCTCATGATAGGGACTTGGTGGAGAGGGTGTAAGAACCATAGTTTGACCAATTGCCTATATGCATGTCATGTCTCATCCATTGTAGTCTGACCACCATATTGGCAGAACATGGTAAGAAATTTTAACACTTCTTTGTGGAGTTATTAGATCCACAATTTTCAGGAGGTAAGATCCAACTCAGTTTCTCATAATAAATGATTAGTGAAGAGGGTGTTAGAACTTAGAACCAATTTGATACGGAGTGTGGTACCCTCTTACGTTCTCTGGAAATAAGTCTGAATTTATTTATTTTATTAATTCTTCTCCCGTAATCATCCATCACAAGAGGAGTGCCACTTAATTTACTCGCAATTACCTCACCTAATAAATTTGTTAAAGGCTTGATGTTACTTAAGTCTCGAATTGCTCGTTCCTTAATTCTTGACTATGTATTTGTTAGTCTTTAATTCATGTGGAGTCTTGTGGGTTGGACCCACTTCACACCATTGTTGCGCAACTCTCATCCACTACTAGGCAGCTTAGTCTTAATTTGTTTGAATAATCCCACATGAGCTTCAGTCTCAGATATAAATCTCTGGACCCAATTTTCCATTAGATGAATTGGGGTGTTTTAGTGATTCACACTTCCCTAGGGTCCAGTTTATTACCTAAATATCGTGCGTACAAACGTGAGCTCAACCAACTTACATGGCTAGCTAGCTAGGGCTCCATTAGACTCTTGGGAGAATAGAGGTGAGGGTTCAATCCCCACCCTCTTCTCTTCGATTGTTTTTAAGAGAATATGAGCTTCATTTAGAACTTGCATATAAATTTTTCCATATATAGTATTGCTTAACCCGTGAAACCTAGAGAGCTATTATAACCTTTTGATACGGCAACACGGACCGAGACGATCCAACATTGTTTTGCAGAGTTAACACGGCGGAATGAAACACAATGGTTTCTTCTACTCACTTGAATGGCCTTGATAACATCTACATGCGTTACTCTACATGGAGCTTACAACTTGTCTCATGGAGCTTTTACGGACTTTGGTGTTACTCTAAGAACCTAACCTAGATTGGTTACACTCTCTTGACTCGGCTCTAATGGACTACAATGGGGGCTCCTCCTACTATCTATCGAGAGCCAACTCACGCCCCTATCTAAATTTGTCGCCCCTTATCTCTATTTGGTTCTCAATCAATAGGTCAAGCCCTATCCCTATATATATGGGTGGACCCGGTGGAGCAGAGCATAAAGCAGGAGCCTACCAACTCTAACTAGATAGAGCCGATAGTTCCACGAGTTCGGGCGGTTGGATCTTGTTCCCTCCTCCCGAGAAGAGCCTATATATCCATCTGGGAGTGCCCCCATTGAACTATATAGACTCGTTGGATCGCCCTATCTATTTATTCTATGGGCAATTTCCCTTTCTATATATGGGTCGATCATATCTACATATCATCAATCATGAATGAATGACCTCTCTATACTATGTCCAAGTGTCCGCTCGACCAACCGGGCCAAGAATATATCCTCCAAAGAAAGGAGGGGTGAGCGAAGCGTAGCGTAGTGAACCACTCCTCATATATATATATGGCGAGGGCTCCCTTTCCTTTCTATAAACCCTAAAGAAAATAGAGGAGGCAAAGACCCCTCTCCCTCGAGCCCTCTCTCTATATCTGTTTGGTTGCACATCTTTTATTAGCTCCCGAACATCGGAAGAGAAATACCCAACCTCGGACCGGCTATCCTTGTCATCGGGTTGGGGTATTCGGAAGTAAATTTTTATGAATCTATCCCCCGAAAGAACCGGACATGTCAATTTTGATCATCCGGCTCGAGCAATAACTTAATTAAAAATGATGAAGGGCGTATCATCAGAATAAGAAAGATCTATGCCATTCTTTATGATTTTGTTATTTCGTATTAAATAAGTGCTCAGTATCCAAGTAAGTTCACAAATTAAATCATGGTTAATATGCCTTTTGGACCATCTTATTCCTTGTAATCCGTGTTTACCCGTAAAAGGAGTCAACACTTATCAACTCAACCACTCATAATAATATCACGAACAGTTACATTCTTGTTATAGAATGTAACTTACCTAGAATCTCTCTCACACCTCATTATTTTAAGCAACTATCTATAACAACATGTAACATCAATGAGTTGTTATTTCAACTCTTCACACCACATAGCTAGCTTTCTTGTGACTTGCATACACATTCACAACTTTGGTTCTAGCTTCCTTAGTCACCCCTTCCAACTCCAAAATGGTGAACTTGTCCTCTATTTATAGCCGCACATTCCTACTTCTCTCTCCTCATTTTTGAGTTTCCTTTGGGCGGGATGGTCCCTTCAGATGCATGCTCTAAGTTACCTCCATCTAGACGTTACCTGTTATGTCATGTCGATCCGGTCGTTGGGCTCAAATGACCATTGAATCCAAGTCAACCTCCTTGCCAAACACCTCCGACATCTCTTTGGTCTTTTTAGCCAACTACCAACTCCATCACGCACTCCTTGCTTGCGCAATCCTTTGCATGACTCTTCTCCATTTTGTCATGCACTCTTATTTATGTTTGAGCTACACCTTCACCTTTCTTCTATGCACTATCTCTGGACTTTTGGGCCTTCTCCAACACTTCCACTCGCCTTCTCCGCAATCCAAGATATTGTGGAATCCCTTCATTCAATTTCTAGTGCCTTTCGCGCACTCTTTCCCGTTGCGCATAACTCCTTTCGCAATCTACGCACTTTCCAATCAGCTAGGTTGGGCCAAAATCCTACTTCGCTACCAAACCTCCTCTGCACACCACTGTGCATTATTCTTTTGTGCCTACTCCGCAACTTCACGCACTCCACTACTTTGCGCTTTGCCAAACCTTTAACGCACTATTGTGTGCCCTCTTCTAATGCACACTCACACAATGTGCTCTTCTAGCTAGCCATTGTGCAAAGTCCTCTCGTACTTCTACACAATTGCCACTTGACTATGTTTTGTTTCCTTTCTTCATTTCATGCACTTTTTAGCCTCGCACGCACCCACACTTCACCAAAATTGGTGCAGGATTGCTTTGGACCTTGGATGCTCCTGCATCAAACACCCGAGGTACTTAAAACTTGAGTTCCACCTCAAGTAGATTGAGTGAGTGGTAGGACTACCCTCACATTATTAGAGCAAATAGTCCCTGGCTCCTTCATCCAATAAGCCTTGCTTTGGCCTCGGTGCTTCTTTCGGCGTCTCTTCCAATCCTTTGTCATCTCCATGTGATTCTTTCACGCCATCTTACGCATTCGGTGAGCCTCTACCCACTGCAAATTAACCACCTTCTCAAAATGGATCTCTTTTGTCCATCCTTTGCAAGTCTCTGCTCACCTTGAACCATCTCCTTTGCTCGCCACAAACCGCCCACCTCCACCTAAGGCTTCTCTTGACTTTATCTCTTGCGATCGAGTCTACGCGCCTCGTTCGTCCATCTCCACCAAAAGTCTTCAGGACTTTTCTTCTTCCCTCACCCATCTCACCTATGGGCCATCATCCTTTGTATGTCTTTCCTTCGCGCACTCTTTCTATGTGCGTTTGGTAATCCCTGTCGTGATCTTCCTCGCGAACTTCCTCTACACACTTTTTTCTTCCTTTGTCCCCTTATTGCCTCTCTACCACAACCTATCTTCTCTACACTCTTCTTCGTGCCATCCTCTACGCATCTTTCTTTTTGGCTATTCACTACACTCCTCTCCTTTGTGTGTCCATCTTTTCACACACTTGTGGGCTTAGACCCACCTTTGGTCATCCTCCTCTTCTCTCCCTTCGCCCTTCATGCTTTGGGCTTCCTACATTGCACGATTGCCTTTTCGTGTGTACCCCTTTACACATTTCCTCTGTGCAATCTTCTCCTTCGTGCCCGATATCTTCTCGTGATAAAATAATAAAAGAAAAAAGTCGCTTTATTTTTATTTCCCCCTAGTGAGAAAATGTGACCCATATGGGGACATAAAGCAAGGGGATAAAAATATTAAATAAAGTAAAGCAAAAGGAAAATATTAAATAAAGTGAAGAGAGCTTATTGGGCCTTTGTGTGGGCAAATATGCCTTATCATCTTTTAATTATTAATACACATCTTTCATTATTGCTTTATCATGTAAAGATGTGTATTGAAGAGGAGATTCAGGATAAGTCTAAGGAGCACATGAAGGACCCGCTAGAGACCATATGGGACCGATTGCTATGCAAGGGATATGGTGGTCGACATTGCACCATGATGCAAAGGAATGGGTGATGGGATGTGACACTTAACAAAGATATGGGGAAACCATTACAAAGAGACTTTGTGCCCCTATGGTATCGCATGACCTCAAGAGCTTTTTGAAAGGTGGGGCCTCGATTTCATTGGGCTTTTGAAAGTAAGGAAGGTTCACCTTTGGAAATACATTGTAGCGGCCATGAAATACTTAACTAAGTGGGCCAAAACAAGAGCATTGCCCAATAAGAGTTCCCCAAGTACAATGAAGTTCATCTATGAACAAGTGGTCATCAGTTCAAGTCGCCAACCATGCAATCTGGTTGATGACTTTGGAGTTCCACATCTTTCATTCTCTCTTGAGCCCATACTATACACATGTGAATGACCAAGCAAAGGCCACCCACAAACTTCTAGTATTTGAAATCAGAAATCAAGCAATATAGAGGGGGTGATTGGGAAGAACACTTACCTGTTGTACTATGGGCCTATCGAACAACATATGAAGTCACCACCAACCATATACCCTTCCAACCGATATACAATCAAGATGCAATCGTCCGCATGGAGAATTTAGTAATCGAGTGTAAGGGTAGTTGAGAATAGATTGGGGATGATGAGAGTTTAGCAAAACAATTGATTCAATTAAATAAATTGGAAGAAGAACAGGTGATGGCCCACTAGACAATGGAATTGCATGAAAAAAATATTGGCACAATAAACACCTCGATGGATGAACATCAAAACCAAAGCTCTAGTTCGAGATTTAACGAGAGGCGCGACATTAAGTCGGGCGTATTCAAAGTGTCAGAGCCCAATCCATTTAAACTATTGGAGATGTTCGAGAATGGGATAGTCAAATTAGAGCACTTAGGTAGGAATCGGTCAAAGACACACTAAATGTCCCTAAATTAAAACTTTACCCAATAAGGGCCAAATATGTCCATAATGATCAACATCAAAATTCCTTATATAGAAGCACGACTTGCTAATGAAGAAATATGAGTTGGGAAAAGTAAAAATGAAGAAATCATAAGTGATAAGGACATGTACGACCAACACAATGTCCAAAGTATTGATTTCGTCAACGATTTAAAAATGTACGAACAAATAAATGGGTTAAATGACTAACACAATAAAAAGATAACTCCATCAATGCTTTAAAGATTTGGTAATCATACGAAGCAAAAGCTCCACTTTGTTCATTATTCGACCTCCTTTCCAAAGACAACATGTCGCCAAAATAAGCTCATGACCTCATTTTGAGCAACAGAGCTATGATTCGCCTATTTTCTCATGCTTTTGAAGCTTTCACGGTATCTTTTTGGATGTTTTGTGATCTGTAGGAGCTTCTGGCCATTTTCACATAGTACCTTGAATAGTTTTGAGGTATGTGTAGTTTCACAAATGTTTTGGGGAAGATCAAAGTTTCTACCATCACCACAGTTAGTTTTGGGGACGTTTTGGGTTCTTTCCATGGTGATGGCGATCGTTTTGGAATGTTTCATCTTTGTGGAGTGTTCATAGTTGGATTTGGGAGCAATTACGGCATCATAGATCCTTAGTCTACCACCTGGTTTGCGATAGTCACACTCGGACCTCACTTGCGATCAAGCAATGTGCCCCCTTTGTTTTACACTTGGGAGATTATCCCACATTTACCAAGACAAGCAGATCGGTATAGTATATATACAAAAACACTTCAATGTTAAGTGTAGTAAAGGCCCCACTTAATTGAATCTTATGTTGGTCACCAAAATCGACTAAGAGAAGGGGCGACAATGAAGAAGGTCGATTGCACCACATGGCACAATCCTCAAGATCAAAGGTCGAGAAGGTTGAGCCAAGCACAAAGTAAAAATCAACTAATGCATGGAGGAAAACCCCGAATCCCATAGCCAACTAGAGCTCGCCACATGGCACCAATCATAGAAAGGAGTAACCCAACACCTATAACCAATCAAGGAAAGGCACAACCCAAACCTTGTAACCAATCACGGGCTGCCACGTGGCCCAATGTTGGGTGATTGAATGTCAAGAAGATCGAGAAATTGGCCAAAGCAAAGGTGCAACCCAAAGTCCATAACCGATCACAATTTGCCATATGGCACCAAGTCATGAGAGCCTGTTACCAATCACGGCTTAACATGTGGACCAATCATTGGAAGTCAGGTCTCAAGCAAGCAAAGATTGAGCGGACTAACGGCCGAGGATGCAAGAGCCCGTAACCAATCACAGATTGCCATGTGGCACCAATCACAAAAACTCAGTGTCAAGAAGACCAAGGGATGTGGGAGAAAATGGAGGCAAAGCTCGGACCCTATTACAAATCACAAGCCGCCCCATGTCAGAAAGTCTGGCCCTAAAGAGATCGTTGAGTTAGCAAAGTTTGGTTGGAAGTCATTTGAAGCAATGGCCAATGAGAAGGTAACATGTGGCAGGGTAAAGCTTTGAGGTTAAAATTGACAGCCCCGTGGCGTCAACTATCTCAAATGACATGAGCAGATTCAGACAACCATAACTTTTGCTCCACAACACCAAATCAGGTAAAATCAGTCTCGTTGGAAAGCTCTTGAGGAGTACTTGTAGGGTGGTTTTTTAAGTCATTATCTGCCGTGTTTTGAGACAAAATTGCAATCATCACCACCAGCTATCGTGTTCCCTCTGTGTTTCAAATCATGACTGTTAGTGGGTCTCTTTTCCAATGAGCATGTTTGTTTCCAACTAGGCAAATGTTCCAAAATATGCTTTGAGGTGGTTTGAGCAGATATTTTCAGTTGACCATCTGTATAGAGTTCCATGATCATTGTGAAGGGGATAGACATGAGAAAGGGAGATATACTTCAACATATTCCTTATCCTCTTCTCTCTTTCTTCCCCTTCCCCTTCTCTCTTCTCCTTTTCTATAAATGCAAGTTGTGCATATTGTAAACGGATCCTCTCCTTGAATGCAAAGTTACTCTACCCATTTGGGTTTCCAAGCATTTTGAGTGTTCAAACCTCTAATTTTGAGCTTGTGTAATGCACCCAGTGCCTTTTTCATAGTTGTAGCAGATTGTGCATCTTTCCAACATTAATATCATGTTTATTGTGGCTCATATCTGCCCTTTGGCTTGTGTTATTGCTCTCTTGTCTTTCTGTTTTGTTATGTTATAATGTGTGTGGGTTATATTTGCATGGTTCAATTGCACTGTGTCATTAATGGACGAAGGGAAAGTCAAATTTAAATGCAAGTTAATTGTGGCTTATATGTGTCTTTTGGCATTGTATTTTGTCCTCTTGCCTCTTGTCTCAGTATAAGGTGTGTAATCCCCTTACTTCTTGGTGCATCACCATGTTTATTTTCCATGTTTTCTTCCCCTTTTATTTCCTGAAATTGTTAGGTTAGATTATTGTACTGGTAGCATAAATAAGTTTGAATAAGAAATCGATTTTCCTTGGAGGTTTGTCCCAAGGAGCCAAGGTCCCACACCTTGGGGGCATTTCCATTGTTGTTGAGACACCAATCTTCATTTGGTGCTCTTGGGTGCACACTTTCAGCAGCCAATGCAAGCATGTGCTTGCCCTTCATTGTACAGGCCCCTACCCGTATGACTATTGCCCATACAACCACAAACCAAGAGCAGAAAAATTGTTGTTGCTGCTTAGCCCATATGACCTATTAAAGCATACAAACTTCCTACTATCGCTGTTGCTCAACCAGAATGACCTATTGCAACTGGACACATTGTATGACCACTTGGCATCAACAACACTATTCAATCACCCTACACCAACAACTTTCTTTGACCAACCTTCTTTGACCACCCATGCCAAGTACATCGATCGAACCTCCACAACCAAATGCACAGTTCAAACCCCTCCTATTGCCGAACAATGCTCAACGTATGTGCGATTCTCAAAAACTTTGTAAATGCACAACAAGCAAATTGACGTCACCTTCAAACAACCAATTACTGTTATATGCTCTATTGCAACTCCTTAAGAACTCAAAATAGTTGAAACTTGATGGTATATTTAAAAGTGGACATTAGGTGAATGTAAATTCAGTTTTACCATCACATGGCGTTGTGAACACGGAAGAGTTTAGGTCTCTATTGTCGAAGCCAAATCAAAGTTCAACAAGCTTAAAATCAACACTAGCACTAGTTTCATAACACAGTTCCAAGCTTGGAATCAATGAAGCCAATAAAATTCAAGAACAAGAACCAAATTCCAATTAATCTCAACAAGTTGGGTTTAACAAGTATTCCGTGGGTTAAAATTATGGGTTTTTGTAGCAAATAAGATGGAAGAAAACACAAACCTTCCTCCAAGCATAATACAACCAGTAGTACAACAGAAATATGTCCTAGAGATGGCATTGGAAAAACTGGCACAGCTAGAGAAGGCCGCCTGATCCCTAAACAAAACCCTACTCCTAATCCGAAGATGGTGCAAACCTTTTGATAGCAAGTAGCTCAAAATAAGAGGTAACAAAAGGCATCACGAAGCAGCAAGTGGGTGAATCTGGGCAGAAGAATAAATCTAAGAATTTACCCTCTCTGAAAACACTTAGTTGGGAGAGCCTGCCAGCTACATATTCCCCACACATGGTAGTCAAAATAAACTCAACAATCATGAGCTAAAAATAGCTTAGCAAAAAGCAACTGTAGATAGAATCTTGCAAGTGCCTTATTTCAATGCGAGGGACTTTGAACCCTTATTGGTTCGAATAGTGTCAAGCTACAACTATGACATTTGATGTTCATTTGCTCACTACATGGAAAATGAAGTCAAAGACACCTACAATCCACTAGATTTCACACGGGTATCCGGTGTGCCTTCACATGGGTTGTTCATTAGCAAGGCTATCAACCCTCACGTGACAACTACTAAAAAGAACCAAGCTATACAATGTCGTTAAATATTTAGCCAAGAAAGAGTTGGCCAACATGTGAGTGAAGGGGCCAACAAAAGAGTGGTGGCGCATCCTGAATGTGATCTGATGCCAGTTAGTAGCGGCCACTTGAGCATCTGACATTGCTGGTTGGATGGCATAGTACATGCTCGGGTTACATTGAAGTGAGATTTACAACCAAGTAGAGCTATCATCAACTCAAATTCACAAGTTTCTATCCCTAGCATGTACAACTTTTACATGACAGCATGTTTACGGTCTATTTTTGGATGCAGTGTATACACAAGCAACAGTAGGAGAGGAATTTCCCTTAGACATTTCCTATGACCCAAGTTAGCTATCCATTTTTTAATGGAGGCATCTTGGCATTCTGCTTATTGAGGCTAGGTTGGTGACAAGGAAAGGAAAAGGAGACCCAAAATAGAACCTGCCACTTTGGAAGAGGAAGGAGAGGACCCCAACACTTCTGAGAAAAGAGGACAATACACACATGGTAGGATCAACCTCACCTACACTAATGATTCCCTCTTCCAAACAATTGGCCCATAAATAGATAAGATATATAGGGAGGGGGCTCCTCTCCCTCAACCCTGTAGATATATATGGGGTGGGGCACATAAATGACCTCAACTCTATATGGTTTAACAAGGTTACTGGTCGGGGTGGCAGCTATGGCTATATAAGGGGTTGGGATTGGCCCAAACTCAGGCTCCCATAACTAGACTTTCCGCTCTGCTCTACTAGCTCGGGGCCCTATTTTTACCTAGCACAACCCTAAGGATATTAACAATAGTATTGTTGAATCCTACTAACGTTTTCTAAGTCTTAACAATAAGGGTAGGGCCAAGCACCCCATAGAGAAATTAGATACGGGCCTCCATAGAATTATAGGGGCCGACCCACATTTCAATTTATAGGGGATAGGGAGGCCAAGCCCCATATCTAGATAGGGGCATATAGATAGATAGGGGCTCCTCTCCCCTCTCTAGTAATTAAATAAAATGAAAACAACCTATCACAAAGGATCAGGAAAGAATGGTAGATAGAGGACTAGTTGAACCAAATTGGGGAGCCAATTAATCTTGTGTTGGAGGAGACCCCGCATAGCTCATTGACCATGTGCAAGACCAACCCCAAAAGTACAAAAAGTGAGAAAAGGTTTAGTTTGGGATGGATTCTCAGTTCCACTCCAAGGCAAGGCCCTTGGAGATGGGATCCATCAGGGTTCGGGATGACACTTTTCTCTGATTTTTACCCAATTCTGATATTGCAAATCCATATGAAGTTGTCTCAATTTATAAGAACTATGGGTCCCGGTCCAAGCCCTTCAGGAAATTCCCAGTGTAGTTGGGCATTCGGATGTGATAGGAGGGCCATCCCAAAGATCGATGAATTTGAATGAATTCACTCTATCCAAAAAATTGTACAAGAAGAATGCCACAGAGTTTGTGTGGGTCTATGTCAACAACAGATGGCCTCAATGGAATACTTCAGAGATGCATGGGGAACAGTTACCCACAGTAGCTCCTCAAGGTATTACTTCCCTTTGCAAAACATTTTGGGTTTTTAATGTAGCATTGAGCATACCAACAGATATCGGTATTTGCTCCTGCAATCTTTTTGTGCTAGCAACAAAAGCTCGGAAATGAAAAGGGCAAGGCTACAACTGAGGATGTGGCACTACCGACTCAGTTGGAAGAACATAGCTGCTTCAAAGAACAACTCACTCAGCAAACTCAGACTCGGGCTCAGGTGCTGGAAGTTGTTGAGTATGAGGAAGAAGTCAAGGAACTTAATGGCAAGCTTCAGGCAGCTGAGGAGAGACCAGTAAAGTAAAAGGGAAGTTGTGGGAAGTTGCACGGGTGGTCAAAGGTTCATGAGAACGTAAATTGATGGCTGCCAAACAGCTGCAACACTATCCCACTAAGATTTATGCTCTCCGGGCTGAACTTCAACGAATAAAATCAGAATTGGCAGCCTTTTCTGGTTCTCTTCCAGCTCATCCCTCTATGCCTCCAAGGACGTCTTCTTCTTCCCTTCTCCTTCTTGAGCTATTTTTGTATGTATATTGACGGATGGGACTCAATTTTTATACGGGAGGAAAAGTGTAGACTGTCTTTATAAATAAATGTAATTCATTTTCTTGTCTACATTTGGTAACAACGGCCTAGTGTTCGGTTGAGCAATTGACACAACCGCTACCCGTTGTGTCTTGAGATTAGACTGTTGTTGCAGGGAGGGGTAGGGGCACTTGAATGAAGTCCTCCTTGTACTGCATGAATTGTACAGAGTTCTACCTTTTATTAATGAAAATATAAAGTTACTGTCATTGTTGTCTATACATGTGCTATGCTATATTATCTGCAACTGTCTTAGTAGTATAGGTTCTCAATAAGCAATTGACACTTGTGGATTTGTAGCTTTTGAGATTGCCTTGGAGATGTTGTCTATCTTGTTGATGATTGGTGGATATTCTAGATGCTGTACCTAGATATGTCTTAGCGTTTCAGATTTCTCTCTAGAGCTGTTTCGGCTTTTAAGTTGTCCCAATTGGTGATATTTGGAAACTACACATTTCAAGATTGTATATCTGGTCATTTTCTTTAATAGATCTCAGGATCTTTGGATAATCAGGGTTTGTTGATATTCAAATTAGTAGCTAATACATCATTTCAGTTCAGGATTTTGGATACAGGAATGCAGCTTTGCTGTGCAGACCATCAGTTTGGTTGCAAGTTATAAACAAATGGCATGCCCATACCTGGTTGATCACATTGTCAGGTACTTCTTTGGCACATCTTTTCTACCATGGGAAGGAAGTTTTTGATGTGTCAACCTGTGCCAGCATTTCTTTGGTTTGAAAGCTTGGTGGACATTTTTCAGTTCACATTTTTATTGCCTTCAAGCTTCCTCAAGGTAGTTTGATGGAGTTTTTCTTGGAGTGTCAGGCATTATTGTGCAGCTGCAGCATTTTTAGGATTTTGCAGATACTTGTGAGATAGTGACTTATCTATTATTTGACAAGGATTTACTTGTTTTGCTCTTTTATTGGCACATGATTGGATAGGATACACACTTCATGTACTTCCTTACAAGTTTTAGAGATGAGTCGTGCAATAGTGATATCATTGAGGGCTATTCCAGGAACAGTTCTAGGCTCACATGTGGACTTAGGTTTAATGGGGGTATGTTAGCACCCTACTTTACTAAACCTAACTTATATTTACCACCTCATTATTACTATTTACATGTCTTGTTATATAGAATGCTAATCTAACTGATTAGGTATGCAGATTGGCATATTAGTGTTGTCATGGTTAGCAGCATAATTACATATTTTAGTTTGTAATGACTCTTGTTGGTTGTGTTCGGGTGTTGACGGTTGTGTCAACTGACAACCATAAGTCATTTGTCTTACAAATAGAGGGATATACATTGGGGAAAGGGCAATTGTATCAGATCCTCCCCGAACTCTCTTTTTCGGTGTATCTCTAATATTTATTGTTTGTCTATCTTTTGAGATAATACCTCGTTGGATCCATAATCGTCCCCGTTGCCAACATCCCCTGCATAGGCATCTACTACTACTCAATAAGACTCAAAGTTCAACAAACTCTTATTCTCCTCCCCGTCGTCATAATCCTAGTCTCAATAATAATGCTTAGCACTCATTATAGGCCCAAACAAAACATTAATTGTGGTATTCCTTCATTTCTTGTAATGTCATAATAACAAAAATGTCTTATTTTATCTATCTAGGGGTAAACCTAGCACCAATTGTTACTCATTATCATGTTCTGTTGTCACCCAGAAGTGCACCCTGATTAGAGAATGATGAGCACTCTCTCTTCTGTTGACAAAATTGGAACACCTCAAGGTTGTGGGAACCTATAACTGAGGTGAACCTCCAGAGTGGGCTGGTTCCCCTGTGAATCACCTGAAAACTAAAAATTGACAAAGAAAAGGGAGAAGGAAAACGGAAAATGTAAATTGAGGTGATACACCAATGATTTGACACACACGTACTACCGCATATAGAAAATATAGAGATCCACACACATGCACAACTCTAGGCTAATCTGTAAAATTAATTCAAAGGTTTAGGTAAGGGACAACAATATAGGGAAGAAATTCCACAACAAAGCAATACAATACCCTGATAAACATGATGAATACTCAGAAAACCAGCGATATGAGAAGGCAAAAAGGAGCTTTTTATTCACAGATGCAAGTACAAGCTAGGATTGCCAGAGCAAAACAGCTGAAAAAGTGTGTATGTCTTTTTCTTTACAAGAATAAAGCCTTTAAAGGCTGCTTCCTTTGTTTCAGACCTCTGCTGCATGCAAAAATAAATATATTATTTTATTCATCTTCCTTTAGCCCTGCTAGCAGCATGCGTGAGGTGGAAAATAAATAAATAATATACTGCTATCAGCTGCCCATATCTGCACTTCTGCTGCTAATTTATTAATTAAATTTGAACCTCTTCCTTCACCTTTTAGCGTAGACCCTAAATCAGCATGCATGCAATTTTAATTAAATTGAATAAAGGTACCTCCTTTATCCCTTGCGTAGACCCTTGGTCAAACATGCAGTTTGCTATTCTTTTGTCCTTTTGCTGACTGTTTTTGTCTTTTCCTGTTTTTGGCACTTTGTGCTTTTCTTTTGGCCTCTTATCCTCTTACGTAGACTTTAGGCATGCAAAAAGGTGTTTGAACAATTTTTAACTGTTCTTTGACTGCTGCGTGGAAGGAGGACTGCTGTGATGAAGACTGGCATGCAACTGCCTGATAAAACAATTAAATATAACCTCCTTTGCTGTTGGAAATTGGCGCCACCTTTAGGAATAAATAGCAGGCAATAAAACTTATTTAATTGACCCTCAAAGTTCCCATTTTGGCGCAGAGTTCTATGCTAAAACAGCGTTCATTGTGGGCCACAGGTTTACTTTTAACTGCTGTTCTGACTTCTTATTCTTAGCTGCCTTTATTTATTTAAAAATAGAACAACTTTATCTCTTAATTTCTCCATGTTTATTTACCTTCAGCTGCCTCTATTTTTGGCGCGTATTCCCATGCATTGGATTTAATTCTTTGTGCATGCAAGCACTCTATTTTGGGCACGTGCTATTTTTAGCATATGCTAAAAATAGCAATTTTTCCATTCACCCAATTTTCATCTAGAACACTTTATTTTTAGCGAATACTAAAAATAGCATACCGCTAAAAATAGCCAACTTAAAAAATATGGTAACAGTTCCAAGTGCCAACGAGAGATCCATAGGGAGATATTGTCCAACATTTTAACCCAACATGTTTCTAATAATCCCATCTTATGTTTTTCTTTCACTAATACAAGTCCATTGCATATGAATTGCAGTAGATGATGTGTTCTGCATCATTTTTTCTAACCAAAGTTTTGGATGTGACGCGAATGAAGTGTTGAACTAATTCACAAGGCATCCTCATTTTATAACCCCGTTGGAGCTATCAGATACAACATAATCACTAAAACTCATTTTAATAAACATAAACCAAAAGTATGGTAGTGTCACCCAAGTTAATAGTTACTCCTTATATACATTTTCCTTTATACTTTTGGCATTCTCCTTGCATTCTTTGTTGTATATGTTCTCAGCTAAGATGTTGAGCTATTCATAAATTCGGACAGATCACAAATCTAACCCCTACCCGGAGTCCATAAATTATATGCTCAATTCAACATGTTTCGATTGTGAAAACGAGTAGGGGAATTAGGCAGGAAGCTGTGAAGGTTTAAGCCTTCAATCTGACAAGAAAACTTCCAGCAATCTCACAAACACAACACCCAAAAATGATTATTTTATTCTCCAAAATCCGATTGCATCATTCGACAAGAATGCTTATTAAATAGGCTTTACAAAGACGTTATAATTACAACCTCATATTTGTCAAGACTAATTTATTTCGAACAAATTCATACGAGCACTAAGTTTGTCATACAAGGATGAACTTGATTGCAACAAATTAACAATATAACTCACTATAAAAAGCATAGCAAGTGTGAACACAAACTAGGTTAGGATAGAAAATAGCTCGAGCTACTTCCTAATGTACCACTAGTTTGAACACAACTCTAACACCCTCCCTTAAGAAAAGGTGTAGGGAGAAAAAACATGAAAGTGGGTCCCGACTACTAGGCCTGATAAGGTACCCATCTACAAACATAAAAAAAAGGAAGGACTCAACCAAAATCCCCCAAGTACAACTTCCTTCACCCCAAGCAACACTCGCAATTGAAGGTAACGAGGAGAAGCCAAGGGCTTAGTGAAGATGTCAAAGCAACCTAATCGATTATAGGAACAAACTCCAAACAAACTCCATCCTGGACCAGCTATCGAATGAAGTGCATATGAATTTCTATATGCTTGGTGTGTTGATGCTTCAATCCGGTCGTGTGCAATCTCAATAGCAGTCTGGTTATCACATCAAATCAACGTGGGAACCAGGTGGAAATCCAAACTCACCAAGTAACTATTGCAGACTCTTTCCAGCCTTAATAAAGTACCTTTCGGTAGCATGCCTCGGTCGATGACAATGCCATGCAATTTGTTTCTTGCATGCCCATGCAACAAGACCAGAGCCAAGGTGAAAGACAAATCCAAAAGTAGATCGGCGGGTATCAACACATCCACCCCAATCCAAGTCTATGAATCCCTCAATGTCAGAAGATCCCTATGGTGTGTACTGAATGCCAAAATTCAACGTGCCCCGAATATAGCACAAAATACGCTTGGCTGCTAGCCAATGACTCTCATGGGGCTCGTGAGAGAACCAAGAGACAAGGTTTACAACAAAAGTAATATCAGGGCAAGTATGTGTCATATATAAAAGACTACCTACCAATTGTCTATACAAAGTGGCATCTACCAACTTAGTTTTGCAATGATCAGTAGTCAACTCAATACCTGACTAATATGGTGTGATAAAAGGATTGCAGCCAGCCATGCCAAGCTGGTGAAGATCTATGGAATACTTATGTCAACCAATAGAAATACCTCCATGAGCCCGATGAACCTGGAGGCCTAGAAAATAGTGTAGAAGTCCCATGTTTGTCATGTCAAATTTTTCCATCAACTTGTGCTTTATGTCCTTAATCAAGGAGTCTGGAGCTACCTATGAGGATGAGGTCATCAACACCCAACGCCACTATCAAAATATCCTCACCTTGCTTCACGATGTAAACATTCTAGCCAGATTTACAATGATAGAAGTCAAAACTCAACAAAAAGCTATCCATCTTCTCACTCCAAGCTCGGGGAATTTGTTTACGCCCATAAAGAGAATGACAAAGTCTACATACCATGGAAGAGTCTTGCACAAAGCCCTGAGGCTACTCCATATAGATCTCCTCTTAGAGATCACCATGTAAGAAGGCACTCTTCACGTCCATCTAATAGATCGGCCCCTAATGTGGTGCAATGTGAAGAGAGAACAAGACGAATAGAATCCAACTTTGCAACAAGAATAAAAGTCTCAGAGTAATCCAACCCTTCGACTTGTGAGAACCGCTTAGCTACAAGATAGGCCTTGTGTTTATCTACAAAACCATTTGCTGCATATTTGGTCTTATAGACCCATTTACAACGCACAAGTTTTCTTCCCTTAGGAAGAGGCACTAACTCCCATGTGTTATTCTTCATGAGTGAAGAATATTCATCTTGCATAGCAGCTTCCCACTCAGGTTTATCTGTCACTCAAAAAACAATATGGGATCAATAGAAATTGCTTGGCTCATAAGAGCAGCACCAAAAGTCTCAAACCAAGTGTGATGAGGATAAGAATCACAAACCAAAGAACCAATTGCTTGCAAAGTAGATTTTTCCCACTTGGGCAAGTTTTGTGCAAGAGGAGGCAGAGCAAGTCTATCGTGTGTGTCGTCATCAAAAGCAAAAAGTATACCCTCCCTATCAATAGAGGAGGTGAAGACAATGATGGAAAAGGCTTAAAAGTTGGCTTCGCAGAAATGAAATTCTCATCAACTCTAACATCTCATCGAAACAAGACATCATGTGTGATGGGATCAAAAAGGTGATATGCCTTCACATCCTCGCAATGACCAACAAATATGAGCTCTTGGCTCTTCTTCTCCATAGATTTGCACTTATCATCAAGAACAAATGCAAACGCCTTACTTCCGAAGACACGAAATCTAGAAACATCAGGTTTCTCACCTGGCCAACCTTCTTCAGGAGTCTTGTCTCGCATTGCCTTGTGGAGGATGTGGTTCTAGATGTAAATTGCACAATTTACTGCTTCAGCCCAAAACTCAAGTGCCAAGTCCTCAAACTATATCATACTGATTCGCCATTTCCTTGAGTGTTTTGTTTTTTCGTTCAGCTACTTCATTTCTTTGAGGAATGTAAGGTACTATGTATTAATACAAAATACCATGATCAATACAAAAATCTTGAAAAGCATTACTTATATATTCTAGCTCATTCTCTATCACTACCCTGCATGAAGTTCAAAGCTACAATATTTTTCTTTTCTTTTTTCCTGTTTTACTTTTTCCCTTCCACAAGTTGGGAGGAAATTCAGTCTAATACCACTTGTAATATCCCTGTCAAATAACTTTAGATAAATTTGGATATTTGCACGAAACCCTAGGGCAACAGTATGAAATACTAACTTCTATGACAGCTGCAATAATCTGATTTTTTAATAAAAACAACCACAATATGTAGGAAAAACAAACTTTATTTATTTATTTCAAATCAGCTTTAGTAAAAAACAACAATGTCTTGATACAATTTTCTCACAAAAGATAAAAACAAGCAAATTGCTTTGACTAAAAATTGCTTACAAATGCGGTGCCAATACTGAAATTTGTTCCCAAAGGGGAACGTCCTAGCTGTACTTGTTTTGGATGTTAAAACAACCTCGAATATGATGCCCTAGCTGAACTGGATGAACACTGTATCTCGATTGATTGACCATCACTGACCCCCGAATGGAATTGTCAAGTTTAGATATGAGGGTTTCCGTCCTCTATTGTTGATGCAGAAGTAGAAGCTACTTGCAAACAATGAAGTAGTTGATAAATTTTCAAGATGAATGTAATAATAAACACCAAATATGCCTTTATAACTTCTAAGACCTCCAAAGTTGGCGCCCCCTCCTAAAAATAGGAATAAACAATATAAAATTGTTTTATCCTCTCTCCCATGTTGGCACCCCATCCTAAAAATAGGAATAAACAATATAAAATTGTTTTATTCTCTCTCCATCCTAAAAATAGGATCTTGATGCTCATGCAGCCCATTCTATCTTTGGCACCCCATAATAGAATGTTTTATTTAATTATTATTCTATCTTTAGCGCCCCATAATAGAAGTTCATCATTCTATTATTATTTTATTTTGTTTTTGTTTTTGGATTAAAAATATAATTTAAGTGTCATTTTTCCAATTAAAATATAAAAGTACCCTTAGACCACTTAAATTAATTTATTTCCTTTTAATTTCCCTTTAGCCTACAAAAATAATCAAAATAGGCTTGGGTATCCAAAATAAATTAATTTTGAAAGGGGACACTACAGTCCGCCCTTCCCTGAATTGCTTGCCCTCAAGCGGTGTAAGTCTTCTCTACTGAGATAGTCGGATCCCAAACTCTCATGTTCACACAATTTGGAACTTGTATGAACGGATCTATTTGCCCTTTGCCACTCAAAGTTTTCTTAACTCCACCACCATTTCCACTATGTTGTCCATGATGACCACACACATCGAAATGACTTAGTAGGAAGCAACAAACCCACAACACTTTCATACCTTTGCTTATCCTCAACTTGTTCACCTTCCTTTGTTGAATGAAGCTTGGTTGAAATATCTTTAGCATCACCAACCTTGTGACTAGGATCTTCTCGGTTAAGATCAGCATTCTTCTTCACCTTGAACTCTTCACATTCAACAAGTGAATCTTGTTGACGCATGCAAACATTAGAAGTCAATAAAACATGATTCTTGCTAAAGTAGTGAACACATTCAATTTTCTTCCCATAGGTTGTTTTGAAAATTCCAACAAATTGAAAATCAACATTAGCAACCAGTAAAGTCATTTTTTCATGTTCATGCCCTCAACATGGTCTTCTTGGAACTCCACCCCAAAACCTTCTTGTAGATTTGATTTTTCTTTCTTCAGTTCATGCCCCACGATTTCTTCCTCTCTCCTCGTCACTAAGGGAGAACTCTTATTAGATCCATCAAAAGTAGGGAGTGACAACTTCCCTAAAGCCTGTTGCAGAGTCTCTCTAATTAGTTTTCGGCCTAGGTTCAACTCTTGGTCTACCTCAACTTTCATTCAGATTAATAAAATTCGTGAGGGTTATGGCATCTCTAATCTCACCAGGAAGTACCCTGTACTCATAGCTAGTAGCAATATCATCTGCTATGGTAGGTTGAATTTCTACCTCCCAAATTACTTTCTCTCTACGTAGGAAGTTACGCTGGAAGGGCCTAACAGTAGAACCAATGGTTATCCTCTGATAGGGCTGGTTATGGTTCACTCTTGAAGAGCTTCCCTCACCGTTTGAAGCCCTTTGCACATTTGTGCCCTGCATAACTTGAATTAACTAACCCATCATATCAGCTAACAAGCATGTCAAAAGTGTCTCATTCGGATCCTGTTACCCATGACTTATGGTTGTTCTATACCTTTATTTTTCTCCCTTTGGTAGTACCTAACTTCTTTGTCACTACCCTGCATGAAGTTCAAAGCTGCACTTTTTTTCCTTTTTCTTTTTTTCTTTTTTTTCCCTTCCACAAGTTGGGAGGAAATTCACTCTAATACCACTATAATATCCATGTCAAATAACTTTAGATAAATCTGGATATTTGCACAAAACCCTAAGGCAGTAGTAAATGAAATACTAATTTATATGACAGCTACAATAATCTGATTTTTTAATTAAAAACAGTAACCACAACATGTACGAAAATCAGACTTTATTTATTTATTTTGAATCAGCTTTAGTAAAAAAACACTAAAATGTCTTAATACAATTTTCTCACAAACGATAAGAATATGCAAACTGCTTTTGGATGTGGCAACGGTACTGAAATTTGTTCCCAAAGGGGGATGTCCTAGTTGTACTAGTTGTTTTGAATGCTAAAACAGCCTTGAATATGACATCCTAGTTGAACTGGATGAACACATGTACCCTAAATGACCATAACAGCCCCTAAATGGAATTGTGAAGCTTAGATATGAGGGTTTCCGTCCTCAGAATTGTATGCAAATGAGGGTTTTCATCCTCTATTGTTGATACAAAAGTAGAAGCTACTTGCAAACAATGAAGTAGATGAATTTCCAAGATGAATGCAATAATAAACCCCAAATCTGTCTTTATAACTTCTAAGGCCTTCTCCAAAGTTGGCACCCCCTCCTAAAAATAGGAATAAACAATATAAAATTGTTTTATCCTCTCTCCCATGTTGGCACCCCATCCTAAAAATAGGAATAAACAATATAAAATTGTTTTATCCTCTCTCCATCCTAAAAATAGGATCTTGATGCTCATGCAACCCATTCTATCTTTGGCACCCCATAATAGAATGCTTTATTTAATTATTATTCTATCTTTAGCACCCCATAATAGAAGTTCATCATTTTATTATTATTTTATTCTATTTCTGCTTTTTTGGATTAAAAATATAATTTAAGTGTCATTTTTCCAATTAAAATATAAAAGTACCCTTGGACCACTTAAATTAATTTATTTCCTTCTTAATTTCCCCTTAGCCTACGGAAAATAATAAGAATAGGCTTCGGGTATCCAGAATTAATTAATTTAAAAGGGAAATTACCCCTGTAGAGGTATCAAACTTATCAAATACATAAGGCGTGAGCAATGGTCCACAAAGACTCTGTAGCTACAACAACCTGTGGATCAAATAATTCTTTAATTACAATCCTCTGTGGAGTGAATTCCACAGTTTTTCCCAAACCAGAATTACAAATTTGATAAATTGACAACAAATTAGATGAAATTTTAGGTACTAAGAGTACATTAATGCACCCATTTTGCATTTACACAAAACCAAATCTCAAAACATCAACTTTTGAAGAGTTGCCCATGATTATCTAAGAAGTGTTGCAATCAAAAAGAGAACTCAACAAACCACGTGAGTGAGTTAGATGATGAGAAGCACCAGAATCAAAAATCCATCTATCTGACGTAGAAGAACAAGCCCTAGCAGAAAGAGCTTTTCCTTTCCCTATATTTGTGAGGAGGGAACATCAATTTTATGTTGCTCTAGTTTTGCTTCCAATGCTTTTATTCTCGTATGGAATTTGTAATCAGGATGATTAGTTTTGCTACGATATGGAAAAGGGTCATAAACCTTCTTTTTCTTGAAAACTTTTGAGAGTTGCCAAAATTTGAAGGTTTAGAGGTCTCTATGATGGTCAGTAGATAAGATAAGATAAGATAAATATATTAATGTCCAACGAATGACCACAAAAGTAGGTCAATGGGACTACAGCCCAAACAATATACAAAGTGCGAGCGGGGACAACTCAAAACAAGTTCCCAAAAAACAGAAAAAATGAGAAAAGACAAGGCAGAAAGGAAACCGAGCCAATACCCCACAAAGGGGGCAATGGAGCAAGCGGGGGAGAAAGACGAGAGAAGCAAAGAAGGGAATGAAGGAGGGGGCAAACGAGGACCAATGGTCTACTCAGGAATGGTAGCCACACCCCTCCGAACATTAGAGGCCGACAAAAAGAAGCTCCTGATGGATTGGCAACCCGAAGAGGGAGGCGAAAACCTCCTCCCCGCCGAGCTCGAGACGAGGCGAAGCGGCAGTAAGGGGGACGAATGGAGTTGGGCTGCCCTGCAGTGCGTCTGTGCATTTGATTCTGCTGGTGGTGATCGCGAGAAGTGTGAAGGTCCAACCGGGGACAAACTGATCTATGCACTGTATCTGGGTCAGAAAGGCTCTGTTGTTTAGTTCCTCCACCTGCGAGTAGAACCGGAAAGAAGGTTGTAATTCGTCTCGTGGGGATGACTCTCGGAGGGGGATGAAGAATCTAGTCCTAACAAAGAAAGACTCGCGGATGTAGAGGGCAAGACACCGCTGGTCAATATATTTGAAGAAGACCGAGAGAGTCTGAATCCCTCTGAAGAGACAATGAAATTGTCCTCTGATCTCATAGTATATGGGGCAGCAGAAGATGAAATGAGTCTCGATCTCCACCTCTGAAGGCTACAGAGCCTACAAAGTTTGTCCTCCCGATCAACGTGGTGATCGGCCTCGCACCGAAGTGTCGAAGATTTTTTTGACTATGTTGGAGGTCTTGATTTAGGTTGTGGCTTCCATTTTCCTTTAGAAAAATTTGCCACTAGTGCATGACTTGAGCTAGGTAAGGCATCTAGAGCTCACAATTTTGTTTGTTCACAAGTAAGCCTTTCACAAAATAGCTCAAAAGTAGGCATTTTGAAATTCTCTTCTAAAGCATCCATTATGGAGTAAAATGTGGATGCAAACACACTATAAGGACCTTTTAATTTAGACAAAATCAAAATTATACATTCATCATCCTTCTTTTCTCTACCACCAGCTTTCAGTTGTGATCTAAGTGACTTGAATTTTAGCAAAAATCTGTCAATAAACGGAAAATCTGAGGGCAAACAAACATTCAACTCTATATTTAGCTAAAGCATCTTGAATTCATTTACTTTACCAAAGATTTTTTCAAATATTTCCCATACCTCTTTTGGAGTTTTGGTTTCCTCTATGTGAAACTGCAAACTCTCAAACACATTCAAAGCAATCAATCTAAGCGCTTCATCCTGCTTACACACATAAGTGTACTTATCCTTCTCTGAGGTGAACGTAGGAACATTTTCTTGAAACACTCTCCATAGGCCTCTGGACTGGAGCAACTGTCACAACTTCGGTTTGCAGGCATGATAGTTATACAAGTTTAGGGGTTCAAACAACTCGTTATCCATTGTAGACGAGGAAGTGGAGAAATCACGACATCGTAGAGAAGACATACCTAGACATCGCTGGTTAACAAAAACGACCCACCTAAATGGTTATCTACTTCAAATAAAATACCCCTTTTGATCAAATTCCTCTTTTGAAAAAAAAAAAAGCCCTTTGTTTTTTAAATCCTCTCCCCTTTCTCAAAAAAACTTCTTTGCAAAAAAAATTACAAAATTCTTGCAAAAAATAGGAAATCAATTTTAATCTCTTAAAAATTTTGCTCCTTTTAAAATTTTCTTTCTCAAAGTTTTGAGCAAAAAAATTAGCTTTGATGTGGACAGGTTTGGAACCCCTCGCCCGCTAACTTAAAAGTGCCCTACTTGTAGGGATGCTACTAACCGCGCTCCACACGTTTCAATTATAGTTGTGAGCAAATATCTATTTAAACCTTGTAAAACTTGTGATCCCTTTGAAAGAAATTTGAAGCAATGGGTGAGCTACCATACATCTTCAACCCGAGACCTATGCTTTTCAAGGACTATGTGCCAACCAACTGAGCTACCTTTCACTACGATCATATGTATGAGCAAACTTTGTTTTAGTCTATAGAAAACTCACAATTTTTCAAAAAAATAAAAACTCTTACTTGAAAGGGAATTTTTAGGTTTTCACTTATTTGCATTGAGTTTGAAACTATTGCCTTATTATTTGTAGGGACAGAGATGAAATTTTAGGCACTGCTTGAACAATTGCAAGGAGAAGTTAAAGGTCGGATCAATTGAGGAGTCTTTAAACAAAGCCAAGTTTAGAGGATTCAACTCGTCGAGACAGGGAAATGCACTCATCGACTATGTCAAGGGAAAATCACTATGCATTGAGCCCCGAGGAGTCAAGATGGGGCAGATCGGCTTGCATAAGGTAAGTAGGAACTCGCCAACTCGCCAAGGTGAGAGTGCTTAGGATGAGAGCCCGTAGGTCCACCAAGCCAATGCAGAGATCACCGTGAAGCTGGGATCTAAAACCTTGCCTGATGTATGTGCGAAGCAACTCGCCAAGAGTAAAAACAAACTTGCCTAAACAAGTCAATGAATTAGATAGGTGGAGCTGCAAACCAATAGGAAGAGGATGAGTTTTTCCTCTCTACAAAAACTTTAATGCAGTAATCTAGATTGGGCTTCTTCTGCCACTCCTAAGTTCTGAAACCATGTCAAAACAAGCAGCCTAAGCAGGAACCTGTGAAGGTTTAAGCCTTCAATCTGACAAGAAAACTTCCAGCAATCTCACAAACACAACACCCAGCAAATGATTATTTTATTCTCCAAAATTCGACTACATCATTCTACAAGAATGCCTATTAAATAGGCTTTACAAAGAGGTTATAATTAACAACCTCATATTTGTCCAAACTAATTTAGTTTGAACAAATTCATACGGGCACCAAGTTTTTCATATAGGGACGAACTTGGTTGCAACAAATTAACAATATAACTCCCTATAACAAGCTTACCAAGTGTGAACACAAAAGAGATTAGAATAGAAAATAACTCGAACTACTTCCTAATGTACCACTAGTGTGAACACAACTCTAACATCAACTATTTCTATGTCTAGCATTTTTGTGCTTGTCATAGCTCTTAGACAAGCACATCTGCCGTACATTGCCATATAGTTTTATTTTTTTATAGTTATCTCTTGAAAAAGAAACTTAAGACAAGCGTGCACCAACCCTCCAATAAAGATATGAACGGTTATTGACTAAGTTCGAGTTCAAGAATCAGTCACAAAATGCATGCATGTTTTCTCTCATCACTAGTGTCTAAAACATCAAAAGAAGTGCTGTTTACGATGGAAACATAACCCTCTGAAACATTTTACTCTTACTCAATTGTTTTGGTAATAATCACAGAACTACATGGATGGAAACATAGTAGAATGACACTTACATGGTAATGACACAGCATGCCCAGAGTATAAGTGTTTTTCAATTACATGGGTTTATAATGGTAAAAACTCAAGCAAGATGTGAAAATTAAAAAGAAACAAGAGATAATACTAAAAAAATACCAAACAACAAATTTTATTTATTTATAAATCGTATTTTATTCATTTTTTTAATTTTCAGATCTGTCATTAGCTCATATTTTATTCGTGTTTATTGCAATTGAACATCATTTTGCATTTAAACAAATGTTTGACTGATTTGTCGTCAGGTTTGATCAGTATGCTAAATAGTGTGTCTGAACAGAAAGGGAAACAAGCTGGCCACAAAACACGTTCTAATTGAATGTTCTCCTTCTGTGAATGGAAATCCTAAATTACAGCCCAGAAAGTTGCACTGAGGCCATGTTGCCAGCCCACAAGTGCCAACTCTGGGCATACTTGGCCATGATTATGGAATTTGACTTTGTAACTCAAAACTAAAATGTCGCTAAGTTCAACGAAATTGTTAAAGGTAATAGATTATTAATGTATATGCTATACAGGGCAAATATTAGTAACTAATCTTCCTAGCTGCCTATATTTTTCCATTTTTCCAGGAATCCATATGTCAATTGAAAATGAAGACTCGACACAATGTTCATAAAACAATATTTTTTGTTGAAAATTTCCCAACATTTTGTATGCCACACAAAATGTTATGAAAATTAAAGTCATTTGTCAAAATTAAAAATATGAGAATTCAATATAAAAAGAATTCGACAAGATCCCTAAACTTCTGAAAACATATACTTGATTAAAAATTCCCTGATGTTGTATGAAAACAAGGGTTTGAAACTTTGCACATAGCTGACATGATATTTTTGAATCCTGCATCTGTATTATCATCAGATTGCCACTTTGAAAGAGAGTACAGTAGGTTTAAATGCAACTTTATTTTCAATTTTTAAGTATGATCTATTTCTGCTTGTAATGCACTGTTCCATTTTTGGAACTTTTCAGCCTGAAAGAGCCTTTTAATGAGTTTATTAGCCTGCCCCAAATTTGTTCAATGCTTGTACATCAAACACTTTAACTCTGTTTCTTTCTCTGTTCAAAACATCCTATAACTCAACCCAACTTGGATGGTATGATTCTAAATGGGTGCTTGGTCTAATTATAAATTAATGACTTACCACTCTTTGCCCTAGAGATACATTTTGTAATTTTCATCAGAAATTCATTTGATGTGATGTTTCAAACTGATGCCTAATCTGGTAGAGCAAGAACTCTTGTCAAGTATGCAGAGGTGAGACCATTAGGCTTTTGCCATTGGATGGCCAGGATGATTCCTACAGCAATCAGGTCTAATCCCTAGATCACCAGGATACCCTGGCCTTCAGTGACTGATGCATGTATGGGGCAACTCCTCCTAGGATTAGGTTTAATCCCCAGGTCACCAGGATTACCTTCTCTTCAGAAAATTAATGTGACCCCTTATTGGAGAATTTCTCCACGAGATTTGAACTTGGGCATCCTAATAAGCATGGGTGAGCATTCGAGACCCAAGCCCAGTTAGCTCCCATAAAAATAAAGTGCAATATCCCTCATTCCTACTGACGATTTTCTTCCCTTTGGTATGTACCTATCCCTTGGGAGAAGCCACCTCATCGTCTTATGCTCCAGTTGGTCCATGAAAACCTGCAAGCGATGTAATGATAATCTGTTCCTTTAATTGTGGAGCAGTAATTGCATAGGCAGAGTAAGTGCCTTGGGGGCTGAGAGTTTGCGGAACATGTAGATATATTTCAGGTATTCTTTTTGAGAAATGGAAGCTGGAGGTAATTTAAATTCATTTACTTGTTTCAAATGAAAAAAATCAGTTGGAAAGAGATTCTGAAAATGCTGTATTGAAGAATACGAATTTAAGAAACCAATTTCCTGCAAAAACTCACAAAATCTCGTAGACCATAAACAATCAATATATGGAATCCATTGGCCATAAGATTTCTTAAGAAATTTAAAAATCCTGTCAACTCTGTTAAGAGGGGCGGTTCGTGATTCTGATCAATAAGTTATCTGCCTTTCTATCCTTGACTCTTCAAATAATTCCGACATGAACGAACCGAGTCTTTTTAACTATTTATGCTTGATATCAGATTGAGAACAACCCACCCCATCATAAAACTCAAACGCTTAACCCTAAACCCTAAATGGCCTAAACCCCACCGTTTTTTCAAGTACTCCTCCATAACGAAAATATGAATAAAAATGTTAGAAAAATAAAACAATTCTCGATATTTGAGAATTTCATTCAAGGCAGAAATGATTTTAACAGAATACAACAATGCGTTTACAGCTTACAAAAGCTTGTGGTTAAGTTCATGCATGAACAAGCATTTAGTAATGATAGAGCTCTTGAATAAAAACAGATAAAATGAAATGAGAATTATGAACTAACCTTGACGCAGGGAGAGTCGCTGAGACATTTGACTAACTCCATCGCTAAACCTTTGCACGATTTCGACATTTTCCCCTCTGCTTTATACTTCTAAATGCTTACTTATTTGCTCTCGACTGTGTACAGTGTCAATTATTTGAATACATGATGAAAAGATACGAGAGTGTGATCGCTCTTCCTCGTTGTTCTGAATTGAACATGCTAAGTACATTTATTTTTAAAATTAAGAAATTAAAATACAAGATTTAAAGAGTGGATCCGCCTTCTAATTTATTTTGTTCGTGCTTTATAATGTGATCTTGTAATTGGTTGATTGCGTGCGGGCTTATTTATTTTGGTCTCTCATGCCTTTGAGTTGGTTTGAAGGCGTGCATCAACATCGCCTACCTTTTTGTGAGTAGTTTTTAGTAATATAGTCATTATTTCATAAAAAAAAAAAAAACAAAGGTTTGCTATGTTAAACAAGATATCTAGATCTATTCATTAACAATTATAATTTGAACATCGTAAAAATTTATGTGAGGCAGATTCGTAGATTTTGTTGTTGCTTGTTTGAGGCGCTTTTGATCTTACCAATAACCACGGTTATGTCATGGCTCTATGATTTGATATGCTCCAATTGCAAAGAGATACAAGTGCGGATATGAGCTTGTTGAATGGCTAAAGTTGGACCATTTCTAAAGTATAATTGTTTGCATCTATTTTTTTCAAATTTAGAAGAGTATGAGGAGCCTATTAGTATTCCAAATGATTAAGAGGGGGTGGGGCGGGGAATAAATCATAGGAGGGTTAATTTTCTCGTTTAAATCTGTGGAAAACAAATCAATAAGTGAGAAGAGAAGAGTGAACCATGACTAAGAGGAGTAAGGGTGGTGCCACAAAAGAAGAGGAATAGTGTCAAGAGCGGGTAAAGGGAAATTTCTTATAGAAGTGTCAAGTTTGGATAATGTATAACCAACATGTAACATCATATAGAGAATACACTAACCTAATAATTGACATTTGGCTTTGGTGGGGATTGAATGACATTGACAATTTAACATTAAAACAGTTTTCTAATGGAAGTGGAGGTAATATGAGTTGATACGAGATGTCTTGGCGAGGCAAAGAGGTTATAACTAGTTGGTTTGGAGAGCCAATCTTCTTGTGGGCATGTAAGATCGGGCAATGACCTTAAGAAGGATTTTAAGGAGGAATCAATTCAATGAGCAAAACAAATGTTGATTAAGAGTACATTCTCGGGTGGTCAAAAGTTCTCTATTTCTCCATAAACCATTACAGTATGGAAGAGCATTCCGATAGATTTCCAACGCCTATTGGAATGCATGAATCAGACAGTGTAGGCTCTTGGTATCGTTGGTCAAAGTTCATGGTCAAACTAGGTCAACAGGAAGCGCATGTCTACAATACCCGGCTCATGCACGGAGTTTATTTACGTATTTCATAATTGGTCAAAAGTGATCGTGGACATGTTTGTTCTATTTATCGGTATTAATCGATTGTGTAAAAATTTTGGTTTCAACGGTGAGGTCCACTCTTGGTTCAAAAGGGAACCCGATCGCCGTGGTATATTAGTGTAATTTTGATTTTCCCAATTATATTATAGTTTTATGCCATATTGTGTCGTGTATTCTGGTGTTGACACATGGCAGGATAGGAACCTCAGTGATTTGGTGGATTTGGAGTACTACCACCTCATTCTTCATGCCCAACCTAAGCGCTTCATGTTTGCCACATTACATGCTACATTTGCCACATGGAATACATGTTATAACTTAAGCATTTCACACATATGCCATGAGTGCTCCACATACTTGCCACATGGAAGTCTAGCGATCCACACATACATAACAACGCATAGCCTAGCCCAACAAAAGCAGCCCAATGGCCATTTAACATATGCCACGTACTTGCCTATAAATTACCTTCCATATCCTCACACGCCCAATGTGGGATAAAGAGGTTAAAAAAACAAAGTGCATGGGATGAGGGCACCCAATAAGGGATTTGAACCACCCACCTCATGCAAAAGGATAAGGTTCTTAACCGCCACACCACACCCTTGCAAATAATATAAAATGAGCATTTTGGTATTTGAATATAGGTTGGTCTATGACTGTGTAAAGTCCCTTAAGGGGTGGTTTTTACATTTGGTCATTTTTGGCCCACCTAAAGGCATTTTCATGAGTTTAATAGAATTATATATATGTTCAAAATTTATAGGCAATCAAGTGAGCCTTTTATTTTCCCGATTGGTGTTCATATGATGTCACTTTAAAGTATTTTTCCACCATTTTTGACGTAGAACATGGGAAAATGGATCGTGTAAATGCTACAGGAAGGTGGAGAACATTGTTGATCGAGTTCAGAGTTCTTTGAAAGTATGATAAACATATTTTTGCAGGTTTCTAATCCATTATTCTTTGTAAGTTTTAATCATTATACTTGCAAATTGATTTTTAATGATCCATCAGATGGTGTTATAAGCTATCCCGGAGACATAGCCCGATTAGTGGGTAAACTCAATTATCAATTTTCAGGATGGGTGTTCATTATGCATCGTTTATTCTAATTATTTGCATTTTTAACTCGTATTGTAATTGATTGGATACAATTATAACATTTTTACAACATTTTTAAAATCATATTTTGATCCTTTTATCGCAAACTGGAAATGATTAATCGTTTAAAATCATATTTTTTATTTAGTTTTGGGCACATTTCAAATCAGTCTTGGAGATCATATTTTAATTAATTGTTGTTTGATAATTTGGGAAAATGATTCATTTGTTAAGTATCTCTTTTGCAAACTATTTAAACATGTGATCAATGTTAGTTTACGGATCAAAGGCCCACTTAACAATAATAAAGCAACCCAAATATATGGTGCACTAAATTCCAATGAATCCAATTATAAGTGTCAAGATCCCATAAATCATCAATTATGATAATGTCTTTGTTTGTAAAGGAATGGGCATCGTATTCAAGTTAGACAACAAAATCAAGGTTGTTATCTTATATAAATTTATTCTACCACATACTAGAATGGGGATACCTAGTCCATGTTAAAGGAAATGATGTCGCCACTATAACAAGGGAGTCATTTCTTGTCAAACCACCCATTTACCCCCGAGAGAAGAGAGACTAAAATGTTAAAAACCAAGCATTAAGAATTTTATCCTCCCAAGGGGTGGAGGCCCATGAGTGTTTATGAGTATGCGGTCTAAAACGTTCCATGACAAGGATCTTCCATGGTTCAAGACCTAGAACAACTCTTGTAAACCACTTGGCATCAAGACAAATCCCTTATTGTAAAGGTCAATAATTCCAAGGCCACCAACATATTTAGGCTAAGTACAAATATCCCAAGCAATCGCAACCATCCCTTTTTATCTAAAAATTGTTAGTCCAAAGGAAGTTAGACTCGGTTGAGCAATTTTATAGTAATTTGATTTAGACAGAAACCACCAAGATGAGTAATAAGCAACAAAAATGTGTTTGATAACAATCAAATTTCATGTCAAGGAGAAAAACTTACAAGACCATTTTCCACTTTTTTGTTGAATTTTCTTACACCCAATCCCCGTATCATACGGTGAGAGGTGGATACCAAAGGGGATACCTAGAGGTAGCAGTTAATTTCCCCACGAGGTACTATGTGTCACATTGGGATATCCATATGGTTTTAGTATCACCTTTTATGAGTATGAATTCACCTTTGTGATCATATAACTTGGCCCCATACACTTCACAATAAACACCAAGAATTTGTTAGGTATTAACAATCTCTTTATTTAGTGTTTTATAAAAATAGCAAGAAATCATTTGCAAAATGAGATTTAATAGCATATGCACCACATAGGAGGGAAATTTTTTTCAAGTATCTTTGGTAGCAAGCTTGGTGAAGCATTATTTGTTATCGCATACACAAATAGGGCTAGTGGGCATCCTTGACGAATATACCATTGACCAAGACCCGAGCTTGTGCTTCCATGAAAATCATTTGAATTCACTTCCTTAAGCAAGGATCAATCCCAACCACTAAATAATTTTGAGAGTGAAGTGTTGTTAGATATGATCATGTATTTTATAAAAGTAAAGCTTCAACAATAATGCACTTGGTCAAGTGCCTTCAAAGATATTAAGTGGTTTCCCATGTGAAAATGAGATTATTAAGGATCTATCTTCTTTTAAGTAATTTTGTTTGTTAAGGAGAAACAATATCTTAGGAAATAGATATAGCTTCGGGAAAGTTGACACAAGCCAAGGTATAGTTTATTACATTTTGGTACAGTAATGTAGGGGCATGAGTCCTTTATTCCCTTTTCAATTTATGAATCTCAAGCAACTTTGCAATACACATGGTATGGGGGCATGGGCATCCTCCTCATGTATTAATATTTTCATACTTGATACATTAGGACATCACACTGTAAGGACATGATTATACTTCACTCCCTTTTAACTTTATGTTATTTTGCAAATTTAGCCTGGATCCATCTATAGTGGTGTGGTATATGGGTAGAATAATTTTAGGGTGACTAGAAATTCATACAACACTCTTCTTCTCACTCTTTTTGGGATGTGTGGGATGGTTTTACATACCTTGACACCCTTCCTCTATTTCGAAGGTTCTTTGGAGTCACTAGAAAGTGTGTGACACCCTTTTTGGGTGTTGGTTTAAGTGGCATCCGAAATCCTTTTCGCTTTGGCATCTCCATTAGTGAATTAGGAAATGATCACCCCAATCCTCAAGTGGATCAATTTTAATCCATCTCTCCAAGAACTTAATTGAGGAGATTCTCCTTTGATAAGACAAATAAGTGTTTCACTTTGTGGAGATCGTGTCAACACTCAAGTGAATTAAGCACCTCGAGTGAAGACAAAGTGTGCATATACATTGAGGTTTATTTTCCTTTAAGTAATAAAATTTCATTTACTATCTTAAGGGGGAAATGAGACACCTAAATTTGGTAATTTATCAGTTGATAATGTCAGCATTGGCTTAATCCCTAAATCATGACTTGTGCACACATTCTCGAGCTCAATTTTTGTCCTTAGCCCTATCAGCATGACCTTCTCCATCGTTATGATGCTCAATCACTCACATAATTACTTTTATTAGTCCATAATACATCATTGGCTTCAACTATACCTCATTGCACATATTTATGGAATTGCCTAATAAGGACAAAACCTTCCAATGATTTGGTCAAAAATGGCGGTTTTTTTCCCAAACCATCCAATGGTCATTTTTAAATTTGATATGTTTTATGGGTTAGTACTTTCCTCATGGGTTGGCCTTAATGCAAAATTATACCTACAAACTCTTATATAAGTAAGTCAAATGCACTCATTTACTCACATTGTACATTCAAGAGAAATACTTGCAAATATCATTCCAAAAGTACTCAAATCCCTCCTAATTACCTCAAAGTAGCAACACACATTAGGAGAAGTCCCCGCACAGTTTCAAATACTCCCAACCAAGTTTAGGAGCCTATCTTCCCAAGTTACAAGTTTTGAAACCAAGTTAAGCACAAGGTTGTCAAACCACAACAAAACAATATCAAGTGTACATATTCAAAGAGAAATGCATCCATATAAATATAACATCTCTAGGTAGATAACAATGTGTGGTTTGAGGTCTATTTAGAATAGTGTGAGCATATATTGTATATAGAGTCCACTTCAACCCAACCAATAACCTTTTTGTAGGGTATCCTACCCATGGTTAGCATTTGAAGATATTTTGAGTCATATAAACAAGGTTTTCGCACATTTACAAAACTTAGGTTTCGCTAAAGCATATTCCAGTTGACCGCATAGGCACAAAAAGCTAAAAACACCAACTTTCCATACAAAACTTCCAAACAAGTAGGGAACTTCTAGATGGATTCATACATAACTAATAGTTTCGTCCTTTCTCATTTTACACTTCTAGAACCAAAAATTAAGCACTTGAAAATCATGTCTAGTTTTCCCACTCTTCTACCATAACCAAAACAACTTTGGATCATTAGAATAGCTACGGGCATCTCCCTTCTTGGGTCTTGTTTCATTTATAACTTTTCTCCATAATTCTATCTTATTGATTACTAATATATGTTGTAAACACTAAAATTCAATAACTTTCCCTTTGTGCAATGTCAAGTTTGGTTATGCTCCCTTGCTAAGACAAATGCTCACATTCAAAATCCAATTAGTATATCTCTCTATCTCTTTCGTGAATTTCTCATCTTTACACACTACTCTATCGTTAATTTAGGAAATATTATTTAATCAAAGCTATAACCTAGGTATGTGAATCATTATACAAATTTATGTCTTCATCACATCTCTCATATCCATGACCATACCATTTTATCAAGATGTGTTATACGATTTTGGCTCATTTGTATGGTCTTGCCATCTTTGATCTCCGACACTTTTTTAATATAAATATCTTTATTTTGTCATTTCATCTTCTTAGGGCCAACATTATTGCAATATTTCACCTATGGAAGGCTATATAAGCAAGTAAATATCACTTTATAACTCACACAACACTCTTACCAAATCCTATTGAAAATATCATTCCAAAATAACTCGAGGCTCTCCAAAAGCTTCCTAAATCAATGGCACATCAATTAGATCATCCCCTACCGCAGGTTTAAAGCACTCAACTAGGTCAAATAGTCTAGCTTCCTTCATTTTTAAGCATGCAAAGGTCCCAGACCCATGTCTTAGCAAGATAAACTTCACTCTGATCATTTTCAAAGGATTTCAATAAACAAAGGGTTGGGTCACGTACCGAACCACGCCATATCACACTACTACCATGTTGGGTACATTCTATATTGTATATTTATCCCATAATTCTTTGTGTGAGGAGACACAAGGGCACCCATATAGGGTTGTCTTAGATCACACTCACACTTACATAAACATCGAGGAGAACTACATGAGGATTGATCCCGCATGAAGGTATATAGTGAAAACTTAGATTGGTTTAGTTAGGTCGACCACTAAGGGTAGTCTAGCTTCACCACTCACATAACTTATCTTTTTGGTTTGTTAATCCTTCAATGAAGGGTATTATAGTTGTCTAGGATTTTTACTTTTTTATAGGTGGTTACAGTGTCTCGCTTTCGAGTTTGTGAAAACAAGAACAACATATGGCAAAAGGAATTTTCGGAAAGAAGCACATAGGAAGTTCCAGGATATTAATTGTCAAAGCATTCATAACAATATAGATCTTGGTCTAGACCATATAGAATATCAACAATCCCCCCATTTAGTTTCAAGTTCTATAGTTCAAAATGAATCATCTATATTTTTTATCTGTCTACCCACCTACTTGCATATTTGTATATTCTATGTTAAGACTTGTACAACTAAGTCTTCATCTCCTCTTACGTATTTGAGCTATTATTTATCGTTTATCAATCATTACAAGTATTAACACATTATTTTGGTTAGGAATGGTTAAGTTTAAATTGATTAAATTAGAATAATTTATTATAACAAACCCTTACATCCTTTTTATAGTTGTGCGGTTCCATAACATAAATTAATTACAGTGTAAACATTCTATGAATCGACTCTTAAATCAAATCTATTTTTCAAACTCTAGTGGAAAAAGGTTTTCTCTAGATGGTTATGATGTGTTATAATTCAAAATATCATGGATCATTATCATTATCATCATCTCTATCTCAAGCCAAAGGGTTCCCACCCTTGCTCTAGTAAAAGTTATTATCCCCGCACTCCAAGTCCATGATTCTCTTTCATGTGAGAATGGGGAACCATTTTCTAATCCCACATATTTTGACACTAAGGTTTTTCATTCTTATGAGCATGTACCCTCACATGCTACCATTTTAGCTCTCATGCAAACATGCATATTCTATTGTTGATCTTTTGCTCATTTTGTCTTCACAGTTTTCACTAATCTTGTAAAAGGTGAGGGGTCTCATAAATTATTTGACAATCATGCTCTATTGAAAGATGAGGCACAACTTTTGCACAATTTTTAAAGAGCATCCCGATAATATTGATATTTGTTATTTATATTGTGAGGGGGCAACTTAAAAACATTGTTAACACAACTAATCCCAATCCTCAATCATCTAGTGTGCATACATCTACAAGACTCTATTTCATTTGAGGCACATAATCCTCCACTTCAAAGTTTTGTTATCTATTGTTCCTACATATCTTATCTACACTCGTAGTTCCTCGCATGTTTCTTCCTCTAACACGTGGCATCCCGAATCCCTACTTCATACTTTCTGCAAGCTCAAATTCTACAATTACAACAAGGTGTGTTTTTTCCACTCATGTTATGGACTCTACTCACCGCTTAGAACTCTCCTTACGGTCAAAGTGGCTTCCTATCCTTTCCTATCAGTTTTGTTGTTCATAAGATTCCTACCTATGATGGAAATGGTGATCCCGAAGAGTGCCTTTATACATTTCATTTTGCTTATTTAGACTAATATTCAAATGATACATTACTTACCACAATTTTCCCCTGGAGCCTCAAATATTTTTCCCTACAATGGTTTTACAATCTAGCCATGCATTATGTTCGGACATTCGCTCTCTTGGCTAATCAATTTCTTACAATTTTCTATCAACATTTGAGGTAAAGTATATTACGCTCAAATGGTTAAAATAGAATAAGGTTTTAATGAGCCCATTAGTGATTACATTCTACACTATAAGTGTAGTCACAAAATATATGCACTTGGGTACACTTCTAGGTCATAAATTCATGATGGCATTTACATGATTCCTAATCGAGAAAACTAGTAATTCGACAACTCCTTTTGCCTTTTATTGGGTCTTCTACACTTTTATTGGCTTTTCAAATATTGCACTCTTTCCGGCATTTGACTATTTTATCTTTATATGGCCTCAACACTAGCACTCCAATTAGGACACTAACGTTAGGTGCTCCTGTCCTCTTAGGCACTCTTGTCCTTCTTTACCTTGTTCTTACCTTTTTAGACCACTTTTTCTTTTTAATTACTTTTTACTACCTTGGGTCGGTCTTTCAATTGTCAATTACAAAATTCAAACAAGCAAATCATATAAATACACAACAGTTATGTTTTCAAAATGAGGGACTAAGCGCTAAGCATTACATATCATCACCTAAGATTGCATCCAAGGAACAAGAGCGTCAAAGGCATCCATCTAGCACTCATTCAAGGCACAAGGGTGCATCACTCTATATACATATCATAAGAGGGGAATTTATATTTTGTTCCATCCACACATACTATACATTTGGTACATTCTAGATCTAGATCGCTATAATTGTGCAAAATTGCACAAGGGTATCTTAGGGCATCATTTCTACACACACACAAAAACTACATGGAATTTGATATGTAGTGCAGTTGCTTGGTCATAATTTCACTCTTCGAGTGACATTCGGGATCATCGACTCCTCATTCTACATCTTTCTTTTTAGTATTTAACGTGGTTTGTGGGTATGTGCGCTTAGCCATCTATTTTTCAAGTTACATGTACATTAAAAAATTAATGAACAAAGTTAAAGTGACAAACAAAACCAACAACAACGCTTATTCTCGCATTTAAAAACTAGATCGTAGTACCTACCTGACACCCGCACCCAAATCAAAGCCACCAACATAAGGTGCCCCTGTCCTCTCCTGATGCTCCTGTCATGTGCAATTTAAGAGTTTAGAACCTCGAGAGAGCCTTTGTGACACTCTTCTTAGTCTGTTTTAGTATTGCATCAGCCCCGATCACTTCATGTTCATTCAAAAATTAGCTTGAGTCCCTTTATCCCTCTCTTGCATAGGGTTTCAAACCATTTGCTTGTTTATTACTTGTGTCACATTGTATATTATCATTAGGTACAATTAGTTACTCTAAAAAAATATTTAATTTACATTTTTATTAAATCATTTAGTGAACCCCACTCGTGATCGATCATTCGGATCCCTATTATATCAGTTTATCTTTCATGGATCCTAAGGTTTCTCAAGTCTCCTTGCATCAATTACTTCAAATGCACCCACCTTACAAAGATGTTCTCCAAAAATCCCTAAACACTATGTACCTCCCTAGAAATATGCCACCTACACAAGTAAATGTCATCTCCAATCATCTCTCCAATGATCTTATACGTCCTGATACAACAACCAATCAATCCATTTGCAAGTCAATTAAAGCTTTACATTGTTTATTTCAAGATAAAATTCAAGCTATGAAAACTATGATTACATCTCTCACAACTAAAATCCAACATCTTAAGGTTGCTTCTCAAGCCCATGCTAGTTCTTCTTCTCCACTTCATTCTAATCCTATGTCTACTACATGTGCTCATATAAATGAATCCCAAGTCTTACCGCTACCCACACCTCTCAAGTTTGATCTAAATTTTAAGCAACATGATATTCTTCTTGAGCTCCTCAATCACCAGTTGATCAACTTTCCAACTACTCATTGTTACCCTCCTTATCGGCTTGCCAAATACATAGGTCTCCCATTTTGTAATTATCACAAACTTAATGGACATCATGACAATGATTGCTATGCTTTAAAATGAAGAATTAAACACCTTGAGCATCAAGGTTTTATTTCATTTACTACACAACATTTTGTTACATGTTCATCTCCAATTATTAAATCTCATTGGGCTCCCAAATATGATCCCTCTATGTCTAATGAGCATCATGCCATAATTACTAATGTTCCTTCTTTGGTAAGTCAAGAGCCACCTATCCAACCCAATGTCATACCACCTCTCAAAATATGTACCCCATCACCTCCTCCTATCAATGTTCTATAAGATTTCCAATTCCAACTAAGAAACCACCTCTCAAAATTTTTTTCCCCATCACCTCCTACTATTAAGCCCTCTACAACATTACCCATCCCAAATAAGCCACCACCACCAACCAAACCAAGCAAGTTCAATCAATTCACCATGTGATATCTAAAGTGCCTCACCAACCCAAAATCCCACCACGGTTCAACTCTTGCTTCTACCCCTCATTGTGAAAAAAATCTACTTTGTTATGATACATTTCAAACCCCATCACCACCAAAATATATCTCTTGCATCATCACATAGATCTATTTCATTTGCACGCTTGGGGGCAATAACACTTCTTCCCTCCTTCCATGACCATCATATGTCCCTAGTGTCTACTACCGCACTTCACGCTCTATGTTTCATGTCTACATTTTCTAAGCATAGTCACTTAGTTGGTACATACATTTTATTGTCATTACCCTATGATGCACTCACATGCTATAGTTCACACTTGATTGTTGATGGCACACTACTTCAATAAACCTTACCTTATATACACTTCACTCTTTGTGACTTCACAATACATCTTTCTAGCATCCGCTTTACACGCGACAAAACTATTTCTCGATGATACACTCTAGCTCTATGGTTCATTCTTGACTATTGTGGGGGCATTTATAAACTAATCTCATTTCATGTACATCTAATGGGGGAGACACGGGTCCTTCCATCTTCACACTTTGTATACCACACCATCACACTCACACATCATTTGCATATCTTGGTTGCATTTACTCTTGTTTTCTTATACTACTTACATGTTGCACTTTGCTTACTATGCTAGCTAGATTCTTAGTATGTCAATATATTTTTCTATATACACATGCGCGTTCACTTGGTCTCTGGAAGTGAATGCAGATCTCTTACACCTCATTCCATGTTGCATGCACGATGCTTGACATTATATCCATTGTCATTACCCAGTCAAGGCTCCTAAGGGCATCTACATTTACTACACTCATATGACACATATTACAGGTTCTATTATTACATTCTTTACTACTTTTCATTACTATCACTTAAATTTCCACTATTGTACACACACTTTGACATACTACTTATCTTTCTAACATGCTAACGAGTGCTTCATGTGTAGTATTTTCCTTATAAGGCTTTATACAACCATGGTTATCTAGTACACTTTGTTTGTTATTGTTTGCTATTATATGTTATTGTTTACGGGCTATGCCCTATGTCTTATGTGATCATTGTATGCTTTTGGATGCTTCTTCCCTAATTGTCTTGTGAAATTATGAGCGATGTCATGTGTTTAAAACCCACTTTTCGCGGTCCATCATGTTTGCACACTTGCTTGTTACATTGTTTGCTCTTGCATATTAGCTTTTATACTAACACTTGTTCTAGCTTGCTTTGTTTGCACGTGCCTTGGTTTCTACCAAGAACATACCCTACCCTCTGTAGGTATCCATTTAAAATCACCATCAGTCCTCTCCTTTAGACAACATTCTCCTACAAATGTCACATGTACCCCAAATGTGGGGTATACATTGGGTGAGAAAAACACCCCTACAACAACTCAGAGCTATAATTGAGATCATTATAATACGTAAATAAAACATACATGCAATCACATAACAATCCAAAATCTAACTTGGACTTCACATGCAAGGCACAAACACTAGTGCCCATACCCAGGACACTCAAAGCACCTGGGTGTTCCTATCCTCCACCGAGTGCTAATGTATTGGGAATTGAAACAATCACTTTTATCATATCAACACAGTGTTCAGCAATTTACAAGACAATTCTTCAAGAATGTGCACTTGCCTCCATGAACAAAATATATGTTATCATTATTACAATACAGAACAACACGGGATGTACCATCTATAGTGGTGCTCATTTGGGAAGTAATCATGGAAGGAGAGTAACACTAGACCTCTCTCCCTAAAACTCTTCTCTTGATGTGAGATCACCTAGAAAACTCTTACTTGGCGTGAGATCTCCCAAATAAATCGTTCTTGGCATGATATCGCCTAATAAATTCATTCTTAGTATGAAATAGTCCAAAAACTCATTCTTGACGTGTGATCTCCCAAAAACCCGCTCTTGGTGTGAGATCGCCCAAAAAACTCACCATCAACAATAAATTCAGCAAATCGGGACAATCATCTATATTTTACACTCTTATACATAAGGTGTACACTTTCCTTTTACATACTTTCATGCTTTTTACACTCACTTATACATGCATTACTTTGATCTATCATATACAGAACTTTGACTACTTTTTTGTTCTTATTTTGCAAGTTCATCTTTAATACGTAATAATAAACAACCTACAAGCACAACAACATGTACAAGCTATGTATAACCTTTACCCTAGGTTCCCCTTCCTTTTCCTAGTCTCCATGCTTCGCATTTCGATCACTTCACACTTCACTTGTCCACTCACCACACTACTCGCCACACACTCTCTACAAGATCATAAGGTATGTATATTCGACTACTTTATGTTATCAAGTATTCACTCAAAAACATGAAGCGGGGGTAAATATAATCACAAAATCTATGCACTTGGGTACATTTCTAGGTCCTAAAAGCATGCTAGCATTTATATAATTCCTAAGAAATAAAACTAGTAATCGACAACTCCCTTCGACCTTTTACTGGTTCTTTTTCACTTTTATTGGCTTTACAAATATTTCACTCTTGTTGACATTTGATTGTTTTATCTTTCTATGGCCTCGTACACTAGTGCCCAGTTAGGACATTACCATTAGGCACTCCTATCCCTGCCGGGTGCTCCTATCCTTCTTTACATGTTTCTTACCTTTTTGGACCCCTTTAACTTCTTAATTGCTTTTTACTACCTTAGGTCGGCCTTTCAGTTGTCAATAATGAAATTCAAACAAGGGAATCATATAAATACACAATTATGTTTTCAAAATAAGGGAACAATCACCAAACATTACATATCATCACCTAAGCTTGCATTTAGGCACAAGAGCATCAAAGGCATCCATCCGGCACTCATTCAAGGGATAAGGGTTGCATCACTCTACATACACAACATAGGAGGGGAAGTTCTATTTTGTTCCATCAACACATACTATACATTTGGTACATTCTACATCTAGCGCACTATCATTACAAGCAACTTGCACAAGGGCATCCTAAGGCATCATTTCTACTCACACACAAGAACTACATGGAGTTTGAGATGTAGTGTAGTGCTCGATCATAAGATCACTCTTTGGGTCACAACTAGGGTCGGTTTGACTCCTCATTTCGCATATTTCTTTTTAGGATTTAATGTGGTTTGTGGGTATGTGCAACTAGCCATTTGTTTTATAGGTTACATGTACATTTGAAAATTAATGAGCAAAGTTAGAGTGATAAACAAAAACCAACAACGAAACTTATTCTACACATAAAGAACTAGATTTGTAAAGCACCTACCTAGACATCAACATCTAGATCCAATCATTGGCATCATGAGCTCTTATCCTCTCCCGTGCACTCATGTCCTATGTAGTTTGAGTTTATAACCTCCAAATGAGCCTCCGGGATATTCTTCTCGGTCTATTTCAAGATTGCATCAACCGCATCACTTCTGCTCATTTGAAAATTATCAAAGTCCATCTATCCCTCTCTTTCTTAGGGTTTCAAACCATTTGCTTGTTTATTGCTTGTGTCACATTGTATATCATTATTAGGTATAATTAGTTACTTTGAAAATAAAGATTTAATTTACATTTTTATTAAATCAATAAGACCATGCTTATTAATATGAACAATATTTTGGTCAATGGTGCATTGCAAGATCTTTTTACATGAAGTCTTATTGTCCTTTTGTAAAAATAAATTATATTTGATAAGTTCAACTCATTTAATCAGCTATGTCATACTATGAAAGAATGTGAACCTAAGCTCTATAACATGAATAAGCTCAAATACGTTGTTAATCCTCCAAGCACTTCTAATAAAAAAGTTTCAAGGCAAGTCTAATTTTAAGAATAAAAATAATGATGAAAAATATGAAGCTAACACTATTTTCAATGTTGTATCTCAACACACAAAGCTACAATTGAAACCTTTTTAATGGTAGTTCACTCATTTTCCTTGTGCACCACAAACAATGCTTAAACAATTACTTGAGTGCAATCTTGTATATGTCCTTCTACCGACTAAGGTTGATACAAGTGAACCTCACGATAAGGAATTTGATTTTTAATGCCCATTTTGATTATCATCAATGTGTTGGTCACTCCACTAATCGGTGTATTAGGCTTTGTCATGTTATACGAGATCTTATCGATATTGATGTTATTGAATGTGATGCTCTCACTAGTCTAAGACTAATAATGACAATGCAAATCTCAAAATATTTAGTGATCCACTTCATGAACATAGTAGAGCTAAATCTACTTTAGACGTACACCGTGTTTATCACGTTGTATTGCATATACCTTCTTACGATCACCTATTAGATACTATGATCGTATCATTACTAGTACACCTTCTTCACCAGTTATTACTTTTGATGAAACTAATATGGCACACAATTTTTTTGTGATACACCTTCCATTTATGTTTTTTTAAGCGACGTCATATACATAATGTTTTGATTGATAACACTACTCCACATAATATGTGCACTCTTAAGTTACTATGTTCTCTCGAGATATACTAAAAAGCAAATTATATTTGATCCTAAGACACACATAACACATATTGTTCTCCCTCAAAGCATTTGTCTCTGCTACCTTTGATATCTCATTCTCAAGAACTTCTTATCTTAGCTTACGTGACATGAGTTTAGGTTACTCCTAGCTTAAAATTTTTGTAATTGTCCTTTCATTACTGCATCTATGTGTTAAATTCATTCACAATAAGCAAGTGGTTACAATTAGAGGTATTGTATTTGAATATCCTATATCTCAATATTTTATCCCAATACCTATCGTTACTCCTTACGATAGTGCATCTATACATTTTCCTTTTGATTCTCATGATATGTCGAGTAGGATACTCCCTTCTAGTGCATCTATGCATAGGTCTCTTAGCTCATAGATTGTTCCTAGATGGTCACATACCACTTCTTGCAAAAACCTTATGCTCAACATTCACTCATCCATATAGGTTACATCCAACTTCTCACATGACACCTTCTCCTCATCCTATGACTTAGTCACTCTATACATATATCACTGATCATGGTTCTTCCCACCTAGCTCTTTTATGACATATGTCATGGCTTCTACATAGATTATACATGAGCACCCTTCATCTCTTTTGACCCTTGTGGGGCTTGTGCATCCTTTACCCTCTAAGTGTGATGTGCCTCTCTATGAGGCTTTTATTAGGCATCCTTTGTGCTACCCTTCTTTCTTATACATATATATTTCAAAAAAATCAAATAATATAATACAAAAATATTCATATGTTTGTAAAAATAAAAACTCAAGATATGTTTATGGTTTGATTTGTTAGCTTACTACTTGATACATATTGTTTGTCATGTTGGTTTCATATATATCATATCATTTATTTATACTCTTTACACACATGCGTTCACAATGTATATTGAGTGTGATGATGACACATATAGGTTGACACATGATGATGATGTTGGTTTTGTTATCTCCTATTGACACTACTCTTTTAGGGCATCTCCTACACTACACGGTGTGATTTTGTTTCAATACATTTAATTTACACTTCCTCGTCATACTTGATTATATACATAGTCTTTATGATATCTCTGAAATAATAAGACTAACACGTGTTTTTGACTAACTAAAAATATGAAATTTAGGAATTATATATTCTAAGTTAATCTAAATAGAAACAAAAATGTAATAAATAATGCAAGCTAAAATATTGGTTCTAAATATTTTATTTTGATAATTAAATGAAATGAAATAATGAAAATAAAAGGGATAAGATACTAACCTAAAGATGACTTATCTTGTGATGAACTTGAATGGGTTGATGTGCAGACAGGGAAAAGTGTGAAGAAGCTACCCAGAAATTATAAAGAATGAAGATATGACTAGACTCGGGGTGCCTAAGAGAGGACTCGGGGCACCTACGGGCACCCGGTCTATATTCAGGCACTCGGGTTTCGTAAAAGCTTAGGATCTAAAACTCGACATCACGTTAGGTATTCACAATATCTTTGTCTTTTTGCATGGTTGTCGCAGTGGCTTCGCTTATGTCATTGTAAATTAGTGTCAAAGAGCTACCTGCAAAACCCCATACAAAAGCATCAAATCCCTAAAAAATAAAGATGCATATGAAGGGGTCAAACTGACCTTAGCTACCACAATGGTGGACTTACAACTAAGTGTTGCACTACATTCCATACCTAATGTAGTTCTGTGTACTTGTGTGTGCAATTATGTGCCTAGGGTGCCCTAACGTCAATGCCGTAGAAGTAAGGGGCAATAACTAGATGTGAGATGCAAATGGTGGATGGAATAGAATGAATACAACCATTTGCCCCTATGCTTGTGTGATACATATGTAAATGATGCCCAAATGTAGTGCTTTGCCTTAGTAGATAGATAGCTCTTGAGAGTATATAGTACATCCATAAGATAATGAGTATGATATGTTTATATAGAGATCTCGTGTTCAAATTTAAACACTAATGATGTGACAATGTCGACAAGCACCTAGGGGAATGAGACAACAAACCATAAAGACCGACTTTGAAACTCTAAATGAGAATAAAGAGTAATCGGGACTAGAGCACCTAAAAAGAGGACCGGGGTGCTAAGCGGCACCCCAAGATTTTCTAGGCACCCTAGTCAGAGACTAGAGACAACAAATAACCAAATAATGATAGCTAAGACTCTCTGAGAGATGACCGAAACTGTGCAAACAATTGACAATGTGTGAGACAAGTGATAATGAAAAGCGACTAATCGACAATAGGACCATGGAATGAGCCATTAGTGAATACTTTTCTTACACGAGATCCATATATAAAATAACATACTTGGCGGTATAAATGTAATAGTAAGTGTGTGATTTTGTGACTATATTTTCCCCCACTTTATGTTGGTGAGCGGAAATCTCAATAACATAAATTACATAGAGATGTGTACCGAAATAAGTTAGAGAAGCCCATGTTGTAGTAGACGCATATGGATGAGTAGAAGAAGCACATTGAAAGAACCAAAAGTGCAGCCGAACCATGGATCGAGAAGATTGATCCATGCAACGTAATGAAAAAGTATAATAATACGATGAAGTGCACTAAATGAGAGTGATGATTAGGATGTATGATGATTTTGAATGCGTGTAATGATGATGAGATGGGTAGGGAGTGATCGGTTCTTGACTCAAACGTGTGTATATGAACTATCAATCGGAGGATTTCTGGCGTCCGCCGCCAGAGGAAGAGTGTAGATAGAAAAGTGTGTTATTCTCCAATCTCTAACTTCATCCTCAAGATCTAGCATTGCTTTAGACAGACTCAGATAAAAAATTTGTTATTTCCGGATCAGACAATTTTGATCAAACAATTGACCCATATAGGAGTGGTTTAGGAAAGGCACTCGCTTGCCTCCACTCTGGGGTGTCACCATAATGTGATAGCTTCCAATTTAGGTCATCTAGAAGTGAATGTGTAGTATGAGAAGGCTTTCAAGTTAGGTCATCTAGAAGTGAATGCGAAATGATAGAACAACTTCCCAAGTTAGGTCATCTGGGAAAGTAATGAATGTAATCTCTTAATTTAGGTCATCTAGGAGGCCGCATGTAACTCCCAAGTTAATTTATTTGGGAGGTAAATTTTGTGAAACCTACAAAGTGGTAATATGATTTCGATTGTTAGGAATGTGAATGCATTGATTAATTGATTGCTTGATTGATTTGATTTATTACTCGTAGAGAGATTTTACGCTAGTTGCCCCTAGTTTAGGTCATTAGGGGAATCAACAGAAATCGACGAATGATCATGTGGAATGATTTTTGATCACTTGTTGCCCCCAAATTAGGTCATTAGGGGAATTGGTGGAGTGTCATATAGAAAAAAATCACATATATGTTGCCCCAGATTAGGTCATTATGGGGAATTGATGGTGAAATGTTGCATAATGTGTTAGTAAATATTTGGAATTGTTGAATCGGTAGTGTTTTAAATGTGTGATTATACAAGAAAAATTATAGGATGACCCCAATGATATGCCCCCTTCCGGCGAAAGGGGAAGTGATGAAAAGAACTAACGCTAAGCCAAAAGTATACGCAGAATAGGTAGAAAAGTGATAGAATCACAAAAATGTGTATGATTTGGTTGAAAGATAAATTTGACGAGAGGTAATGCATACCGAATGTGGTCAATGTGGTGGTAGGTGGGATTCTAAAAAGAACACCATAAATGGGGTGGAAATCATAGTATAAATGCTCAAGATATGGTGAAAATCGGGTAATGTATTAGCAAAGTGGTAAAAAGCACGAAATAATGACTGTAGTAAAGTGTGTGATGAAAAATTAACTATAAATAGTGAGGTGAAAAAGTGTTTAGTCACCTCATTTGTTAATTACACATTTCAAATTGAGTTCTAAGTAAGTAAAGATGTCGCAAGTGAGAGCAACGCATCCTAGTTGGTTTGAGAGGGTGGTGACCGTCTTAAAGTCACGCATGACTGCAGAGTTGGTAAGTGCATTATTTTTCTAAAAATGTAGGATGTAGTAGTCATTTTTAGTGATTTTTTTACAAATTTTATATTTTTGATTTTCTCGATGTTTTAAACCTGAACGATAGCGGTGAGGGCGCTAGTGACCCTTGGGACAAAATGCCCAGATCTAGGCGCCCTAGTCCGAATGTGTGTATGTGGTATGGAATGAAAAAAATGAGATTTATGATGTATATGAATGTGAAAAACAAGTGTGTGTGTATACTTGTAAGGTGTTCTAATGTAATTTTTGTTGTTGGTTTGTGTTGTGCAGAGGGATATCCACTTGAGGGAGTTCTGCGGACGACGTCATTTGAGTATGTTGCTTGGATTGGGTTTATTAGATGGTGATTGGGATGTTATGGACCGAGATGGCCTGCAACATATAGTATGGATGGTGGATGTGCCCCATAATATGCCTATGTTGACTACACTATGTGATAGATGGTGTGTGGATACATGTACATTTTAGTTTCCTATGAGGGAGATGATTGTTACGTTGGAGGATGTGTATTGTATATTGTGGTTGCTGGTTATTGGTGAGAGGGTATAGGTGATGCCAATGGAGAATATGGAGAGGCAGATGTGAGCCACTAGGTGGTATTTTGTGGGGACTTGAGTACTTGTCGAGGCTCATATTAGTCTAGATGTTATTCCGAAGTCCGGTGTTTCACGTTTGCGAAGTTCATGCCCGGTTGTTATTGCTTCATCTATAGTGGTGGAGGGAGGTGGTGTGGGAATCTTGTATAAGATGCATGATATATGTCGGTGTATAGAGGAGGAGAGTACGAGATATGCGTGGGCGCGGTGTGTGTTAGCCCACCTATATAGGGATCTATACCAATTTACTCATGATGAGCATGGAAGGGGGATAGGAGCTACTACATTGTTACATGTGTGGGGCTTATGAGCATATAGCAATGTTGAGGCTAGTTTGAGGCCCACGAGTAGAGTGGGCGAGACCTGAGATATATGCGAGGAGGTGGATTAACATTCGAGGGCATAGGATGGATACAAATACCTATAAAGCACTGATAGATATAATGGGGTCCGATGGAGTGACATGGAGGCCACCGTGACTATGGAGGATGTCCCACAGTGATAGAGTTATGATGTATTTAGAGGACTATGTGGTTTGAGGATAGATTTCTAGGTGGCGAGATCTATTCCATGTGGAGAGGGTATCACCGAAATAAATGTCACAGATCGCACAATAAATCTGTTTAGATCAATACACGGAATAATGATATTCTATTACATTCATTCGGATACATTACATAATGAACAAGCTTCAAAATATATAGGAGATAGTTTCCTATTAAGTAGGAAACAACTCAACCACAAATCTATATATATGTGAGTTGTTATAATTCCCAAACAACTCACGTATATAATATACTAACCGATATTATGAGTTTGTTTATTACAACTCATAATATATTACATAATATTATTCATCCATATATATGAATAATGTGAGCACTATATATGATTTCCTAACATTCCCCCCTTAGTGCGAACATGGGAAAAATAATTGCACTTCCTTTCGCGCAAAGATGCCACCCGTGCGTGCTCATGATCTGGATGGTTTTACAGACAGCCAACAACCTCAATATGGATGGTTTTATAGGACAACCAACAACCTCAACATAGATGGTTTTACAGGACAACCAACAACCTCAATATCATGATGCTGCTTTTCTTTTGTGCTTTCATCTGTCCACTATGCTTTTACATCAGGGAATTATGTAGGAAACACAACTGACATATTACAAAACCACACAATAGAAGATATATTGAAAAAATTTCACATTACTTCCTATAAGAATCGTAATGTTCTTAATCGTAGTCTCTATCATTGATCACTGCCACTCGATCTCGAATAGCATAGATAGAAAACCGCCTTGCCATGGAAGCTTTCCTTGACTAAGTCGTTTGAGTACAAAATGGGAATGGAACATTGGTATGTATTCCCCCCCACAATGTGAAATTCCACTCATATAGATACTGAGAAGTAAAATGCATCGAAGAACATACTCCTGAATGGATCTTGCTAGTTAGGTCTTGCTGCACATGGTCACTAATGCTAGTGAACATATTCTTCTAGCTGACCATCTTCCAAAGAAGTACGGTAGTCAGAGGGCCAAGTCAGTCAGAGGATCACTGATAGTCATCTGTGCTCCAACACAAATCTCTTTCCAACATCCATCAAATACCACACAAAACAGGAACACAACAAACTGAAGCACATTGAGAAAATGGAAACCACATTGAAAATCATATACTCACACCATACATATGCCACCACAGCTTCTGCGCGGCCCCGTCATTGGTGACTGACGAGAGGTCGTTGATCAACCTCCTGCCTCCTATGCCTCCATCCTCCATTATACGTACCGCTTAGGTCAAAGAAATGTGCTCAGACTTCTTTTCCGAACTTCTCATTTTTCATAAAAGATGGTCTTTGTATTCTTTAGTTGTCAACCTTTTTCTTTTTAGAGATCTAGGTGGTTCAAATTCACTGTCACCTTCATATCCTTCTTCTAAATTTAATATAGCTGAATTTTCTTGATCTTGTATATTTTTGATGTCTCTCTCCATGGTAATTGGTTCCATGAGAATACATTTTTTTCTTCTTTTCTTGACCATTGTGAGATAGGTGTCGGATACAACCGAAAATGCACCCTTTTTACAAATAATTAAAATTTTAATATAGCTAAAAGCTATTGATTAAAATTTTGACATATACTATTAAAATAACAAAATGACTCAAATTTCGAATAGAATCTAGTGACTAATACAAATAGAACTGCATGAGTGAATTCACAGGTTAGAATATCTGTAGAAAATACACCAATACTTATGTGGTGGAGAACTTACAACTGATTTACATGTCACCTTCAAATTGCCTTCGATTGAGGTCTTCGATGCACGAATTTCTACCAAACCGTTCACTATGCTGCATACTTGCACATGGATATATAGAGACACGTGGCACCCAAATGACGTGGCTGCACCCAAATGACGTGGCTTTACTTGCTATTATTGTCTCAGCTGATCAGTTTCACACATAATCTGCGGAAATTATGTGCAAATGAAAACTTTAATAGCAGGAAGTGACGTGTTCAACATGCAATAATATGAATTTACCCCTTTTGAACAAAAAAAAACCGTGGGCTTGAGAATATGTGGCAAATTCAAGTGCAAACCAGTCCAATGCAAATTCCAAAGTTTGCACAGCTTGGAGATGGAGTCACCTTTGTGGAAATCTAGGCGAGGAAGAGCTTATGGAGATGGTGATGTGAGATTCGCAGATGAATATGCCAAGCCAAAATACCACATAAAAAATGAATGCCTCATATATGGTACGTGGAAATAGTTGAGTTCAGTCTTAGTTTGAACCCAGTGCAAAGAAGAACAGGAGATTCACCAGACACATAGATCAATATGTAGAAAATCCGTTGGAGATCTCTGAGGTGGTAATACTGTCACAATAGTTGATTTACCATATGCCAATCTGATGAGTAGATCTAATACAAATTTTATATTTGACTGTACGAGCCGTGGCAAAGACATCTAGATTAAAATGAAACACAAGAAAATCCCCTATCACATAAACACACAGAATAAATCTTCAAACCTTCTACCAATTAGTAGATTTATCACTTGTCTCTCTCATTATCAGGGGTAGTCATATCTTTGGAGAAGCCCCTTAATCATTTTAGATATTCATGTAGAAACAGAGAAACCTCGCTTTGATACCAAATGAAATAAATGTCACAGATCAACACAATAAATCTATTTAGATTAATACACGGAATAATCATATTCTATTACATTCATTCCGGATACATTATATAATGAACAAGCTTCAAATATATAGGAGATAGTTTCCTATCAAGCAGAAACAACTCAACCACAAATCTATATATATGTGAGTTGTTATAACTCCCAAACAACTCACGTATATAATATACTAACGATATTATGAGTTTGTTTATTACAACTCATAATATATTACATAATATTATCATCCATATATATGAATAATGTGAGCGCTATGTATGATTTCCTAACAATCACGTCAGTTTGGTATGGCTCAGGATGTGCCCCCAAAGATGTATATATGGCTGAGAGCTATCGAGAACATAGGAGGGTTGGGCCGATCGGGGCACACAATAGAGAAATTACCACCTCTTATTCCGGATGAGGTAGATGCATCGATAGATGTGATAGACGTAGACGATGCTAGTAGTATAAAGGAATACCACACATGGTGGGAGGCACATTTATGGGTATTATTGTTCCCATTATTTACAGGTCCAATGGGGTTTCCGCATGTAAGAGGAGAGGGAGAGGCACATGCCTCTGACCTTGTAGAAGCAACTGTAGTGGAGCGTAAGTATCTACATATGGCTATATTATATATGTTTTTTTGCTTATGTTTTAGTAATGGTTGTATAATGTGGTGTGGTATGTGTGTTTTAGGTGATGCGTATTAGTCCTTGATAGTCGACACATCCATCTGCACCTTGACACGAAATGTGTCAACCGACATTCTTGGTGGAGGTATATTAGAGCAAGTGGATGAGATTACAGGTGAGCATGCCCATCTATTTGAGTCAGTGGCCATAGTGGCAACCACATATATTTTATTATTAGCTAAGAGGGACGAGGCACGCGAGGAGACTCGATGATCCCACAAGGTGTTGGGTGATGGTCCTTTGACACAGGATGTGTTTATGGTTCTTGGAGTTGTAGCGTTAGTTTGTGGAGTAGTTTACAAGAGAATACCTTATTGTGTAGGCAATTAGAGTGATATCGAGGCCACAAACAATGATGAAGAGTTAGTGGGGAGGCATCTAATTCTAGGGCTCTTGCAGTACCTGAGAGTGATAGTGATGATGAGGTTTGATGATCATGATTGTACATGATGTAGGGAGTTGCCCCAATGATGATTATATTTTCTACCTATGTATGGACATGTGTGATTTATATGTGATGATTTTATTTTGTGTTGTATCGATGTTGTATGAGTTGGTAATTATTATTGGAATGTATATGTGTGTGCAAGTGTTGTTTTTAAACTAATGCTAATGTAAACAAAGACTAACACCTAAATAGTCTTAATTAACAAGAATTAAACAACATTATGAACACCATCATGATAAGAATTAATCAAGGGTTAGATGCTAACATTTATCAATACAAAACTATGAAATCAACTATGTTAAGCACCTAAATATCCTATATTCTCTAACAACATATAAATGAAGGAACCTAGGTAGGTTCCATGGCTATCAAAAATAGTTGTCCTTAATGTTCCAAGAACCTAGGAATGGGGGCTAATCAAAGTTGGGCTACAAGACCCTTTTGATACCTCCCATATGACCTAAGCACTTTAGGCTAGAATAGGAAGAGGCTTAACTCTTCAAGATGATGAACTCTCAAGAGGACAAAGTGCAAGCTCTTAGTCTCTTTGCTATATGCTTTGCATTTGCTCTCTTAAGGAGTTTAGGTGTAGGTATAAAGGTAGAAGGAGGGCTCTTTATATAGCCCAAAGGATAAAGGATTCAACACATTCTCATGAATGTGGGATAAAGGTAAAACATGATTAGGAATGGATAAGGTTGCTTTATTAAAGGTAACCTTACTTTAGAAGGGTTTAATTTATGCTTAGCAAGTCATGGGAGTTGGGGGGTGTTTTAATTAATCAAATGTGATTAACTAATAGGTAGATGTGAGCTTATAGAAGCCAATTAGAGGAATATTAGTACGATTTAGGCTATTATGAAGGGATTAAATCAATTAAATATTGATTTACTAGTTAAATGAAGGGGAAGACTAATTAATTAATAATAATTAATTAATCTAGATAGAGGAGGTGATTAATTAACGGAAGGTCGTTAATTAGGTTGTTAGCTAGATAGGCGACTTAATCAATTAGCGTATTGTAATTGATTAACGACAACAAGAGGGAATATGAGCACTTTTGACGATAAGTCATCAATTTGCGAGAAAGGGGATAATTAGCACAATTTAAGTATTTAAATTGCTTAGGCGTAATTATAGGTGTCTACAATATGATGTTTTTGTATCTTGTTAGTGTTGATTGATGTAACATTTGTGTAATGATGACAAATAGAATGTGATGAGTTAAGCATAATGTTTGTTAAATGGAATTTGTAATGTGTAGTTAATATGATAATGATAAAAAAATTGCATGTGAAAAGAGATGATATATGATTATTGACTTAACATGTTGTGATGTATGTCGTAATAATGTAACATAATCGTAATATGTTAGTGAGATGAATGGGAGGGGGAAATTAGTGATGCCCCAGTGTGTAGATGATTAGGTTCATTTGGTTAAGATCCCTCAACAGTCAAGAATGAACCGCGAAAAAGCAAGAGTGCGTCATCAGGAAATGATTGGAGTGCGCTAGATGAACGATGGAGCACATGATGAAAGGATCTTAAAGCAAACCCTCAATAATCATGTAAGAATTGCAAGAACACAAGTGTGTCATCAAGAGGTAATGTGATAGTAATTACATACCAAATACCAAGGTGATGCGAAGTGGTGGAAGCATGTGGGATGGAAGCAACATGAGTGTATGAACTGAACTGAATGTCATATGGAGCGGTAATTGAATACGCAAGAGTGAAGTGTTGTTGAATCCAATGTGAAGGAGCAATGTGATGCGGTGGATAACATAAGTGAAATGAATAAGATGGAGGTAATGGGTGCAATGGATGTGATGATGCAATGGTGTATAGATGCGATGGGGAGCGCACGTGAGTAACAAACTGTTGTGAATGTGTAAGGGCCAGAGCACTAGATGTAGGAGATGACTCAACTATAGTAGAAAGTCTATAGCGGGGTAGATGAGATATCAATTGTTCACGTGAGTGAGAACCAAAGGAGATGATGCCCTTATCCTCTAGTTGTTGCAATCGATCATGAAGGGCAAGACAATCATTATCCCTATGGCCATTGATGCGATGATAGTTACAATAAGGTTGGTCACGCTTTGCTGTAATTGGTGTTATGGATGATGTTGGTTAGACGGTAGGTGAATTAATCACTCATTAAGTAAAACATGCAACACATCATGTGGTCAAGCGTGATGAGAGAAGTGTAAAGGCTCACATGATCGAGGTGGAGTGGTAGGAGGAATAACCCGTCACCTTTGAGTTAGAGAAGGAATATGCTTTTGTAGTTGGGTGGATTGAGCTTGTTTGTTTTTCTTGTGAGGCAAAGGTGGAGATTGTGTAGGATGCTCAATTAGAGGCAATGGTGGAGAACTAGATGAGGAAATAGTCATAGAGGTGTGTGAGGATCTATGATGTGTGTTGAGAGAAGATCTTGTTCTAGATCGATAACCTTATAACATAGAAGAATGAATGACTCACATGTATCATATTGTAGTCTTTTCTTGAGTGGAGGAATGAGACCACAATAGAAGATGAATTATTTCTCAAGATCTATAGGTTGGAATACCAACTGATGCATACAAACATTGAAGCGCAAAATATAATCCTTGATAGGTTCAAAGGAGCCCTGATGGAGAGTAGGTAGGTGGTCATAAGTAACTTTAGGGTCATTTTTAAGTATAAACCAATGGAGGAAAGCATCCTCCATGTCATAAAAAGTACTAATGGACCTAAAGGGAATATGAGTGTACCATTGTAATGCCTCATCAATAAGACTATAGTGAAAGGCCTTAAGTAATAGTCTATTATTGGAATAAGAGGCCATACACGTATGATAATGTAAGAGATGAGCATGAGGGTCACCAATACCATCAAAACATGTGAAAGTAGGCATGATGAAGTCCTGAGGGAATGTAGAGTTATGAATCTTCTTAGGGATAGGGTTACCATGTAATGAATTGTTATCAATGGAAGCATAATAAGCCCTACTTTCTAAAGTGAGGGACTGAACCGACATTCAGAATCGACCTACTACATGCATGAGAGAGATGATATCTTCTAAAGGAATGGTTGAAGATGGAAATAATGTATTAAAGGGTTATAATTTTCCATCGTGAGTGATCGTAGGAATGCCCAAAGGTGATGAGGGAGATTTTGATGCTAAAGGAACACTAAGAATAGGTGTTACGGAAGCTATAATAGGTGATATATATGAAATATCCATAGCAATAGTAGGACTAACATCAGAATCACCCTTAATAGATGAGGAGATGAATGGAGACATATCTATAGGTGAAAATGGACTAGGAGACGTAGATGATTCCATAGGAGGAAATGAATCAGTAGGAGAAGCAGAGGCGATAGATGGTGGTGAGTCATGGATAGTGCTAGATGCAATCTCAAGAGAAGGAAACAATGGAGTAGGTGAATCACACTCAGCAGTATGGAAATAAGGAGAACTAGGACTATCAACCACCTCATGTTCATCTAGAGAGAGTCTTAGATATGAGAATATTGCTAAGAATGCTATCAATAGGATCATCAACATAGTGTGAAGTAGTGTGCAAGCTAATAGGAGATGTATCATGAGAAGCAATGTCGAAGGGGTAGAATCATGAGAAGAAAATTTATAAGTGGTCATAGTAGAAGAGGAATCACTATGCATAGGTGAGAGATTATCAATAGCAAGCAAGAAATCAATAAGAGAATCATCTAAAATCTCCTATGAAATATCAAAAGGAGGATCACAAGTAGGCGTATAACATGGTGTAGAATGAGTAAAGGTGATTGGATCCTCAACAATACTAATGCCTATAGGGGAATACTCAAAATGAGTAGGGACATATTATTGGCCATCTAGAAGCTGTTGTTTGATATGATCGGGTGTAGTAACAAGGGTACTATATAGAGCTTTGAGCTCAGCTATGACAACCTCATCATAGATAAGATTAACGCTGAAATGAGACATGATGGGTGAGGAAGATGAAGCTGTCCTTAGCCGTTAGGGTTTGATTGGATCCTAGGAAATTTATTTGAAATGTCGGGTTCACTAAAATGAGTAAAAATATATATATATATATAATATATTATGGAATTCTATATTCTAAGTTAATCTAAATAGAAACATAAATGTAATAAATAATGCAAGTTGAAATATTGGTTCTAATTTTTTTGTTATGATAATTAAATGAAATGAAATAATGAAAATAGAAGGGATAAGATCCTATCTTGGATATGACTTACCTCGTTGTGTGATGGACTTGAATAGGTTGATGCGTGGACGGGGCGAGTGTGAAGGAGCTACCCAAAAATCACAACTAAAGATCTAACTAGATCAGGGCACTGCGAGCGCCCTAATTTGTATTTTGGGCACTCGGGTGTACAAAAAGATCAGCTCGAAACTAACAAAGTGTCGTTAGGTATTCACAATATCTTCATCTTTGTTGTGTGGTTGTCGCAGTGTCTTCACTTATTTCGTTATAAATTAGTGCGAGAATAGCTACTGTAAAACCCCATACAAAAGAATCAAATCCCTAAAAAAAAGATGCATATGAAGGAAGTCGGGATCGACCTTAGTTGCCATAATGGTGGACTTACAACTAAGTGCTACACTACATTCCAGATCCAATGTAGTTTTATGTGTTTGTGTGTGCAATTATGTGCCTAGGGTGCCCTAGCATCAATGACGCAAAAGTATGGGGCAATAACTAGATGTAAGATGAAAATGGTGGATGGAATAGAATGAATAAAACCCTTTCCCCTATGTTTGTGTGATGCAGATGTAAATGATTCCCAAATGTAGTATTTTTCCTTAGTAGATAGCTAGCTCTTGATAGTAGATAGTCGCTTGTTAGTGCTTGGATTTGATCTCACCCTTTTATCTAGCATACACCTTCAAAAAATTACTTTGACTAGTTTTCTCATATGAAAAACATATATTACAAGGTGTAATCATGTTGAATGTGAATGAAAACCCAATGTTTAGGTGTGAATCCTCTTTACAATGAGAACGTTTTAGTTGTGTTGCCTTTGAAAATTCCTATAAAAATTTGGTCATGAATCGGGTGTAATCTTGAAAAATATCCTTGTATATCATCCTTTTTCCGTTGTTAAAAATTTCATACTTTACTCTACCACCCGAAGATACGTGGTGTGTTCCCATTGGTTGCGGTGTTGTGGGCTTAATTTGTAAAGTTGTAACAATTACATAATACCTACAAAATGTAAACTCATTTCGAGTCTCGACAAATATTCATGGGAATATTCGAAGTCAAATAATACAAAACAAGAAGTTGACCCTGCTCCCGAAGAGGTATACGTGTTAAAAGATGATTGGAGCAAGGAATCGGGGCCGATGATGTTCTCTTAACATTAATTTAATAAAAATGTAAAGCGCAAAAAAATCTCCGAGACCCACCAAGGACGTGTGGCATATTCTTAAGCAAAGGTCGAGGAGCAGGGATTCGGGTTGAAATGGTAGTTTTGTGTTTGATCAAGAAAAAAAAAGATATGCAAAAATGGCCCGTAGCTCTGCTACCTTCAAGATTTAAACACGTGTCAGGATCACAATAAAAGTCAAGGGTGGGTGATCGGGTCAAATGTGTAAACTTGTTTGCATTTAAAAAGTAGTGCAAAAATATAAAAAGACTCCTCGAACCCACATAACATATGATTGCTCCACATGGACGACCCACATTTAAAAAGGGATGCAGTGACAGATGGTCATGATTCAATGCATTTATGGCTATTGCCAATAATGCGTTTTTTGCACAAATCAAGGAAAAAATGTTTGAAGTATTCAAACACTTTGACCTTTTTATTATCACATATGAGGATTTAGATACCCTTGCTATCAGAATTTTCGGTAAGAACAAAAGTGAAATCAATTAAAGAGCATCGACCTGGGAGTGAAGGCTTGAGAATATAAGAATTAAAGGAAAAATGCATAGACATTTACACAAAAAATTGGTAAGAATTGTACTACTCTTGTACTTTCATTGTTTTTACTCCAAAATTTGTAAAGAATTTGAAAGTAGAAGCTAGGGAATAAAATATGAAGACATTGCCATCGGATTTTCATGTCACATATGTAATTACTAGTGATTTAGATAAGATTACAAACACAAACTTAATAAATGTTGATTTGAATGAATTCCTACAAATATTGAATAGCCCGGACAAAAGTGAACTCATGAAGGCAATCGAAGCCAACGACATTGCCTCAATCGGGTGCCAAACCTCCCTCTATGCATTGCCCTGAATTGGTGAGGCTTTGTGCCATGAACTATAATCCAGAAAAGAGAGAAGTCTTAGATGGGAGTGGTGAAACAGTATTGACTTTAACACCCAAGGCCTTCAGGATAATGTTGAACTTGCCAAGTAATCAAAACTCCCGTAATGACTATGAAGCAAGAAGAGAGACTATGTAAACTCATAAACACTAAATGGATGTTGGCAGACAAAGAAGGCAACCACCAAATTTCCCAAGAAATTGGTTAGGGCACAATTTGTGGAAGAAGTGAAAGATGTAGTTGTGTTGCTAAGTAGGATGGCTGGTTTGGAAACAACAAATGAATTAAAAGAATGGATGTGCCCATATATGTGGATTGTTGTAGAAAGGAAAGGGAACATTTGTTGCGAAACCCTTATTGCTAATTCAATTCATGATAATATTCTAGCACTGGCTGCAAAGATCAAAATGGGTGGTATTGGGAGCTCGAGTTTTACATGATGACATATCTAATTTACAATATTGCAGGCCATAGACATTTCCTTGGCCTTATACCACATGCCCATTTCAAAAAACACAAAATGCATGAGGTTTATCCCCAATTACAATTGAGTAATTGGAAGGGAAATGTAAGATTAGTGAACGATACATTTTTTGCACTTGTCATATGCTTGTTCAAACTCGAATGGGAGCAATATAAAATATCAGAAGAAGCAATAAATACAATAATGGAATATGGTTACTTCTTTATTCAGTATGGGAGATTCATTTAAATAAGAGCAATGGGTTTGAGGGACAAAGTGCAAATTACCAAGGTATTTAGATGAAAAGATGGATTTATGTGAGTTGGCAAGACAATTAACACCTGTTTATAAGATGACCTTTGGGAGACATAAGAAAAACATAAAAATTCCCATTAGGATTGGAAGGTATTCCGACCCTCTATTATAAAATCTAGGTTGATGGAGGAGGAAATGGAAAGGTTTGATATAGAGAAATTTGAGGCGAGGTCTAACTATGACATTAGATGAGTGGTCAATACTTTGGCAAATTCTTTTGAGCATGAACCTCACTTTGAGGACTATTGGATGAATTATAGAGATGATGAGGAGGTTAGACTAAGGGATTTCTTAAGGATGAAACTCACACAGATCATTTATTTTAAAATTGTTGTAGTGCCTAAGGGAATTATGGATGACCGAGAAAATTGTGATTCAATTTTATCTTGATGAAATAATAGAAGGAAAGCCAATGACCCCCATAAAATGGAATGAAATAGAATCGGATGATCGAGATGACGGGATTTCTCATGTGATGAGGAGAACTTTCACTCGGTTAAAAAAAAATAACACAAATTTATCTATTGAATCTGAGGGTATTCAATAAATTCGAGGAATTAGAGATTTTGAAGGAAGGTCTCCCCCTTTGAGGGAAGGATCGATAAGATGTATCCTCTAGGAGTGAAATCCTCCGTATTACCTTCAAAAGTACCTACTATAGGAATTATTGATGAGTGGACCACTGCGCTAGTTGGCCATAAACCTCCATGTCTACTATGAAGCGAGAAAATAGAAAAAACTCTTCTAAAATCTATGGAAAATGCTCCTATAACTTTTGCAATGCCAATCCAAACAAAATGAAATGGTTTGGCTATGCAAAAGTCCTCCAAAGGTTTTACTAGGATCCCAAGGTACTAAAAAGATGATGAGAGCAGCCATGAAAAGTGCTAACATCCAATCCAAGTCACCGAGTGTGAAGGGAAGGGTGACACCAAATATCAAGCAGTTTTAAAGGACAAAGAAGTGATACAAACTTGTATTTGAACAACCCTTGATAAGATAAGGTGATCTTGCATTTAAGAAACAAAAGCATAAGAAGGATAAAGGGATCGATCCTCCCATGCTCACTAAGGAATAAGAAGGAGTAGCAATTTCCATGGTTCATCATGCAACTCCATCACCAGAACAAAAGGATGTTCAAGTAAGTCCAAGTACACAACCAATGTTTTCAACTTGACTTTATCTCTAGGAGGAATAATGGCTTATAAATCAAGAAAAGGTGTCCCCAAGTAATGTCCCACCTAATCCACTAGATAGTTCTATGTTAGAACAAGAATTGAAGGAATTTGATACAACACCGTTAAAAGTGTGAGTATACCTCTTATTGATCAATTACATGAATTAAAAAAATCCCAATTGACATAATAGATATAGACACAAATCAAAAGATTCATCTTCTTGAGGAATTTGAGGTACCAAGTGAAAGACAAGTGGTGGAAGATGCGGTTATTCTCCGATCGGTGAAGGAGTGAAGGAATCCACCATGTACCAATTGTTGAGTTAGAAATTCCATCGTTAGAAGTAACTTTCTCATGTGATGAGGAGAAATTTCACTCGGTTAAAACAAAAGAACATAGATTTATCTATTCAGAATACAAGGGTACTTAATAAGTTCAGGGAATTAGAGATTTTGAAGGAAGATCTTCCCCCTTTGAGGGAAGGAGCTGATAAGATGGATCCTCAGGAGGGAAATCCCCCTATTACCTTCAAAAATACCTACTATAGGAATTTTTGATGAGTGAACCACCTAGTGCTAGTGGAGCAGAACTTCCATGTCTACTTTGAAGCGAAAATAGAAAAACACTTCTAAAATCTATGGAAAATGCTCCTATCACTTTTGCAATGCCAATCCAAACAAAATGAAATGGTTTGGCTACACAAAATTCCTCCAAAGGTTTTACCAGGATCCGAGTACCGAAAAGATGATGAGAGCAACCATGAAAAGTGCTAACATCCAATCCAAGTCACCGAGTGTGAAGGGAAGGGTGACACCAAATATCAGCGAGTTTTAAAGGACAAAGAAGTGATACAAACTTGTATTTGAACAACCCTTGATAAGATAAGTGTTATGTTTATGGAGCCTATTTTCATGTTAGAGTGTGGTACACCTTCTATGTGTTACACTCGGGTATTTTTACGGTAGTCCGCCTTGCCGCCTGTGGCGAGTCGGGGGCTTTGGGGCGAAGCCCCAAGCAAATTTTCATGGGTGGTTTATTAACCCATGGGTAATGGGTAACCGTTATGGGCTGTTTTTGGGCCCATGGTTTTTCGGTCTTTTGCCCATTGTTTTGATACCCACGGTTTTTTGCCCTTGGTTTTGATACCCACATTTTGTATCAAACTCGCTTATGATTGTCTATTTATATGGTCTTATGCATATGATAGATGTACAAGAAAATGTATTGCAGATGTGTTTTGAATTCGGATGTGAACTCGTAGAGTTTGTTGAGCATAGCTCCAAACAGATCTGGGTATTGTATTGAGAGAGCGGTGGCTTGTAATAAAATCTGAGCAAGTGATTCTTGGTGGATGTAGCCCAAATTGGGTGAACCACATTAAATACTGTCTCTTTGTGTTGTGTTATTTTATTCTGCAATTTTATTTGAGATCTGTAATAATTTCTGCATATTAGTTTCTACTGTTGCGATTATGTGAGGGATTATTCCACATATTTTATCCCTTATTTCCTAACAATTGGTATCAGAGCCTGGTTTGGTTTGCTAAAGTGTTGAATCGCAGGGAAAGTTTTTAGCTTGAGTGGGAGCTATGGCAGATGAAGGAAGATCTAGGGTTGATAAATTCAATGGGTAGAATTTCAGTCTTTGGAAGATGCAGATGGAAGATTACCTTTATCAAAAGGATCTTTATACTCCATTGTCTGAGAAGGTGAACAAACCCTCAAGTATGACAGATGCGGAATGGGATTTGTTGGATTGGAAGGCACTTGGAACGATCCGATTGAGTCTTGCATCTTCGGTATTATTTAATGTTTCAAAGGAAAAGACTACAAAAGATCTAATGGATGCATTAGGGAAGTTGTATGAAAAACCCTCTGCCTCTAATAAGATATTTTTAATGAAAAAGTTGTTTAATATGAAGATGTCTGAGAATAGTTCAGTAGCAGATCATTTAAATGATTTCAATACGGTAGTGAATATGCTAGCTTTGTTACAATAGAATTTGATGAAGAAGTTAGGGCTTTATTAATTATGTGCTCTTTACCTGAGAGTTGGAATAGCCTGGTAATGGCGGTAAGTAACTCGGTTCTAGCTAACTCGAAGTTGAAGTTTGAGGATGTTGTAGGGGTGATTCTAAGTGAGGAAATGTGAAGAAAAAGCTCTAGGGAATCTTCTACTTCAGGGAATGCTTTGACAGTGGAAACTAGAGGGAGACAGAAGAATAGAGGAAACCGTGGAAAATCAAAAGATCGGGCAAGGTCAAAATCCAAGAACAAGATTGTATGCTGGAATTGTGGAAAGCCTGGGCATGTAAAGAAGGACTGTTGGGAGCTTCGGGATAAGAAGAAACAACAAGAAGAAAACAAGGAGGCAAATGTGGCAACGGGTAATGTATGTCAGGATGCTTTGATTCTTTCTTTGCACAATATTACTAAATCTTGGGTTTTAGATTCAGGGGCTTCTTTCCATGCTTCTCCACATAGGCATTATTTTGTTGATTATGTTCAAGGATTTTGGGCATGTTTTCTTGGTGATGATGAGCCTTGCATAAAAGCATAGTTGGAAAAGGCTCTTCGAGTTAAGATACTGAGAATGGGAATACATGGTTATTGAAGGATGTCGACATGTGCCTACATTAAGGAGAAATTTGATATCGGCGGGCGGTTAGGAAGTGATGGTTGTCTTGTGATATTTACAGCTGAGACTCTTGGAAGGTTACAAGGGTGCTCTTGTGGTGGCAAGAGGTAAGAAGGTTGGAACCTTATATTTAACCACCGATAATACTAATGATTGTAATGTTGTGGCTTCGGATGCGAGATACAACATTATGGCACTATAGGCTCTCGATCATATGAGCCATAAGGGCATGAACATCATAAAGAATAATTTACTGGATATACGAAATAGGTTTGGATTTCGTGAAAACCGCATATATGGGAAACAAAAGTGATTATGGTTTCTCAAGGTTGGACCTATGAAGAAAGAGAGTAAGTTAGAGCTGGTACATTCTGATGTGTGGGGGCCGGCTCAGGTATCATCTCTTGGGGGTTCAAGTTATTATGTTACTTTTATTGATGATGCAACAAGAAAAGTTTGGGTTTATTGTATTAGAAACAAATCTGATGTATTTGACACTTTTGTTAAATGGAAAGCCATGGTAGAGAATGAAACAGTCTTAAACTAAAATGTCTCAGGTCGATAATGGAGGGGAGTATTGTAGCAATGAATTTAATGATTACTGTTCTAAGAATGGAATCCGCAGGCAAAAGACGGTTCCAGGAACTCCGCAGCAGAATGGGGTATCAGAAAGGATGAACAGAACAATAATGGAACGTGCTAGGAGCATGAGGTTACATGCAGGATTGCCTCTTTCTTTTTGGGCAGAAGCGGTGAGCATAGTTGTGTACTTGATAAATAGAGGACCCTCAAGTGCCTTGGATGGAGGCATACCTGAGGAGGCTTGGTATGGTAAGAAAGTTGATTATTCATTTCTTAGAGTCTTTGGATGTGAGGTGTTTATTCATATAGACAAGGATGATAGGACCAAGCTAGAGGCTAAATCAGAAAAATGTACTTTCATTGGTTATGGCGGTGATGACTTTGGATTTAAATGTTGGAGTATTAAGGACAAGAAAATCATTCGGTCTAGGGATGTGGTCTTTAATGAGAAAGTCATGTATAAGCAACAATTGCAGGAAAATAGGGAAGAATCCAAGAAAGAATATGTAGTGGTAGAGGATCTTCCGGATGGGAAAGTGACCCATGAATCAGTTCAGGAACCTACTCAACAGGAACCCCAAACTCCTACAGTGAGGAGGTCTTCTAGGGTAAGAAAAGAACCTGAACGTTTTTCTCCTTCTCTTTATTATTTATTACTCATTGATAGTGGAGAGCCAGAGAGCTTTGATGAAGCAATGTAGGTAGATGCCAGTAAGAAGTGGGAGAAAGCCATGGATGAGGAGCATAAGTCTCTCATGGAGAACTAGACTTGGGATTTGGTGAAGCTATCGGAAGGCAAAATAGAATTGCAGAACAAGTGGGTGTACAGAGTTAAAGATGAAGAAGGAGGAAAGAAAAGATATAAGGCCCGGTTGGTGGTCAAGGGGTTTGCACAGAAACAAGGTATAGATTTTGATGAGATATTTTATCCTATAGTAAAAATGACTTCTATTAGAATTGTTCTTGGAATAGTGGCAGTAGAAGACTTGCACTTAGAACAGCTTAGATGTAAAGACTACATTTCTCCATGGTGATTTGGAGGAGGAACTATATATGCAGCAACCAGAGGGCTATGAGGTCAAAGGTAAAGAGGAGATGGTGTGTAAACTGAAGAAGAGCTTGTATGGCTTGAAACAAGCTCCACGTCAATGGTATAAGAAGTTTGATAGCTTCATGATGGAGCAAGGTTATATTAGATGTCATTCTGACCATTGTGTGTATACAAAGAAATTTGAGGATGGAAGTTATATTATCCTGTGTTTGTATGTTGATGACATGTTGGTTGCAGGTAAAAACATGCAGGAAATAAAAGTACTCAAGAAACAACTAAGTGAATCCTTTGATATGAAGGATTTGGGGGCAGCCAGACAAATCCTTGGTATGAGGATAACTCGGGATAGGAAGGAACGGAAGTTGACTTTATCTCAGGAAGAGTACATTAAGAAGGTATTGGATAGGTTTAACATGCAGGATGCTAAACCGGTTGGGACTCCTTTGGCAGGCCATTTCAAGTTATCAAAGGAGCAAAGTGTCCCATAACAGAAGGGGAAAGAAACCAGATGTCTAAGGTACCTTACTCATCGGCGGTTGGTAGTTTGATGTATGCTATGGTGTGCACTAGGCTCGATATTGCCCATGCGGTGGGGAGTGTGAGTAGATTTATGAGTGATCCGAGTAAAGAGCATGGCGATAAAGTGGATCCTTCGGTATTTGAGAGGGACCATGGGGATAGTTTTGTGCTACGGTGGATCGAGATACCACTTACGTGGTTATGTAGATTCGAGACATGGTTGGAGATGTAGATAACGTAGGAGGAGCACGGCGGAGTTATATTTATACCGTAGGTGGGATAGCGGTGAGTTGGATTTCACGACTACGAAGTGGTGGCTTTCATCAACCACGGAGAGGCCGAGTATGTTGTTGCCACAGAGGCAAGCAAAGAGATGATTTGGTTACAACAATTTCTTGAGAGTGGGGCATAAGCAGGAGGAATGTAAGCTGCATAGTGATAGTCAGAGTGCTATACACCTAGCTAAGAACTTTGCTTTCCACTCCAGGATGAAGCATATACAGTTGAGATATCACTTCATTAGGACAACTTTGGAGGAAGATAAGTTGAAGTTGGAGAATATTCATACCACAGTCGAGAATCCTGCCAGACATGATGACCAAGGTGGTCACAAGGGATAAACTAAAGCTATGTTCAGCTTTGGTTGGCCTTCGCAGATGACAGTGAAGGGTTGAGAAGCTTGCTCAGAATGGAAATCAGTCTCCAAGTGGGAGATTGTTATGTTTGTGGAGCCTATTTTCATGTTAGAGTGTGGTACACCTTCTATGTGTTACACTCGGGTATTTTTATGGCATCCCGCTCGCCGTTGAGCGGGTCAAGGGGGTTCGGGGGCGAAGCCCCCGAAGCAAATTTTCATGGGTGGTTTATTAACCCATGGGTAATGGGTAACCGTTATGGGTTGTTTTTGGGCCCATGGTTTTTCGGTCTTTTGCCCATTGTTTTGATACCCACGGTTTTTGCCCTTGGTTTTGATACCCACGGTTTTGTATCAAAGCGCTTAAGCGATTGTCTATTTATATGGTCTTATGCATATGATAGATGTACAAGCAAATGTATTGTAGATGTGTTTTGAATTCGGTGTGAATTCTCAGAGAGTTTGTTGAGCATAGCTCCAAACGGATCAGGTATTGTATTGAGAGAGCGGTGGCTTGTAATAAAATCGATCAAGTGATTCTTGGTGGGACGTAGCCCAAATTGGGTGAACCACGTTAAATACTGTCTCTTTGTGTTGTGTTATTTTATTCGCAATTTTATTTGAGATCTCGTAATAATTTCGCATATTAGTTTCTCTTGTTGCGATTCGTGAGGGATTATTCCGCATATTTTATCCCTTATTTCCTAACAATAAGGTGATCTTGCATTTAAGAAACATAAGCATAAGAAGGATAAAGTGATCGATCCTCCCATGCTCACTAAGGAACAAGAAGGAGTAGCAGTTTCCATGGTTCATCATGCAACTCCATCACCAGAACAAAAGGATGTTCAAGTAAGTCCAAGTACACAACCAATGTTTTCGGCTTCAGCTTTATCTCTAGGAGGAATAATGGCTTATATTAATCAAGAAAAGGTGTCCCCAAGTAATGTCCCACCTAATCCACTAGATAGTTCTATGTTAGAACAAGAATTGAAGGAATTTGATACAACACCAGTTAAAAGTGTGCGTATACCTCTTATTGATCAATTACATGAATTAAAAAAATCCCAATTGACATAATAGATATAGACACAAATCAAAAGATTCATCTTCTTGAGGAATTTGAGGTACCAACTGAAAGACAAGTGGTGGAAGATGCAGTTATTCTCCAGTCAGGTGAAGGAGTGAAGGAATCCACCATGTACCAATTGTTGAGTTAGAAATTCCACCGTTAGAAGTAACTTTCTCATGTGATGAGGAGAACTTTCACTCGGTTAAAACAAAATAACATAGATTTATTTATTCAGAATACAAGGGTACTCAATAAGTTCAGGGAATTAGAGATTTTAAAGGAAGATCTCCCCCTTTGAGGGAAGGAGCTGATAAGATGGATCCTCTAGGAGTGAAATCCCCCCTATTACCTTCAAAAATACCTACTATAGGAATTGTTGATGAGTGGACCACTGCTGCTAGTGGAACAGGAACTTCCATGTCTACTTTGAAGCAGAAAATAGAAAAAACACTTCTAAAATATATGGAAAATGCTCCTATAACTTTTGCAATGCCAATCCAAACAAAATGAAATGGTTTGGCTACACAAGAGTCCCCTCCAAATATTTTACTAGGATCCTAGGGTACTGAAAAGATGATGAGAGGAGCCATGAAAAGTGCTAACATCCAATCCAAGTCACCGAGTGTCAAGGGAAGGGTGACACCAAATATCAAGCAGTTTTAAAGGACAAAGAAGTGATACAAACTTGTATTTGAACAACCCTTGCTAAGATAAGGTGATCTTGCATTTAAGAAACAAAAGCATAAGAAGGCTAAAGTGATCGATCCTCCCATGCTCACTAAGGAATAAGAAGGAGTAGCAGTTTCCATGGTTCATCATGCAACTCCATCACCAGAACAAAAGGATGTTCAAGTAAGTCCAAGTACACAACCAATGTTTTCGGCTTCAGCTTTATCTCTAGGAGGAATAATGGCTGATATTACTCAAGAAAAAGTGTCCCCAGGTAATGTCCCACCTAATCCACTAGATAGTTCTATGTTAGAACAAGAATTGAAGGAATTTGATACAACACCAGTTAAAAGTGTGGGTATACCTCTTATTGATCAATTACATGAATTAAAAAATCCCAATTGACATAATAGATATAGACACAAATCAAGAGATTCATCTTCTTGAGGCATTTGAGGTACCAACTGAAAGACAAGTGGTGGAAGATGCAGTTATTCTCCAGTCAGGTGAAGGAGTGAAGGAATCCACCCATGTACCAATTGTTGAGTTAGAAATTCCACCGTCATAAGTAACTTCTGAAGGCCAAACTACTTAAGAAATGAGGAAGCCATAAGTTCAAGGAGTTGTTGGTGGGGAAAGTATGGACACTGGGGTACTAGATTAAAAGGATCCCCAAAAGGAAACCAAGGTTACCAGAAGTAGTGAATCACCTAAAAAAGAAAATTCTATTGAAGAAAAGGTGATTGAAATTGTAAAAGAAACCACTACAAAGGAAAAGATTGATGATAGTCAGAGTGTGTAGGGTTTTTATAAAGGTAAAGTATCAGTTATTGAGAGCTAACATATAGTGCAACAAAAGGAGGTATTAAAAGAACAAAAGGAAATTGGTATACCAGTTCATGAGGATATCTCCACCAAACAACAACCTCTAAAGGAAGTAGAAACTATAGAAGGAAAATAATTACCTAAGGGAACAACGCCAGCCCAAGAGGTTCCCAAGGAAAATTTAGAAGTTACAACTACATCATTTGAGGATATAAATAGAGAACATGTTCCAAATGTTGATATGACTCAGAAGGAAGTTAGTCAACCCCAAATTCAAGATTAAGGAAAGAAGAAAGTGGGGGAAGTGCCAACACAATATGAACATGAGAAATCAACATTGGAAGTGGACAAAGTGCAACATAAGGGTCCATTAGTGCAATATGTTCAAGAAATGTCTAAAAAATTGGTGGTTGTCCCTGAAAAACCTCAACAAACACTGCAAGAGACAAAGGTGGGAACTACTCTTATAAAATGTTGGATAGGAGAATTGATTTCAGAAGAAGAAAAAGAAGAAGAGGTTTTACTTGTGAAAGCCATAGATCTTACAACCTTGGCTTTCCCAAAACCCACAAAGGCTCCAAAAAGGCTAGGGTCATCAATAAAACCCATACTGACCCATATGGATCAGAACCTTGGAGGTGGAAATCCCACATGAGGGGAAAACAAGAAGTGATATAACTGCAAGTGACTATAATGTTCAATTTATTCCTTTGGAAAAACCCTCAAGAGATGCACTAAAGCAAGAAGTTTCTGAAGTAGTCCATGGTTTGTTACACAAAGTGGACAAAGACAGGATATAAAAAATGCAGTTAAAAGAACGGGTCAAATCATTGTGTTCATGTCTACAATAGTTATATGGCCAATCCAATTAATTGCAAGAAGATATCTCTATTGATACTCCTGAAGTTGTGGGACATATTGAAGATGTTGTTAAAAAGGTTTAAATTGTTGATACTTGGGTGGAGAAGTTAATGGAAAAGGGGAAGAAATCCATTGAGAAAGCTAGGATGAAATATGAAGAGCTTAAGAGTAAGCTCAATGAAATCAATGAGTTAATTAAACAATGTGATAATGAGCTTTTCTATTTTTAGGGAATTCTCCCCAAGCTAAATCGTGTTACTCAATTAGACAAAGAATTGGCTGAGAAGGAAGGAATTGTGCCAATCGAATACATGGGAACTCAATATGCACTTGAATATTTGGCCAAACTTAGAGTTGAGGTTTTGAATGAAATCAGAGAAAAATGGAAATAGAGAATAAATGGGTTGAGAAGAGCATGGACAGTATTGATATAAAGCTAGAAAACATGGTATTTGATAAACTCAAAAAGAGTTATGATGATCTGAAAACTGACTTCTTAATCAATTATTTTGATAAGAATATCCAAAGAGAAAACTTTTCTTATGAAGTCATTGAGACACTAATGACTGTGGAAAACAAAATTTTAGAGTTAAAATCAAAATCATGAGAATATAAACAAAAGATAGATCAATGCGTGGATGCACTGAGCAGGCAAGCCTTGATATTTCAACACCATACAAGCCCAAATGAAGATGATATAAAAGAACTATTCTAGAAGTATGATGCGTATGGGGATAGGCAACCCAAGGAAGAAGAAGATGAAGATACAGACATGAATATTGATGAACAAGCATAGACTTTCTTTCCTTGAATTTTTTTCATCTTATTTCAATTATTACTCCAACCAAATTGTGAGACATCCTTGTGTCCTTTAATGTGTTCATGTCCATCCTGAGACCATCCAAAGTTCTACCCAATTCTATCTTCTTCTAAATAGAAGATACCTAATCCAAGAGATCTAAAACACCACTAAGAAATGTTGTTTTCCCTTTTATCTTATAAGGAATATAACTAGTAGAAGCGGGTTGATCGGGGAGCAACTAAAGTGGCTAGAATAGAAAGCACTATGGGTCTTAGACCCAATGGGACAAAATACTTGGAGCTGAAATCACCTTTGAACCTTCTTGTGAAAGGTGGATGTTCCCTTGGAGGGGGAATAGGTTGAGGTTCTGACAACTTGTGCTCCATCAAAGAAGATTATTTTTCTGAATGGATTGATGTCTGTAAAATGGACTTGCCTTTAGAAGTTGATGCCCTGGGTGTTGAAGAAATGAAGGCCTTAATTCCTCTTCATCTAAAATGATAATGGGAGGCTTAGAATTGGATTCTCTCCTTTTCATTCTTGCTGAAAGTGGTGTTGCAGATGGTTGAGATGACATAGGTCCCATTGGAACTTTCTCCAAAGAATAAATATGTTGCTCTAATTCACCCATATTACAAGCAATGACAAGCACAACATCAATTGAGTCTTATCATAGAGCACATAAGACTAAGAAGGAATCTCTTTTTGAACAAATATTTCATCACATAAGAAAGGAAATTCATATTCTAGTTGTTCTTGCTACAACAGGCCTTCTCTCAATCCAAATTTTTTCAACACCCTCGGCTTTTTTGATTCTCCCATCGAAAGAAGTGATAATACATATATTGAAATGCTAAAAAAATGATTAATCTTGATTAACCTCAACATGAGAGAAAGTTGAACTTCTTGGTGTGTCAAAATCCCTTTGTTGTCCCTTGGGTCAGCTATCTCAAACAAAGCCCTGACGAACGCTTCATCTAGGCCAGACAAGTCAAAAATATGATTTAAGTCCTCTGAAGATATTTCCTTCAAGCTTGCTACTACCACTACCCTTGAAATCACACCACCAAAGAAGTCAAAAATCTATCACGTTCAAAGGTAAAGAAAAAATGTATTTTAAAGGAGAGGCAAATGAGCCAAATTTATAGAAATAACTATACATGCGAGCTAAACTAGACATAATCATTACCATTAAATGAGAAAATATTTCTTACTCAGCTCGCACAAGGGAGATAAATGTGAAGCAAAACAATATCTTGCAAAAAGGATGATATTCAAATTAACATGACACAAAATAGGTAGAAAACGTCCAATTCTAAGCAATGCAAAGAAGAGTGTGCGTATCCCAAGGAAATTTGTGAAAACTAAGAATGATTAATAATCACATTAAGCCATTCTAGAGGCACCCAGGAGTTATGGAAAGGAATTTCCAATCCAACCCAGAAGAAGCATAAATTGATGATGTCTAGATAAATGATATAAGCATTTTATTCGCCACATAACAATACAATAGACACTATCAATATTTGCGACACTTTTCTCCACTTAACATAACAAAGATAAGATACTCCAAAAAAAGAATCAAAAAGTATTCCTTGGGAATATCCGGTAGAAAATTTTAGATTTTGGGGGGAAAAACTCAAGGAATGAAAAAATAAGTTGTATAGATATGAGAGGCATGTTCTTATATTGGGGGATTAAATTTTTGTAAAATTTTAGAAAAGAAAGGCGTAAACTAAGAGAAACCATTTTTCCAAGAACTTGTTTGAAAACTGTTAATTTCTTTAGCTTTCAAATTGAATCATGTCAAGATGGTCACAAATGTACTGACCATTGACAAACATTGAGAGTTAAATGAAAATTTCGCTTGTTGATGAATTTGATGAGTTCTGAGTTAATTGTGTTTGATCATTAACATTGGCGAGTCTATTTTTAAGTTGAGATATTTCCAAGTGGTTATTCATGTTCCTCCTGTAATCTTATGTTGGGAATCCCTCTGAATCACACAAGACCTCATTCTTATGGTAACATTGTGGTAATTGCAATTGCGTTGTGAGGAGAGCTTTCATTTCATTATGCAATAAACAATTTTAAATTCAATTTGTTTCCATTTTGTTTATGAAGGTTGTTTGTAAGTCTATGAGTGTATCTTAGGCGTGATAAATTAGGGATCATTGATGTTTTATTGAGTGTTTGACATGAGATTTTATGTTTAAATTCTCAGAGATTGTGTGAAACCATGTATTCTTGGGCTTCCATGGGTGCACATATTCTGGTTGAAGGTTCAATGTTAGTTATTTGAAGTGTTATTATCCTCTCATCTAACAGATCTTCGACATTTGTTAAAAGTTCTCAAAGATTTGGTATAATCAACTTTATCTTGTTTAATTCCCCAACAAAATACATCCATAATTGATAAATCCTACAAGAACCACCCCTATTTGTACTTCTTATCCATAAATGCTAAGGATATTTGTTGAATTTACCCATCCTTTACCCAAAATATGTAGGAGCAAGTTGGTTTTATTGTTGTCTTTAGTAACTTGAACCTTGTCTAGGAGACATCTACATTTTCTAGGGTGACAACTCATGAGAGTTAGATTATGTTACATTGACCATGTTTTCTCAAGGTTATTTCTCAATGTCTTAAAAGGATACTCAAATATTGTTGATCCATTCTCTTCCCTTACAAACACAGGTTATAAAACGGGTCCTCTCACCCTAGTTGAAGGCAAAATCTAAAGTAGTAGGGTATGTTAAACCCTTAGCATGGTGATATCAATTTTTTTGCAAGCTCGAGTAACAAAGAGATAGTTAGATCCCTCCCTAGCTACAAAATGATTCAAATTTTGATCTATCTTTCTCTAAGCATCCCGCTCAGCCTATTGATGCTTCTTGAACTTCAAAGGGAGAACCGATTTGGGTACCAACACCGCTCTGGTGCCATTTCTAGGAATATTTGTGCAAATACAGATAAATATCAACCTCTGGTAACATATTAAAATGTTTAGATGCAAATACATGGTCTAGACATCATCCTTTGTTGAGATTTACTGAAAAATGAGCTTGATCAAAAGTTATTTGCTTGATATTTTCCTAGTTTAAGAAAGCTTTCCATTAAATTTGCTTGGCTAAGGGTAAATACTGACAAAGGATGCTTAGATTTGTTAAGTTTCAGTTGACAAGTCATTTGCAATGATTTACACATCTAAGGTACAAGACCTTAGTGGCGACTCCACATTATTCGAAATTTTGATAAATACCAGTCCCTCAAGTTTCAATAATTTAAATTTGTCATTAAGATCTATAAATATGGAAGGAAGAAGGTCCTTATTCAAGACAAATCCTACTAGAAAATTATTTCCAGAGCTAGGAAGGAAAAATCCAAATAAGAAAAAAGTCTGGAGAGCTTTGGGAGATCAAAGGTTAGAAGAGAAAGTAGTGCATGTGGTTGAAAGTGATCACCTTTGATAGAGGAGTATTTTAGCTCCTCAGATAGTTCTGGATCAAGAAGTCCCTGCATGAATTTTTACACTCCAACTGGTGAGGGGCCTTCATTTACAACTGGTATAGGTATTCCTCATCTCCCTCCATTGCTACTCAGAAGTAATAGAGTTTTATGTGAAATTGAATCTTTAAAGGATCATTACTTTGAAGACCATACACCATTTCTGAAATACCCCTATCCCACACCATTTTAATCCTCCTATAGGATCACCTCCTCACAATAACATGGCTCAACCTCCACCTAGACCTCTATTTGTTGTAAATGTCTTTGGGCCCATAGATTTTCGCAAAGTATGGTGGGTTATCCTAATGTAGTTCCACAAGAAGTAAGGAATAGATTTCCCAAGTTTCAAGGAAATAATGTTATTATTGGTGATCAACACCTAAGACTTTTTGTGAATACTATGGAGGATTTCAAGATTGAACATGAAGATGTCTATGTAAAACTATTTATTCACACCTTAGAAGAGGATGCTCGGGATTGGTATAAATCCTTACTAGCAATTCAATTGACTCATGGATTGAGATGAAGAATGAATTTAGATCACAATATGGGGATAAGACTGACCCCGATTTCTTCTATCTAAATTTGAGAACATAAAGAAGAATCCCAATGAGCCTGTTCAAGACTTTAACACTAGATTCAACAAAACTTTAACTAGATTGCCCATAATTTTGAGGCCAAGTGATGAATCATGCCTAATAAATTATTATGATGCTTTTGATAAGAAATTTGCATATTATTTGAGGGATAAAAACCCTAGGACCTTAAGGCAAGATTTCTCTATGGCAGTGCAAATTGAAAACAATATAAAGCAATTTGGACAACTTCATATGTAACATTCCCATTTTAAGACTTTAGAAACAAGGGAATTTTTTTTTACACAATGTTCTCTGTTCTAAATAAAACATAATTTAGAACACACATTCCATGCCAATCAATCTCATAACAGATAACCATATGCAGCTGTAAATGACTCGGTAAACTACCGATCTCTCATTTCATGACTTGGTTTCTAACCAATCTCTCATGTTTGTCTTTAAGTATTGAATACTTTAAGTATACTACGTATACTTGGTTTTCTTACCCTATTCTAGGTACTGAGTGATCTGTTTAAAGAACCTATCTGAATATTTGTTACCAATATTCATCTGAAATCATGTTCCTTAAACTAGGTGACATAGGACAACGCAACTAGCCAAAACTTGCGATACTTTGGCCAAATATTTCCAACATACTGTTCATGTTATTATTCCTAGACAACATGTTCGTCAAATGGAATACGTCCTTCACCTCACTCTTTTGTTATCTAGAATGGTCTTTACTGACTTCTGTCAGTCCACTTGTCCTAGGTTTGACCCTAACCCAGGTTAGTGACATAATTTGGTATAGGGAACCACTCACGATGACTTAGGGTATATGAGCATGCTCAACCGACCTAAGTCAATCGAATGTGCCTAGTTACCCTAAGTCATAGAGAGCTACTTCCTATTCTAATTCATACTACTAACTTGACCTAGAGAGAAACTAAGTTCAATTCTAGATGTGTGTAGATCTAGATGAACTAATGTGGAAGGGTGTTGCATGTGCCCACATCTGACCAAACTACTTCATCACGATGTACATACCTCTAGGAGGTCATTAACACATAATTAATTTTTGGATTAAGATTCATAATACAACAACCATGCAAAACCCTAAATCCAACAATCCTTAAGTTCTTCATCCAGATTGATTTAATTAAAATTAAAGAACTTCATTAACTCATGATTGCTTTTATGTTCATTAACCTTGGCTTGACAAGCAAATAATTGAGAACAGAACAACATACATCATAAGGTTAATTTAATGTAACTCAACTGTTCAAAGAAGGTGTATTAACCCAACAAGTTCAGTTAGAGTAGACTTCATAGGGATTGAAGTCTAAATGATTAATGATCATAAACACCATTCATTTTCTTTACATTCTTTTGAGAGAAGAAGAATCTTCCTCTTTATGGTTAAGTGTTTAGGGTTTATCATACCCTTTTATCTTTCACACCTTCTATAATTTAATTGTATGTTCATTTTACATCCCATTACTATATTATATTTGTTTAGATAAAGAACGTCATCTTATGCAACTTAGCAAGTTGCATCCTAGTAAGGGAGATTGAACTATTTCCCTTCATCCAACTTATTAAATGACAACAAAAATAAGGATACAAACAGATATAAAGAATATCAACAAGATAGTATTCCAATTTCCTTCATAAAATGTACAAGAGAAATTACACAACAATTTGAAGTAAATCTCCAACTTTTTAATTCATAATGATAGAAATACACAATTTACAAGACTATGCATTTCAGACCTACTGCATGTCAAACAACATCAAGATCATTAAAGAATACAACTTTCTTTTTCATTACAACTCAAGAATGAATCAAAGTACTCTATAAAAGAGCCAGACTTTAAATCAACCAATACATCATAAAAGTTATTGCCTTCCTTTATCACTTACAAAGTCCATCTGCAAAAATTGCTAGCATGGGTCAGTTCATTGAACTGAGCATGATAAGCACTAAGCATTAAAATGAAGTGCCTTTAACTAATTGTTTCATTAAAACAACTCTGCTTTTATGAAACAACAGGTGTAATTATACAAATAAATCCTAAGTAATAACAACCATAAAAGAAGCACAAATAATCAATTTGAATTCACTTTTTAGGAAAAGATCATAATATAATCAAGCAAACTACTGCATTATATCAGATAAGTATTGCCCAAAACAATTACTTGTTCATATCAAATAACAATTCCTATCAATTAATTATTTCATAATTCTTTCTGAATTTGAAATACATAATTAACTTCACTATATAAACAAAAAGAGTTACTTTCAGAAGCAAAGACCTTCTTGTTCATCTTTACAAAGTTTCAAGAAAACATGTACAATCAAGTTCATTCCAGATCATAACGTTTTTAGGATGAATCATCTGACAACTTAAATAAATAAGAGATTCACAATTCAGATGAGGTAGCCTAATTCTAGGACAAATATATAGCCTAGGTTCTTAGATTAGGCCCCTTATTAACATTAGAAAAGTATTTCCCAATAACAATGTTTCACTTCAATTAACTGAAACAATTATTATTTTCCTTAAATACAATTTAAATGGAGAAGTAAGTAGTAACAATTACTACTCAATTACTTTAATAAAAGTAATGCAATTGATTCAATTAAACCTATAACAGGTTTATATAAAGAAAGGAAGAACGAAACTGAAAGGTAAACAGTTTACAACTTCCTTTATCATTCGGTTAAACCGAATTCCCATATGCATCTTCAAGAAAAGAAGAATCCACATCCTACCCTACAGTTTCCAAAAATAACAATGGAGAGCTTATCTCTGAGAGTGGAAGAGGAAAGAGTTATGCATTAGAAGGGATTTCTAATGTTCATTCAAAGAAATAAGGTAGTAAAAAAATTAAGTACAGACCATTCACAATGCCCACTATTCTTTCAAGAGATAGAATCAAGTACTGAAAGATATAGAACTGATTACATACATAATTGTATCATTCAAATAAACCTACTAGGAGATTCACCTTAAATAAACAACAACCGTTAACATGATACTTAATTCATTCCAAGAAGGATGCGTGAAACAAGCATAGGTTAAATAATTATCAACTCACTACCACCTTAATGAATTATTCTACATCATTGAAGATTCCAGTCAGTGATCCAAAAACCATTCAGAGAAGGAAGAAATCATCCTTTGAGTGTACAGAAAAGAGTCCATCTGAAAATAATTTCAAACGATGCATCGAAAGGATAACATGACTCAGCCATTGAAGAACAGTTAGCCAAAGCAAGAGGTTAAGATTTCCTTTCTAAAGGATGGGCTCATTGAACACCCCCATGAAATTGACAAAACGTTTGATTCCTCCCAATCAAACAGAGATCAAGAAAGCTTACAAGAATGATCTGGTTTGTTCCACATACTAAAATAACAATCCAAGAGTTGATTATACATTCAACGAATCCCATGAAGTTACAACAGTCGGATCTTAACATGTTACATTAACAAGTTACCAAGAAGTTTCTCACTCTGGCAAGTAGGTTTACATCACCACATCCAAGTCCTAAAATGTTAAGGACAAAAAAAAAATTGAACTTAAGAAAGTCGAACAGAGCTAAGAAGTTAATCACAATATCGACTTGGAGAGGGCCGACTACCAATGTATTTTAAAACAAACAGAACTTCAACAAAAGACAACCATCTCATCTTCCAAATTCCAATTAATCCAGTAATCATTTTACAGAGTTTTGGGAAAGAGAATTCCAGTACAAAACAACCAAAGTTTAAGTCAAAATTTCATTCTCATCTCCTCCCGAGCTCAAACCGTATCAGTAAATCCAAATACCATAACTTACTCAGCTCCCATCACATTTAAGGTTCAAAGCAGTGGAGATTTAAACAGTATAGAATAAGAGCAAGTTATTCATTCACAGTTTTTATACAAGTTTGAGTACAGAATACAGACAATTTCATAAATCCTCATTCACCCATTAACCCCCTTTTTTTTACACGAGTTCGAGTCCATTCCATAAATCAAAGTATACAAATACAGTCCCGAAAAGGAGTATTTTACTTCTACAAACAAGATACGACATAGAAGGGTATTCTTCTACCTTCCAAAACATTCAAAGGCATTCAATTTGAACAATGCAAGTTTACCCAATACGGTTGAAAACAAGATATCCATTCCTTGCTTTCATACAAGTTTGAGTTCATGAAAAGATTTGAAATATATACCCATACAGACCAAAAAGGAGTAATACAACTTTAATAACTCAAAGATGCATCAGAGAAGGGTATTCATTTACCTTCTAATTTCATTTAGAGACTTCTAGTTTGAAGCTCAAGGAAAAAACAACTTACTTAAACCTTTTTTTTAGCAAACAAAGCAGAATACATATTCAATCAAAAATACTCAAGTCTCAAACAACCCTAAGTGTATTTCACCATTGACTCATTTAGAGAAAGCACCCAATGATAATATTATCATGCAAAGGTTCCATAAACCAAGAAAACAGAGATTCTTCAGCAAGAAAAACAAGTACCCATAACAAAACAAAAAGCCATTTATCTCATGAGAGTAGAGTTCCTTTAATGGAACATTTTGAGAAAAGCAAGAAATCTTAATGGATAGAGCCTATCATGCCTGATAGTGCTTCTGTCGATTCAAAGAAGACTTCTAGCCGAGCCTCCAAAACTTCTTCTTCTCCAAGCAAGATCAACAACCAAAAACTTCTTTCTCAAATGTCTCATATACTTCCCTTGAATCGAAAATAGACCAAGGGAATCAAAAATAGCCACAAATTGAAAATAGAACTGCTGGTTCGAAGAACCAGATAGCTCCATGCAGATAAAAATCGAAAGCATGAATGACCAAACAACCTCCAACAAATCTTCCCGCATGATTTCCAAGGCGGTTTGCTCGCCAAAAACGAGGTTCATAAATGCCATTAATTCCCAAACTCCTGCCTATCTCTCCATGCCACCGCCATCCAAAATTGGTGAATCCTAATTCAACTTCTGCATGCATTACTAAATTTTAGTGATGACTCCACGTAGACTTCCACTAAATTTACATGCCTCTGCCTAAACTGGCAGTACGTTGTCCATTTATTTCAAAAATCAAATCAAATTAATAACTTAGGAACCGTCGCCAAGCTTCCAACTTTCCATATGACCCTTAGGTCCCCTTCCAACACTTCATTAGTTTAGGATAGATACCATTAGCTTAGGATATGACCATAGGATAGTTTAGAAGTATTTACCATAGGTTTACAAACATTACAATAGGTAAATTTCCATCCTAGGATAGGTCATACTTCACAACAATTTAGTATTAGGTATTAGGTTAGAAATAGACCTAGCATCACCTTAGGTTATTCCCCACATCCCAACTTAGAACATGCAACTTAGGATAGGATGTTATCCCAAATAAAGTAGACATAGATAGAAAATAGGTACATTTACCTTAGTTTAGAATCCCGTTAGGATAGATCTCATAGGTCTAGGACTTAAATTTTCCTCAATAGTCCTAAAGCAGGCCTCGTTCCACTTAACGCTGTTAAGTGTCCTGAAGAGATCAATCAAAAATATCTAAGCACATAACATACAATAGAATGCAGGCATGATCTTTCAAGAAGATAAAATAATTTGTAAACATACAAGAGTTCAGTCCATTATGTCCTCCAACCTCTGAATGTTAGTTTACCATTCAGATCAGGTAAGAAGATTTAGACCGGAGATCGGAGAGAAAACATGGGATCAAGAAATAAACAACCCAAGAGAAAACAAATTGGTCCCTGACCCTTTAGCTTAGAGTTTCTATGATAGAAGAAAATCATGTTATTGAGTGGTGTGATAAATGTTTCTTACCACATTCCCCATGTGATCTTAATGAATAAAGTGAAGAGGTTGATGATGAATGCTTCTTTTGGTGATGTGTGCATGATGGAGTCCCTAATAGTCCACAACAAGGAGCCACTTCTACTATGAATTAATGAAGTGTTAAGATGTGGAAAGTTTTGGAACTTGCATAGACCGGTATCTCCTCTTCCTTCTACTAGTGATCTTGATGTTGATATGGTTCAGGATTTTGACTTACCCAATCATGATTTTGAGTACTTAAGGGCATTGATGATTAAGAAATATGATGGTGGAATCCCTTCTGAGGAGGATAACAAGTTGTTAATGAATGTAGTGGTGGCCCAAGAGAAATAATATAATCTAAAAAAAAGGTTGTTAAAATGGGAGGGCCACAACCCAAACCAAAACTCCTCTCCTCACTAATATTCCAAAGGATCCCCCAAGAAAGATGTGTAACCAAAAATCCAGCTAATGCCAATAAACCCAACAACCCTACCCAAGCCATGAAGAACCTTATACCACAAGAAAAGGAAATTACCCTACCTCTTAATACAACCTTACCCAAGTATACCCCCTATGATATGGCCCAAATTTTGAGTCAAATCAAGGTCATTGTACCTATTTTGAGTTTTTAGGATCCTTGAGCACAGAAGAAGAGAATTTGAGTACTTGGGATTTAAGGAGGAGGTAATATCCCCAGGAAAAGATGTTAATAGTGTAGATATCCCTCCTGTCATTGAAGAAGTGGAAGTGCCACAGCATTGGAGAATTTTGGGGAATCCCCTGAAGTATATCTAGGCACTTCCCTTGTTGAATCCCAACTTGATGTTGATCCATTTTACACTACTTTGATTATTAAAGATAGACTTGTTCACAATTATATGTTTGATTTAGGGCTTCATGTAATGTGATGCCTCTTGAAGTAATGAATGAATTGAACATCAAGGTAACAAAAATCCTTTGGAAAGTGCATTGCTATGGATTCAAGGAAGTACCAGTGATTGGGTATGTGAAAGGTTTAGTGGTGCAATTGGTAACTTATCCTGGTAAGTTTTTAACCATGAATGTAGTCATTATGGATTTCCCTACTAAATGGGGTATGTTATTATCAAGAAAGTGGGCTGCTAGTGTGGGTGGAAGTGTGTAGATGGATATGTCATATGCCACCATACCAAGTAGAAGGGAACCTTGTCAAGTTATATGGTGAGAAAAAGATGTTACATCTGATTGAAGACCCTAATAATGCTTCTTATGAAGTATTATATGTAGATGTAGATGTTAACAACTTTTTTGGCTATGTGGATTTTGAGGAACATGGTATTAATAAGAGTAAGTGTCTTGAACAAGTTGGTATCCCCTGGACTTTGATGTTTGATGGAGCTTTCTCCAATTTGGGAAATGGTGTTAGAGTTGTCCTTGTGTCTCCAAACCAAGAGATTTTTAATTTCTCCTTTAAACTTAAATTTGAGTGCACAAATAATATTATAGAGTATGAGGCATTAATTTTGGGTTTAAGGATTGCATGGAGATATGGTATCAAGGACATAGTTGTTAAAGGAGACTCAAAGTTGGTGGTCAAACAAGTTAGAAAATTGTATGCTACAAAGAATCAAAGGATGAAACAATATAAACATGCAGTTTGGGATTTTATTGAAATGTTTGACTCCTTTAATATATTGTATCATGACAGAACTCAAAATGTTGCAGTAGATAGGTTGGTAGTGCTTGGATCTAGGTTTGAAAATTACATTATTTCTCCTTATTGTGATTATGATATTGAAGTATTGTCAAGACCATATGTCCCTGATAATGTGAAACATTGGAAATTTTTTGAAGATGATGCCCAGGTTCAAAGGTTTTTGTAGAATGAAGGAGAATTTACCAACCAATGTATGGACTGGGAACCAATGGTTTTATTTGTGATGGTAAAGGAAACCCTGTTTGGAAAAGATATCATTCAGTTAAAAACCAATACCATTCCTAGAGGGTTGGTTGCTTTAGAATCAAATTTTGATAATGTTGATAGGGTGGTTCATAGACACATCTTTTCTTCAAGAGATGTTGAAGAATTTAATTTGGGAACTAGAGAAAACCTAGAAAAGTATGGCTAGGAAGTAATTTGAGTAAGGAGGAAAATAGTCCTATTTTGAGTTGTTGAAAAAGTACCAAGACTACTTAGCATGGTCTTACTCAGAGTTGAAAGCATATAGGGAAGATATTTTTCAACATGAAATACCTTTGGAACCTAATGCTAAACCATTTAGGAAAAAGTAGAGGCCAATTAATCCACTCCTCTCCCTCAAAATGCAAGAAGAACTAAAAATTTAAGGGATGGAGGGATAATACAACCAACAAGATATTCTTCATGGGTGGAAAATTTAGTGCAGTAAGAAAGAAAAATGGAGACATAAGGTTGTGTGTGGATTTTAGGAATTTGAATAAGGCCTCAATTAAATATAACTATCCATTTGCCTAATATGGATAACATGTTACAATTGGTCATTGGGTCTGAGTTGTTTTCCACATTAGATGGATTCTCAAGGTATAACCAGGTGGTTGTAAAGAAATAAAAAAGAATCAAAACTACTTTCACCACTCCATGGGGTACCTATGTATATGAGAATTCCATTTGGTCTGATGAATGTTGGGGCACTTTTCAAAGAGCCATGGATGTTGCATTCTCATGTTATATCAATGATTTTATTGTTGTTTATCAGGATGATGTGATAATGTTTTCTAGGAAGAGGAGTGATCACTTGGAACATGTGGAGAAATATGTTGATGAGGTGTAGAGAATATGGCATCTCATTGAATCCTAAAAATTGCCATTTTGGGGTTCAAAAGGAAAATTTTTGGGGCACATTGTGTCAAAAGAAGGGGTCATGATTGATCCTGAAAGGGTGGAAGCAATTGGTAAAGTTCCTGTCCCAAAACTAAGAAAGGGATCCAATCCTTCTTTGGTCAAATAAATTTCATTAGGAGATTCATTTCTAATTTTTCAAAATGACTATCCCCATTACAAATCATGTTAAAGAAGGACCAGATTATCAAATGGGAGGAAGGAGCTCTCCAAGATTTCACTAGAATTAAAGAAGCATTGAAAAATGCTCCAGTATTGGCAACCCTTGATTATAAGAAGGATTTTCAAATATTCTCTTTGCATATAAAAATATTATTGCATCTTGTATTATTAAAAAAGGATGAAGAAGGAAATGAAAGGCCCATTGCCTTTTTAGTAAAGCATTGAAGGAGATGAATTGAAGTATACCATCATGGAGAAGCAAGTTTTTCTTTGGTGAGAGCAACTAAAATTTTAGGCCTTATATCTTGAGCTCTAAAATTTTTCCTATGTTCCCCACACTATGGTCAAAGACATTTTATCAGAAATGGATATTTCAGCAAGAGATGTTGTTGGGTGAACAAGCTGTAAGAGTATGACATGGATATATAACCACCAAGCTGGTTAGAGGTCTAGGCCTTGTAAAGCTAATGGTAGAAAGCAACCTGCAGGTGATGGAAGTCAATGAAATTGAGGAAGGAAATATGGATGTCCATGAGAAGTTAATCAATTCCACATGGTATAAGGACATAATATTTTACCTCAGGAATTTGGAGTGTTAGAGGCATCTAGATAAAAATCAAAGAAGGACACTCAAACTAGCCTCCCAAAAATATATCATAACTAATTATGGGTTGGCTTGGAAGAATCTTGAAGGGATTCTTTTGAGATGCATCACAGAGGAAGAGGCTCCCAAATTGATTTATAGAATTCCATGGGGGAGTATGTGGAGGTCACTTTTCTGGAAGAGTAACTACCCACAAGATCTTAAGGGTAGGTTATTGGTGGCCCACACTTTTCAAAGATGCAACCTTGTTGGTTAGAAATGTGAAAGTTGTCAAAGGTTTCAAGAAGAATGAAAGCTTCAGGTGCTCTACCCTTACAACTAGTGTCAATAGAAGCTCCTTTAAACAATGGGGCATGGATTTTATTGGAGAGATCTCAGATCCCTCAAGTGTAGGGCACAAATGGATATTAGTGGCCACTGATTATTTTACCAAATGGGTTGAAGCTATCCCCACTAAAAAATAAACTCATCAAATTTTCATGGATTTTATCTGAATCATATAATTTGTAGGTTTGGAGTACCTGCAAAAATAGTTGTTGATAATGCTATGAGATTTCAAGCTAAGCCATTAGTAGCTATGTGCCAAGAATATGGGATAAATATGACATATGCATCTAACTACAATCCTCAGGGGAATGGTCAAGATGAATCAAGCAATAAGAATTTTCTTAAGATAATTAGAAGAACATTGGAGGTTAATAAAAGGAAATGGGGTGAGAAGTTGAAATTTTGATTTATGGGAAGATATAATCACTACCAAAAGAGCCACTGGAAAGATTCCATTTGAATTAGTTTATGGAGTCCAAGATCTCTTTTACCCCTACATATAGTTATCTTCTTATCAATTCATACAACAACTTGAGGATGAAGAGTGAACCCCTATGAAGCTAGGATTAATCAAATAGTTGAGTTGGATGAAGAAAGAAGGGAGTCTCACCAAAGACATCTAAGATTTTCAGAGAGAAACTCAAGAAATTGTTTGATAAAAAGGTGACCCTAGAACTTTTAATGTTGGAGATCTTGTCTTACTATGGGATACAGGCATGAGGATAAGGGAAACATGGTAAATTTGATGCTTTATGGATGGGTCCATATTCCATTGACATAAGAATTGGTGAGCATACATTTTTCCTAAAGGACTGGATGGAGATTTGCTTGAATTTCCTATTAATGAAGGCATTTGAAACACTTCTTGGATTGATTACAAACAAGGTATGAATCATTGTATAGTGTATAGTATTTTTTTTTTTTTTTTACCTTTTTTTTTTGTTTTTTTTTTCCTTTTTTTTTCTTGGTCTACAGTGACCAGTTTCCTCGGTTTCTTGGATTTGTTTTTATGAAGTGTGTTGATGTTGTTTGACCTAGTGTGTACTTTGAATGACTTGTAACCCAATGGATCTAGGAACTTAGTTTTTATATGTTTGGTTTGTATGGTTCTTGTGGCACCCACAGGGGTGCCCATCCCGAGTTGGAGCCGAGTGTTAGTGCTTGATTTGATCTCACCCTTTTATCTAGTGTATGCCTTTGAAAAATTTCTTGACTAGTTTTCTCATATAAAAACATGTATTTGAAGATGTAATCATGTTGAATGTGAATGAAAACCTTGTGTTTAGGGCATGAATCCTCTTTTTGGTCAAGGAACATGTTTTAGTTGTGTTTCCTTTGAAAATCCCTATAAAAAGTTGGTCATGAATTGGGTGTAATCTTGAAAAATATCCTTGTATATCATCCTTTGGCCATTGTTACAAATTTCATACTTTTCCACCACCCAAAGATACGTGGCATGTTCCCATTGGTTGTGGTGTTGTGGGATTAATTTGTAAAGTTACAACAATTACATAATATTTACAAAATGCAAACTTAGCCCCGAGGCCCGATGAATATTCCTAGGAATATATTCAAAGTCAAATGATGCAAAACAAGAAGTTGACCCCACTCCCGAAGAGGTATACATGTTTAATATGATTAGAGTGGGGAATGGGGCCGATGATGTTTTCTTAACATTAAGTCAATAAAAATGCAAAGTGTAGCAAAAAAAATTTGAGACCCACCAAGGACACGTGGCATATTCTTAAGAAAAGGTCAGAGAAGTGGGGCTTTGGGTTGAAATGGTAGTTTTGTGTTCGATCAGGAAAATAGATAGATATGAAAAAAGGTCCCATAGCTCCGCTACCTTCAATATTTAAACATGTGTCAGATTGTAATAAAATTCAAGGGTGGGTGATCGGGTCAAATGTGTAAACTTGTTTGCATTTAAAAAGTAGTGCAAAAATACAAAAAGACTCCCCGAGCCACATAACATGGAATTGCTCCATGTGGATGACCCACATTTAAAAAGGGGAGGTAGACATGATGATGGCCATGATTCAATGCATTTATGGTTGCCACCATTAATGCATTTTTTTGCACAAATCAAGGCAAAATTATTTAAAGTATTCAAACACTTTGAGCTTTTTATTATCACATATGAGGATTTGGATACCCTTGCTATCAAAATTTTTAGAAGAAAAAGTGAAATCAATTAAAGAGCATCGATTGGGAGCTGAAGGCTTGAAAATATAAGAAGAAAAGGTGAACTACATGGACATTTACACAAGAAAACTAGTAAGGATTGTACTCTCATACTTTCATTATTTTTACTCCACAATTTGCAAAGAGATTAAAAGTAGAAGCTAGGGCATAAAAGATGAAGACATTTCATTAGGTTTTCATGTCACATCTAGAATTACAGTGATTTGGATAAGATTACAGACATGGATTTAATGAATGTTGATTTGAATGAATTCTGCAAAGATTGAATAGCCTAGAAAAAAGTGAACTCATGAAGAAATCGAAGCCAAGTAACATTACCTCAAGTTGGTGCCATACCTCCCTCTGTGCATTTCCCTGAATTGGTGAGGCTTTGTGCCATGAACTATAATCTAAAAAAGAGAAGTCTTAGATGGGAGTGGTGAAGTAGTATTGACTTTAACACCCAAGGCCTTTCAGGATAATGTTGAACTTACTAGTAATCAAAACTCGATAACCCTAGGTGTTGAATTATCCCTTAAATACTATGAAGCCAAGAAGAGAGACTATGCTAAACTTATAAACACTAAGTGGTTGTTAGCAGATAAGAAGGTAACCACCAGAATTCCCAAGAAATTGGTTAGGGCACAATTTGTGGAAGAAGTGGAAGATGTAGTTGTGTTGCTAAGTAGGATGGTTGGTTTGGAAACAACAAATGAATTCAAAGAATGGATGTGCCCATATATGTGGATTGTTTTAGAAAGGAAAGGGAGAATTTTTTGGGAAACCCTTATTGTTGATTCAATTCATGATCATCTTCTAGCACTAGCTGCAAAGATCAAAATGGGTGGTGTTGGGGAGCTCGAGTTTTACATGATGACATATCTAATTTACAATATTATAGGCCATAGACATTTCCCTAGCCTTATACCACATGCCCCTTTCAAAAAAACAAAAATTCATGAGGTTTATCCCCAATTACAATTGAGTAATTGGAAGGAAATGTAAGATTGGTGAACGATACATTTTTACACTATCATATGCTTGTTCAAACTTGAATGGGAGCAAATATAGAATATCAGAAGAAGCTAGAAATACAATAATGGAATATGGTTGCTTCTTTATTTAGTATAGGATATTCACTTACATAAGATCCAGTGGATTTGAGGGACAACCATGCAAATTACCAAGGTATTTAGATGATAAGATGGCTTTATGTGAGTTGAAAGAAGACAATTAACACCTGTTCATAAGATGATTTTGGGAGACATAAGACAAACATCAAATTTCCCATTAGGATTGGAAGGTATTCTTCCCCTCTATTATAAAATCTAGGTTGATGGAGGAGGAAATGGAAAGGTTTGATATGGAGAAATTTGAGGTGAGGTCTAGCTATGACATTAGATGGGTGGTCAATACTTTGGAAAATTCTTTTGAGCATGAACCTCACTTTGAGGACTATTGGATGAATTACAGAGATGAAGAGGAAGTTAGACTCAAGGGATTTCTCAAGGATGACCCTCACACAGATCATTGATTTTAAAATTTTGTAGTGCCTGAGGAATCATGGATGACCAACAAATTGTGAGTCAATTTTATATTGATCAAAAAATAGAAGGACAACCAATGACCCCCATAAAATGGGATGAAAAGGAATCAGATGATCAGTATGGTAGGATTTTTCATGTGATGAGGAGAAATTTGACTTGGTTAAAACAAAATAACATAGATTTATCTATTTAGAATACAAGGGTACTTAATAAGTTTGGGAATTAGAGATTTTGAAGGAAGATCTTCCCCTTTAAGGAAGGAGCTGATAAGATGGATCCATTAGGAGGAAAATCCCCCAATTACCTTAAAAAATACCTACTACAAGGAATTGTTGATGAGTGGACCACTGCTGCTAGTGGGACAGAGAACCTCCATGTTTGCTTTGAAGTAGAAAATAGAAGAAATGCTTCTAAAATCTATGGAAAATGCTCCTATCACTTTTGCAATACCAATCCAAACAAAAGGAAAGTTTTGGCTACACAAAAGTCCCCTCCAAAGGTTTTACCAAGATCCCATAGGTACTAAAAATATGATGAGAGGAGCCATGAAAAGTGCTAACATCCAATCTAAGTCACAAAGTGTCAAGGGAAGGGTGGCACCAGATATCAAATAGTTTGAAAGGGAAAAGAAGAGATACAAAGTTGTATTTGAACAACCCTTGGTAAGAGAAGGTGATCTACATTTAAGAAACAAAAGCATAAGAAGGATGAAGTGATTGATCCTCCCATGCTCACTAAGGAACAAAAGAGTAGTTTTTTCCATGGTTCATCAAGAAACTCCACCACCAGAAAAAAAGGATGTTCAAGTAAGTCCAAGTACAACCAATGTTTCCATCTTAGCTTTATCTCTAGGAGGAATAATAGCTGATATTACTCAAGAACAAGTATCCCTAGGTAATGTCCCACCTAATCCACTAGATATTTTCTATGTTAGAACAAGAGTTGAAGAAATTTGATACAACCCTAGTTGAAGGTGTGAGTATACCTCTTTTTGATCAATTACATGAATCAAAAAAAATCCCAATTGACATAATAGACATAGAACACAAATGAGGAGATTCTGTACTGAGGAATTTGAAGTACCAGTTGAAAGAAAAGTGGTAGAAGATACATGTATTCTCCAAGTTAGGTGAAGGAGTGAAGGAATCCACCCATGTGCCAATTGTTGAGTTAGAAATTCCATGTCAGAAGTATCTTTTGAAGGCCAAACTACTTCAGAAATGAGAAAGTCAAAAGTTCAAGGAGTTTTAGTGGGGAAATTATGGATATTGGGCACTAGATGAAAAGGATCCCCAAAAGGAAACCAAGGTTACCAAAAGTAGTGAATCACCTAAAAAAGAAAATTCTATCGAAGAAAAGGTGATTGAAATTTGCAAAAGAAACCACTACAAAGGAAAAGATTGATGATGATAGTCAAAGTATATAGGGTATTGATAAAGGTAAAGGATCAACTACTGAGAGCCAACACACACATGCCACAAAAGGAGGTATCAAAAGAAAAAAAGGAAATTGGTATACCAGTTCATGAGGATATCTCCACCAAACAACAACCTCTAAAGGAAGTAGAAACTGCAGAAGAAAATAATTACCTAAAGGAACAACACCAGCCCAAGAGGTTCCCAAGGAAAATGTAGAGGTTATGACTACATCAGTTGAGGAGACAAATAGAGAACATGTTCCAAATGTTGATATGACTCAAAAGGAAGTTGGTCAACCCCAAGTTTAGGATCAAGGAAAGAAGCAAGTGGGGGAAGTGCCAACACAAGATGAACCCAAGAAATCAACATTGGAAGTGGAAAAAGTGCAAGCATAAGGATCCATTAGTGCAAGATGTTCAAGAAATGTCTAAACAATTAGTGGTTGTCCTGAAAAACCTCAAATAGACACTATAAGAGACAAAGGTGGGAACTACTCTTACAAAAGGTTGGATAGGAGAATTGATTTCAGAAGAAGAAGAAGAAGAAGAGGTTGTACCTGTGAAATCCATAGATCTTATAGCCTTGGATTTCCCAAAACCCACAAAGGCTCCAAAAAGGCTAGGGTCATTACTAAAACTCATACTGACCCATATGGATCATAACTTTGGAGGTGGAAATCCCACATGAGGGAAAATCAAGAAGTGATATAACTACAAGTGACTATAATGTTCAATTTATTCCTTTGGGAAAACCTCAAGGGATGCACTAAAGAAAGGAGTTTTAGAAGCATTCCATGGTTTGTTACACAAAGTGGATGAAGATAGGATATAAAAAATGTAGTTAAAAGAACAGGTCAAATCATTGAGTTCATGTCTACAATACAATTAGTTGGCCAATCCAGTGAATGCCAAGAAGATATCTCTATTGATACTCCTAAAGTTATGGGACATATTGAAAAAGTTGTTAAAAAGGTTAAAGTTGTTGATACTTGGGTGGAGAAGCTAATGGAAAAGGGGAAGAAATCCATTGAGAAATCTAGGATGAAATATGAAGAGCTTAAGAATAAGCTCAATGAAATTGATGAGTTAATTGAACAGTGTGATAATGAGATTTTCTATTTTGAGGAATTCTCCCCAAGCTAAATCATATTACTCAATTAGATGAAGACTTAGTTGAGAAGGAAGGAATTGTGCCAATTGAACACATGGGAACTCAAGTATGCATTGAATATTTGGCCAAACTCAGAGTTGAGGTTTTGAATGGAATCAAAGAAAAATGGAAATAGAGAAGAAATGGGTTGAGAAGAATATGGACACTATTGATATAAAGTTAGAAAACATGGTATTTGATAAATTCAAAAAGAGTTATGGTGATATCGAAAACTGACTTCTTAATCAGTTATTTTGAGAAGAATATCCAAAGAGAAAACTTTTCTTATGAATTCATTGAGACACTAATGACTGTAGAAAACAAAATTGTAGATTTAAAATCAAAACCATGGGAATATAAACAAAAGATGGATCAATGTGTGGATGCTGAGAAGGAAAGCCTTGATATTTCAGCACCATACATAGGCCCAGATGAAGATGATATAAAAGAACTATTCTAGAAGTATGATGCATATGTGGATAGGAAACCCAAGGAAGAAGAAGAAGAAGATAAAGATACAGACATGAAGACTGATGAACAAGCATAGGCTTGTTTTCCTTGAAACTTGTTTTTCATCTTATTTCAATTATTACTCTAGTTTCATAAACAAACTGAATATCACTTTGAAGTTGTTATTTTCAGATATGTATGTAATTTGATACAATACATTAGACTTTTATATTGCTTTGATAAGATTTCAAATCCATCATGAAGCATGTAAACTAATGAAATTGTTTGTTATTTTTTGTATTATGAAAAAAAAAAAATGGGGTTCTATAGGGCCCCAACCCATGAAGAAAAAGTTACATATATTTTCAAGAATTGCATCAAAAAGGGGAATCAGAGAGAAGACAAATATTCAATCATTCTTTACTCCCACCTTAATATCTTCTCCAAAAGAGGCTATTTTTCTCAATAGCCTGTTCTTTCTTGGTATAAATTCCCATGAACCCTTGAATTGATTGAACAAATATGACTACCCCAACCAAATTGTGAGACATCCCCATGTCCTTCAATGTGTTCATGTCCATCCTAGGACCATCCAGAATCCTCCCCAATTCTATCTTCTTCTAAATAGAAGATACCCAATCCAAGAGATCTAAACCACCACTAAGAAATGTTATTTTCCTTTTTCCTTATAAGGAATAGAACTAGTTGGAAGCTGAGTAGAAGAAGGTTGAGCAGGAGAAATTAAGTGGCTAGAAGAGAAAGCACTGTGGGTCTTGGACCCAATGGGAAAAATACTGGAGCTGGACTCACCTTTGCACCTTCTTGTGAAAGGTGGATGTTCCCTTGGAAGGGGAATATGTTGAGGTCTTGACAACTTGTGCTCCATCAAAGAAGATTATTTTTTTTGAATGGATTGAGGGTTGTAAAATGGAATTTCCTTTAGAAGTTGACACCCTAGGGTGCTGAAGAAATGAAGGCCTGATTCCTCTTCATCTAAAATGATAATGGGGGGCTGAGAACTGGATTCTCTCCTTTTCCTTCTTGTTGATAGTGGTGGTGTTGTAGATGGTTGAGATGACATAGGTCATGTTGGACCTTTTCCAAAGAAGAAAGATGTCTACTCTAATTCACCCATCTTACAAGAAATGATGGCAACAACATCAATTGGAGTCTTATCATAGAGCACATAAGACTCAGAAGGAATCTCTTTTTAAACAAATCTTTCATCACACAAGAAAGGGCATTCATATTCATTGTTCCTACTACAACAAGGCCTTCTCTCAATCCAAAATTTTTTTCAACACCTCTGGATTTTTCTAATTCTCCCATCAAAGAGGTGATAATACATAGATTGAAATGCTAAAAAAATAGGATTAATCTTGATTAACCTCAACATGAGAGAAAACCAAACCGCCTGGTGTGTCAAAATCCCTTTTTATCCCCTGGGTCATCTATCTCAAACAAAGCCTAATGAACACTTCATCTGGGCCTGACAAGTCAAAAATATTATTTAAGTCCTCTAAAGATATTTCCTTCAAGTTTGTTTCTACCACTACCCTTTCCATCGCACTAGAAAAGAAGTCTACAAAAATCTATCACGTTTAAAGGTAAAGAAAAAATGTATTTTAAAGGAGAGGTAGATGAGCCAAATTTATAGAAATAACTATACATATGAGTTGAACTGGATATAATCATTTCCATTGAATGAGAAAATATTTCTTTCTCAGCTTCACATAAGGGAGATAAATGTGAATCAAAACAATATCTTGCAAAAGGATGATAATCAACTTGACATGACACAAAATAGGTAGAAAACATCCAATTCTGAGCAATACAGAGAAGAGTGTGTGTATCCGAAGGAAATATTTGAAAAGTAAGAATGATTATCAGTCACATCAAGCCATTTGGGGGCACCAAGAGTTATGGAAAGGAATTTCCAAACCAACCCAAAAGAAGCCAAAATTGATGATGTCGAGGATAAATGATGTAAGCATTTTATTCACCACATAAGAATAAAATACACACCTGGAAATATTTGTGACACATTTCTCCACTTGGCACAACAAAGGATAAGATACTCCAACAAAAGAATAAAAAATTATTCCTTTGGAATATCCGGTGGAAAATTTTAGATTTTGGGGGAAAAACTCAAGGAATGAAAAAATAAGTTGTATAGATATGAGAGGCATGTTCTCATATAAGGGGGTTAAAATTTTTGAAATTTTAGAAAAGAAAGGTGTAAACTGAGAGAAACCATTTTCCAAGAACTTGTTTGAGAAACCTATTAATTTCTTTAGCTTTCAAATCGAATCATGTCAAGATGGTTGTAAGTGTACAACCATTGACAACATTGAGACTGTAAATGAAACTTTCCTTTGCTGATGAATTTGATGAGTTTGAGTTAATTTGTGTTTGATCATGAGCATTGTTGTGTCTATTTTTAAGTTGAGATATTTCAAAGTAGCTATTCATGTTCTTATTGCAATATTATGTTAGGAATCCCTCTAAATCACACAAGACCTCATTCTTATGGTAGCATTGTGGTAATTGCAATTGCGTTGTGAGGAGAGCTTTCATTTCATTATGCAATAAATAGTTTTAAATTCACTTTGTTTCCATTTTTTGATGAAAGGTTTTTGTAAGTTTCTATGAGTGTATCTTAGGCATGATAGATCGGGGATCCTTGATGTTTTATTGAGTGTTTGGCATGAGATTTTATGTTTAAATTCTTAGAGATTGTGTGAAACCATGTATTCTTGGGCTTCCATGGGTGCACATATTTTGGTTGAAGGTTCAATGTTAGTTATTTGAAGTGTTCTTATCCTCTCATCTAGAAAATATTTTGACATTTGTTAAAAGTTCTCAAATATTTGGTATAATCAACTTTATCCTACTTAATTCCCAACAAAATACATCCATAACTAATAAATCCTATAAGAACCACCCCTTCTTTACTTGCTTATCCATGAATGCTAAGGATATTTGTTGAATTTACCCATCCTTTACCCAAAATATGCAGGAGCAAGTTGGTTTTATTGTTGTCTTTAGTAACCTGAACCTTGTCTAGGAGACATCTGCATTTTCTAGGGTGACAACTCGTGAGAGTTAGATTATGTTGCATTGACCATGTTTTCTCAAGGTTATTTCTCAATTTCTTAAAAGGATACTCAAATATTTTTGATCCATTCTTTTCCCTTACAAATACAAGTTACAAAATGGGTCCTCTCACCCTGGTTGAAGGTAGAACCTAAAGTAGTAGGGTAGGTCAAACCCTTAGCACGGTGTTATCCAACTTTTCCCGACTTTAAAGGGAGAACCGATTTGGGTACTAACACCACTCGAGCGCCATTCCGAGGAATATTTGTGCAAAAATAGATAAATATCAACCTCTGGTAATGTATTAAACATGTTTAGATGAAAATACATGGTCTAGACATCATCCTTTGTTGAGATTTACGAAAAATGAGCTTGATCAAAAGTTATTTGCTTGATATTTTCCTAGTTTAAGCAATCTTTCCATTAAATTTGATTAGCTAGGGTGAATACTTTGTTAAAGGATGCTAGTGGTACGATGTTGACCTCAAAGGATGTTCTCGAGAAAGGGGGCATATTCTCAAGAATTTTTTAGTTTTATCATATTCTATCATGTATTCACAATCTTCTCATATAGTTTAAGACACAAATTTCTCGGTTTAGAACATGATATAAGGGACATGAAACCTCATTCCTTCTCCTCTACACTACTTATACACACAAGAACATCGTTTTGGGGATAAGCCTCCTTCTCGTCTATGATATTAAAAATATATATAGTCAATTTTAGTTATATAGAACATTGTGGGGGCACACTATATCCATTCCTTTGTGTGGTTTTATGTTATTCAATAATTACAACGAGCTTAAAAATTTGAATCTAGATCCATTTGCAGCAGTGTGGTTTGTGGGGTTAAGGAAGGTATCAATGTGGATAAGTCATTTACATGCCATCCTTCCTCTTATCTCACAATTTTCTAAAGAGGAAGATATTAGGGATACTAAAAAAATTGATATGTTAGTATTATCTATCTTGGCGAGGTACTTCATTTCCTCTTTATCCTCCAGTGTTGTGTTGTATGCACTCAACACTCTAGTTTTTCCTTCGGAACAATTGGGGATTGATCATCCCAATCCTCCAATATCTCAACAAAAATTCCAAATCTTCATAATATGATAAGAGAGGGAGATCCTCCACATCTAGAACAAACAAGTGTATTATTTCTATGTTTTGCATCTCCTCTACTTTACTCTATGTATGTTCAAAGTTACAAAAGTTAGAATTATTATCTATACTTTGAGTTATAGTTCAATTTATGTCATAAACATTAACTACACTCTATGTTACATGTTTCATTGTGGAGTGTGCCAACACCAACACATCAAAGAACAACCATCAAGAGAAGATAAAGTGTGTATGCACACTTAGGTATGTTTTTCTTCAAGCATGCAATTTTCGGTTGCACTTTTAAAGGGGATGTAGACTCTACAATTTTGTAACTTGTTTTTGCAATGCCAAGTTTGGTTATGATCCTTGCTAGGAAAAATGCTCACATATATAATTAATATATCTTTCTAGCTCTTTCTTGATTTACTCATCTTTACAATTTGTTTTTTCATCATTTTAAGAAATATTATTTAATCAAAGCATTAAAATAGCCATGTGCATTATTCTACAACTTTATGTTTTGCATCACATATATCATGTCTAAGACCATAGCGTTTTTTAGGATATGTTATATGGTCTTGGAAGACTTATACAATCTTGATCTCTTTGATATCTTGATTTTATTTTTTATTTTAATATATTTATTGTGTCATTTAATCTTCTCGGGGTTGAAATTATTGTAAATTTTCATGTATGGAAGGCTATATAAGCAAGTCAATATCACTTTGTAACTCACTTTCCACTCTTACAAGATGTTATTGTAAATATCATTCCTAAACCACTTAAGGCTCTATAAAATATTCCTAAATTAGTGGCACATCAATTAGAGTATCCGATGAGTCCATAAACCGACTCGGCATAACATATATATAACTATAAACTTTACTCCAAAAAAAAACTAATCAATGGATGGGAATGTTCTAAATAGTTATATCTAAAGTAAAAAGTAACGCATTTCCCCTTATTGTCTTAAGTGAAATAATGACCAATGAAACTCCCACTAACTAATTTGTTGAGTAATTTTGTGACATATGTAGGATGATGAGGCACATTTTCTACCATTTTGAGCAGTTACGATCAAAGGAGACCAAGTCTACAACCACTACACCATTTTGAAGACTGAACCATAACAAGCTACAAACTAGGACCCATGTTTCCAGCAGAGTTATGGGGTGTTATGGGAATTTTATGAATTTATAATCGATTTTTTCCTGTAGCTTTGGTATGTGTTGCAACCATTTGTGTCTAAAATACACCTTCTCTTGACTATTTCTTAGTTAGTTTTTTTAGTATTACAGTGGATAATAGATAGAAGTTATTTTTAGTTGCTCTCTGAAGTATGTAACAGACTCATTTTTTATCAATACAATATATGATATTTTGAGGATATGTTTGTGTTAAGAGTCTCAATCCCGAAGTAGAGCAAGGGCCCACATTGGAGGACTAGTACTTCATGCAAAATCTTTACATTTACTAAGTTCCAGTTTTAATATCTTGACTTGGTGATTATCTAAATACAATCTTATATCTCTTTATTTCAGCGAATTTCCTTTACTTGTCATTTCCTTTAAACAAGAATTTCATTTCAGCAAAGCATTTCCTTTAACAAGCATTTCATTCAGTAACTCTATTTCAGTAGAATAGATGCATTTTATATACTTTGTTTTCCATTCGATAGTTTAGAATCTTTTGATATTCAGTAGTTTAGAAATTTACTCACTTTCAGTAGTTAAGTAATATAGAACAAGAGAATCGATACCAAACGAAACCCCCAAAGAGAGAACCACCATAGTGATTGAGCTACATATCAACTTCTCTGCATACAACCTTGAACACAACCTTGGTCTATAATGACATCAACACTTAAATAGGTTGATTAAATGATTGGAAGTTACAATGACCCATCAATAGCCCCTACTATAAATTTGAAGCACTTTTCCAGGTCAAATATTATAAATTCCCCATATACAAGTATGAAAGGTCCTAGAGGCATGTTTTAATAAGACAAAATTCACTCCAAGCATTGTCAAAGGGTTTCAAGGAACAAAGGTCACATAGTTGAATCACACCACATCACACTACCACCATGCTAGGTATATTCTATACTATAACTTTATTCCACTATTATTTGTGTCAAGAGACATGAGGGAACACATAGGGTTTGTCTTAGATTACACTCACACTTGGAAAAACACTTAAGATAACTACTTGAGGTTTGATCTTACATGATGACATGTAGTGAAACACTTGGATTGGTCCAGTGGGTCAACCACTAAGAATGGTCCATCCTCAACACACATATAGTTTCTCCTTTTGGTTTTCTAATATTTTGATGAAGGGTGTTGTAGTTGTCTAGGTTTTTACTTTATTACAAGTGATTACAAGTCATACCGAGTTTGTGTGAACAAGTGATATAAGGTAAAGGGAATTTCTAAAGAAGTGAAGAAAACAAGAAGTTTTGAATCCCAAATTTTAAAAGGTCCAAGACAATACAATTCCAATAAATATCATACATATCTAGGTCTAGATTGGATACTCCATTTATATGGTCCTACCTGTTTTGTTTACAGTTCTAGGATTCACAATAAAACATCTATAGTTTCTTAGCTCCTTTTCCGCTTGTGTGCACATTCATATCTTCTATGTTCTAACTTGTACACCTAAGTCTCATCTCTTCTTATGTATTTGAGCTATAATTTATCATTCATTAATAATTACATTTATTAATGCATTATTCTGATTATGAATGCTTAATTATAAATTAGTTAGATTAGAATACTCTTATAACAAACCGTTACATCCTCTTTATTGTTGCACACTTCTATAACATAATTTATTTAGGTGTAAACACACACACACACACACACACACACATATTGATTAGTACATTGATGTAAGTTAGTTAATCTATATACATATCTTATTTAATATCCTAATTCAGAGTGAAATAACACCACACACTTGTTTCATTTCGGGTCAAATTATTTGGTGAACTTGCATATTGATGTTGCACAAACTTCCCCTACTCTAAGGTTTCAAATTTATTGTATTTTTGGGTTTTTATTCAAATATTACTCCATTTTCTATCTATTTCGTGACCTAAATATGATTTTCACATTTTCCCGTAGGGTTTCATGTTTGGTCCTCCTCTTAAGGCCTCTTTCTAGGGTTTTATATTGGCCAAAGCGCCTTTCAAGACACATCCAAAAATTAATGAATCTATTTTTGAATTCCTTAGAGTCTTTTGTTCATTTTAACAAAGTGAATAAATACCTCATTTCATTTTATTTTTATCATTTTTAGCACACAAAAGTCTTTTCATTTTTCATCATTGTTAGCACAATTTTGGAATTCAAAATTCTTTATTTTCCTTAACAAGGGCATAAAAAACAAAAGACAAAGTTATTTTAAAATCCCTTGGAGGTTTGTGTCCATCGCATTGAGGTCCTAAAAACTCTTTATTGGTTTCATAAAATTCATCATCTATTTTTAGAAATAGTCATCTTATTTATCGGACAAATATCATTTTTTTCTAAAAAACACTTTTGGGCCTACCTCTCTTATTAACTTTGGCATTACTCTTATGTGTATTTCTACATCAAATTTTTAGCTTTTCCTCTATGAAATTTGGCCTTCCATTTGCTACTTGATGCATTATTCCCTTTTCTAATCTTAGGGTTTATTATCCTCCATGTTTTAATGGCGGTTGTTACCAATCCTAATATCTCCCTCCTTGAGATACTTCGTTGCACCCCTTCATGTAAACATAATAGCATATTCTCTACGAGGTATTATATTAAACAATAATTCTCACCGATATGGATCACCAATATGTGGAATCCATTCTATATACTTTGTGATCCACCAAAGATAACATGTCATTTGGTACAAATGATCTTTCCTATAACATGTCATAGATAATGGTATCCACTTGTATATTCAAGTAGCAATATACAACCACTTGGTTAAGCATGTGATTTTTATAATGGATCAACACTCAATATTTTATGACATATTTTCTTTAATATGTTAGGCATATCATCACATGATATCACCCCATACAATATTAGTATTCATGATTTCGATAATATACGGAAAGGTGCTTGGGCAAATCACATTGCCAATTACCTTGGGGAAGGAATCCCTTTCTATTATATATCAAGTTATGCCTAACAATCTTGATTACAACATCCTCGAGGGATGTACCTAGATAAACATTATGCATGTTGTCCCATCCTCTCTTCATGTTTGTTTAAATTCTCTCAAAATAGTTCTACGTAAACTTGCACAATTGATCCTAAAACTTTTAAGTATTATGTTGTGACATAATATGAGGATGTGTATATTCCTCACATACAACCTCATTCCTTTGGTAACATGAAAAAATCCACATCAAAGTCTACTCCTTTCCATGATATGTAATTGGATATAAGTATTAACAAAAAGGGGGTTCATTAGACAAGAGATTGATTTGTATACACAAAGTATTCATGAGCCCATTACATTACTGTCATCACCCCATGATAGGGTCTTGGTTACAAATCTCATAAAACATGTAAGGATCTTTCCACTCATCCATACTTCAAAAACACCTTCACAAGATGTGTAAGAGGTCCATAATGATTATGTTCTTTAGCTCATTTATCCTTACATAATTGATAATAATGTTTTACCTAATGTCACTACAATGGATATGTTTTCTAATAAAGAATCTATTCTAGATGACTATGGGGCATACAAGGATCTCCCTCCCTCATTTAACAATAATAAGTTTCTTCATACAACACATTCTCATGCATGTTCATTGTAGGCGATATTCCTAACATCACATTTGATGATTCTAACACTATTCCTACCAAACCATCTATCAAAGACTACTATACTATTTTGAATGAAGAAACCACTAATTTCAATTTTGGCACCGATGATGATTCACGATCGGTAATACTAAGCGGCATCACTAAAAGACGATACAAGCAAACCATATAGTAAAAGTTATAATATAATGCATATTGTGACTTCTATATATATATTGGAAATTTTGTTTATAATAGCTCCAAGATTCACCATGTTATACAAGAGTTAACCAAAGTAAACACCAATGAATTTTAATCTCATCCCTAACAACCTAAACCTCCTATCAATACCAACTCTAAACTTAAGATATTTAATGTTCCACTTCCCAATCATTATAATTTTAATCTAAGAGTACTTTAGAGGTGCATCATACTTATAGATCTCAGCCTCCTCCTACTACAGATGATCATCCACTCGATTCAATTATTGGTACAATTGCTAAGCTATCATGCCTCCCATGCCTACTATTACATTTGATGACATTGATATTATCAATGATGTTATTTCTTATGTGCTTTATATTAGAGCCTTTATTGGTCAAATTCCTACCTATAGTTTCTTGGTTGACAACATATCTAAACACAAATATGTGCACTTTCAAATTGCTTACTTCTTTAGGATTTACTAAACAACATATGAAATTCAATGCAAAAACGTATTTTAGGTGCATCATCCTCCCTCTTATAATGGGATCTACTACTATGACTATAAATTTATCGATTAATAATTCTCTTGGCTTATGTGACATGCTTTTGTGATTCCCTTGGCTTCATCAACTTAAGACATACATCAATATGTTAAATATATCTATTATAATCAAATTGTTATGGCTAAGGGTGTCCAATATGAGACTCATTTTCCTAATTCCTTTACTAAAAAAACACTAGCTTTTGCACCCATTCATGCCATGCTTAGATGATCTATACCTCACGGGTCCTCTCCTAGGCCTCCTATGTGCAAGTAATTAATCACACCTTAAATAAATAAACAAGGTTTTGTATGGAGATTTTGTTATTATTTATTCAAAGGTGTGAGGGTTAACAACATGTTTGTAAGTTTAGATTAATTAATAAACATTAATACAAAAATCGACATTCTCCTTGGCAACTTGTAAGATATAAAGATAGATACAATTTCTCAAAACACAATAGGAGAAGTGTACTTAGTTGAATATAGAGATAAAAGTGTGATTTGGGAGAGTAGAGTGATGTGAAAATTGGAAATGACATGGAGGTGCTTCATTTCTAGAATTTTAGCTATAAACTAGGTTAGTATAGAAGCTGTACAAATTGTCCTAGAGCATGACATGGTCTAGTCCCATGTTGTATAGTTTTGAATGGGATTTTATAGCACTATGTAACTTTCTATGTAGCTACAACACTCTATTATGACCTTCACAATGAAACTTTAGGTGTTGTATATTTGTGAAACCCTTTGTATGATGGAAAATACCCTTGAACCATAACCATAGGTAAGAGGCCCTATAAACATGTTAGTGTTTGGGCTGAAGCACCCCTACACCACTTACGCCAAAAATAATCGAAGAGGCCTCAAACCATTTGTATTCTCCACCTAGCATGTGATATCTATATAAATGCAACTACTCTGGCAACTTGAACACTTAATAATGAGAAATAATGGCTTGAAATGCTTAAACTTGGTTTGGTTGGTCTTTGAAACTCTCCACGATGAAAATATTGACTCTTTAAACTAGTTAGGAGTGCTTCAAACCTCTATGTGGGTTGCTTATAGGTTGTGTCATTGCTTTCAAGGAATTTAGGAATGCATTTTGCAATGAATGATCTTGAAAGTCTAAGATGATTGTTAAACAATGTAAATAGGTGAGATAGACTTGTTTTGATAGGAATTCATAGTTTATTTTTTTGCATTAAGGATGGTTATGGGGTATGAATTAACCTATGAAATGATATCAAATTGGAAAATTGAGCGTTGGGTGGTAGAGAGCGAGACCATACGAGTGCGGAGAGCAAGCGTGGTACATTTTGGTCTTAGCCAAACGGTCTCGAACTAGAAATTTGAGGAATTTGTAATATTTTAGGCACGATGTCTAGGGGTAGTCTATTGTTACGAATTATCGAGAAGTAGTTATATAAGAAATTAAGTAGTGTGAATAAATAAGCGGGTCATGGAAGAGAGATAAGGATAAGTCACCTAGTCTTGTAATGTACACACAAGTCATGCTTTAGGTGCAAAGACAATTTTTTGAGTACCAAATGATAAATTTCCAATTATAAGTGTTTACATCCCACCCTTTAAGTATGAAATAAAAATAACATGCTTATAGGCAAAGATACATGATTGTGTACACACACTTTGTCTTCGCTTGGAGTTGTCAATGTTCTTGAGTGTTGACATACTCCATAATGAAACTGCAACACAAAGTGTAGTCAATGTCCATAAAAATAATTGAACTTTAACTCAACTTTGAAAATGTGTATGTTATTTAAAAATTTAATTTGTAAGTAGCAAAGTAGTGAAACAAAAGTAAGGAGGGAATACACCTATTTATTTTTCCAAAGGAACAACTCCCAAATCTTGTTGTACTTGGATATTTATATTTAAACCGATTTTCTAAGGATTGTGGGTTATCAATCCCCAATTTTTACTAAAGGAGATGTCAAAACCATAGAATAATTTATTGTCACTTGACCCCAACATTAAAAGGTGTCATGGGACTTTTGTCCCAAGAACCTAAAAATAAGGAAGTTTTTCATAGGGTTTTCTAGTCACCCTAATATCTTCAAAAAAGTGATAATAAGGTTTACACAAGGTTTTTGGTCACCTTGATATTCTTTTAATCCCACTGAGACCACACCGTTACAAATGGATCTAGGTCCAAGTGAAAAATAACACAAAGTGAAAGGAAATGATTGGTATTATGTTCCCATTGTGTGATGTCCCTATGAGTCTTAGATGCAAAATGTTAAATATAGAAAAAATAGAACTCCAATGCCTCCAAACCTTGTATTGAAATTATGCTTGAGTTATACGGTGTCTAAAAGGAATGAAGTACTTAATACGCCCACATTTGATACAAAAATGTAAAAAACCCTGCTTTGAACTATGTAATATGTTCTTGAACCTATAACTATCTGTGAGAATATATAAATATTGTAATTTGTTGAAGATATACCCCAATAATGAAAATTCTCATCCTAGACCATAATGTCTATTTGTTTCATTCTTATTGGACAATTGAATCCCTATATATAGTTTGTTTTAATGTTGTATCTGAATTTGTTCTTGATTATTAGTACCATGTGTCATTATATTCCTAAAATTTGAATTATGTATGTGTCATAGATATATGAGCATCAAACCCCACTAAATGTCCCCTCTTTTTGAGGTGAGTGAGATGTGTAAAAATAATTTTGTTCTCAAAAAAGTGATGCATATCCATGTCAGAGATATCGATAATAAGTGTTCAATCACAAGGAGGGTTGGCTTAATTGGCCACTATTGAGATCATGTTCCTACAAGGGTGTGCATGGTATGAACCATAGAGCAAAGAGAAAGTAAATAAACAATGAGATTTTAGGTAATCATGTATAAAAGAAAACAAGCACAGAGGAAATCAAGCATAAAAACAAACAATCCCGAAATAATCAAACATATAAGTAATCTAGCGTATATGTACACTATAAATGTCATGTATTGTTCATATAAAAGGAAAGATCCACAACCAAGGGATGCAAGAGTGTCACACTCATAAGAATCATAAGTAATAGGTTTCAAAAGATGGACACTAATGTGTCGTAAAGATAGTCATCACAAAGGCCATAAGCTACATGCATGAAAATAAACATACAAGAAATTAAGCAAGTGAATATAGTAAAATAAAGTAGCCCATCGACACACAAGTCAATATAATTTAGTGTTGCACAAGACACATGTGTTAGGCATAGTAGTTCTAAAAATAACATATCTCCCAATATAATAAATTGATCATAATAAGGAAGTGAAAGTAACTATATTGAACTAAAAAGCCTGAATAGTTTATGAGTGCCCCTAGATTAGTAAAGCCACTAAGAGAAACTTAGGAAAACACCTATTGGCATGTATAGTCATATGTGTGTCCTATGATCTCGAGATACCTTGTGAACACATGTGTGTAAATAGTATATATAAAATATCCTATACATCAAACTATATGACAAATAACACATATACAATTAAAAGCTAGCAAATAAATTCATATATAGGTCATGATTTTTATTTTGAAAAAATATTTGACTATTTTTGTGTAATATGTTTCAAACAATATTTATGAGGTGAATAAGTGATCCAAAAAATCTTCACCGGGGTCAACCAAAATAGAGCTAGGATTAGCTAAGTAATATAGTCGTCGAAGAATATGGGTATTAAAGTGTCGATCCTTCAAAGGTGAAACAAGGCTATAATTTACTCCTAATTAGTAATAAGGATAATATGTGGTGTCAAGAGAGTGTACAATTGCATCAAGTTTTGTGTACATATAAAATAAGAGTCACATAAAATTTAGATAAGTGTGTCATCACTATGTAGTAAAAGATAGTGTCGATTAGTATTAAAAACTACCCTTATATGTTGGAAACATGTTGAGCCTTAATAAATTTTATTTGGATGGTCAAGTTTGATCACTCATAATGTCATTTACATTATGTGCATGCCACAATCAATAAAGATATCAATAGAACCATGATATAGAGGTAGTTGAGAGTCATATGTAAGGTGTGACAAAGTATAATCAAGTTCCCATAATGTTTTAATGGTACATGTGTTGTGTGGCTCAAGTTGATTGATTGAGACATATTCTTAGTACTTTCTATTGATGCAAATTATATTTGTAGGAATATAATGATGATGATAGGCGGGCATGTTCTACAAAACATGAAAATGATGCCTAACAAGTAATTAAGGTGTTTCTATACGAGCCTTATTAATTTGATTGCACTTTTATCCATTATTTTTTAAATGTGGGATAGTAATGCTTGGAAATAATCAATGTCATGTCAAGATATATGATGATAATCTTAAAAGGGTTGTGTGAGGCTGCCAAAATAGTTTCTAGTGAAAATATGTCATGTAGTAGGAAATGTTAATAACTTATGATCAAGAATATAAACAAGAGTTATTGTGGCATATCTATATGTTTAAGAATAATAATAAATCTAAAAAGATGCATGTGATCAAGTGCATTAATAGTATGTTACATGATGTGATGGCTATCAATTGTGGGTGTCTTATGATCCACACAATCAACATCAAATAGACTTAGATGCATCAAAAAGGTTTCGAGGATGAGTAAGATTATGCATATCATAAGCATTCTTAGTTGCATTAGAAGTATCTAACTCTATAAGAAGGGTATTTTTAGTATCTTTCATAAAGTATTTAATTCAATAATGCCTAGGTATAGTAGAGACAAAAGGAGAATGAAACATGGACTCATCCTCATCCATGGATTAAAATTAAGTTTTTGTAAACTTTCATTGATAAGTTCTATAGTATCATCATCATTGTTAAAGTAATTTGTGATGAGGCCATATTTTGTTCTGAATTAATGAAAAAGGAAATCTAGGATGAATCATAAGAGATTATAGAAGTAAGAAATGAGATAATATAAATTTATATTGATAAAATTTGATCTAATTTATAGAGTGACAAGGTGAACTCGAGGCTAGCTCAGTAAGTGGTGAAATTAAATGTGTAATATCATATAGTTTTCTTGACTCACCGATCACATATAGATGTAATTTATCCATAGAAATGGGTTAGGATGGAAGGGTAATAATGGGATCACTAAAAACAAAGGAAATGATCTTTCAATATTTCAAGGGTTTTCATCAACAACAATAGTGTACTCATAACCATCATGTATAAATTTGACACATTGATGAAAAATGATGGGATCACTTCCATGACATGGATCTAAGGGCATATTAAGAGGAGATTGTAATGAAGAGAATAATCCATAATGTGAAATGTAGTAAGGAGCCTATTAGGACCAATTAAGACATCCAAATTTTATTGTACAAAGCATAGATTTCAATATATTATCAAAACCCCAAACAACAATACTACCTATTAATTGTAGTCATAAAAATACACATTTATTAGAGTAAGTAGCTAGGAAAATATTTAAAGTGGATCTACTATCGATTAAAACATGCTTGACCAGAAATCCCTAAAAGCAAGTGGTAATAAGTAGTGGTGGGCATTGATCTAAAATGCGATTAGGAGGAACCTTAAAGTGTTTACACCTAATTAAATTTTATTGTTATGTGAATGCATGACAATAAGAAGGATGTAAGGGTTTATAATAGGTAGAATATTTTGATCAAATAACTTGCAACATTGACCATTCACAATCAAAATAATGCATTCGAACTTGTAACAAATGATAAATGATAAGTAACTACTCAAATACTCAAAAGGAGGAAGAAAATTAGTTTTCCAAGGATGAAAAAGGAGGATGTGGATGTGTATGATGATGAAACAAGCATATCGAGACTGAAAATTCTTTGGTACTTGAATATAGAATTAGAAACTAACCAAGGATGGGATTGTATAACTACTATACTATCGAGGATGGATTTTTCCGGTCTTGAGCTAGATTTATATGGTCTTAGACACTTTAATAGGTTGGATAAAAAAATTGTGTGCCTCATTTGTCCAGAAATTAAAAAAATTATATTTAAATCTTGCTCACACAATTTTAGGATGAACTATAATCACTTGCAACAAAGTTGAAACCCTAGAAAATTGTTAAATCCTTCATTAGAGCATTAGAAAACCAAAAGGAGAAAACATGTGTGTGTGGTTGAGGCTAGACTACCCTTGGTGATCAAACTCCTAGTTATTGAACCAATCCAAGTGTTACACTACATGCCCTCATTGTAGGATCAAGCCTCGTGTAGTTATATAAAGTGCTTGTGCAAACATGAACAACTAACCAATCCCCTAAAGGTTCCCTCATGTCTCTTGACACCAAGATAGCAGGCTAATTACATAACATAATTTATATAATGCCGTAATAGTGTGATGTGGCATGCCTCGAGATATGTAACCTAATCCTTTGCTCCTTGAAACCCTTGAACAATGTTTGGAGTGACTTTTGTCTTGCTAAGGCATGGTTCTATGACTTTTAAATGCTTGGAAATAGAGGAATATAGACTCTTTAACCTGGTTGAATGCTTCATACATGTAGTAGAGATTACTCTAATCAAAGTGTATTTGATTTGGGGAAATTTAGGCATCCTTTGAGTGCTTTTGAAATTATATTTTCAATAGGATCTTGTAACCTTGCTTAGTGAGTTATAAAGTGACATTGACTTACTTCTACGTCTTCCGTAGATTAAATATTTTGAAAAGGACAACCCTAGAAAGATTAAATGAATCAAATAAGATATTCAAATTAAAAATAAAGTTGATGAACTTGAAGAGCTAGGGTATGCAATTCGACCAAAGAACTTAGTTTCTTAGATGCCTTCCACTTTTGGGAATTTGGTGAGAGAAGAGAAAGGAAACACATTTCACTAATCTAATAGGCCACACTACTACAAATAGATCTAGGTCCAATTTATGTTATAAATACTTATTAAGATCAAATCATCAACGAAACGTACATTTCCATGCCCCCATGAGGTGTTATTACTCTCAATACAAATCATATGTATTGTGAGAAATCATAGGGGAGAAGGAGGCCCATGCCCCCAAAATTTAATTTTATGATTGAATTTGAATAATGTAGTAAGCAAGAAATGAATTACTCATGCCCCTTGTATCATGCTCGAATCGAGTCATATGTATATAAAAGCGTATGAAAATATTGTAAATAACTAATAAAATTTGGAAATTTTTAAAAATATAGAGAATATGCCCTTGTTCGGGAACATTCATCATGGTCAAGACCAAAATGTAGTCTTAATCTGTACTATATGGTTTTGACCTTGTCTTAATTCTCCCACATTTCGTAAGTATTCATGAACTTTTTAGAGATCTAAACCTGTAAAAATTGTTCTTGTATTCGACTCTCTCACGATCTCTCATTACAAAATACTAATACAAAAGGCACTAAAGGCTCCATAAATATTCCTAAAAATGAGGCACATTTATTAGTAAATCACTACTATAGTTGTATAATAATTAGCTAGGTCAAATAGTCCAACTTCATTGATTTCGAGTATCCAAAGTGTATATGTTAAAATGATTAGATAAAATTTAGAAACCAAAAACAAAGCAATTGATTCCTAAAACTAATCTATTTAATAATACCTCATATTGAGCTAGATGGAAGGGAGAAAGAAATGAAATACCTTCACTTACCAAATGAAGAGCTCCCTTGATGCTTTGATGTGCTCAAGATGGTGGATTAAACTTGGTTGCTTCAGGTTTTGGAGACACTTGGGCAACAAATCCCCTTGATTTGATGAAGATTTTACTTGATGAAGAGGATGATAGATTGATTGGATGATAGAATGATGATAAAATGAATTGATTGGATGAATAAAAGAGAAGATATTTTCTATGGATTTCCAATACGTTCTTTCATGGAGGATGAGAGTTCAATTTATAGTTTATGGGTGGAGGATTCAATGGCTAAGATGAAGCCATCTTGGATTTGGATCAAGGGTGGAGAATTCATGTGAGAATGGAGAATTCTAGAATGGAGATTTATAGAATTTGAGAGAAGTCTCCATTGAATTAAAAATTCAATGGAGAGAGGGAGATATATTTGAATTTTTAAATATGAAAGAGGGAAATTTAGAGAGGCTTCTAGAAATAGAAGCCTCTAGATTTAGAGGTGAGGATGTGATTAGGATTATGATTAGATTAGGTTAATAAATGATTATTAGAGGTGAGGTTACATGGAAAGGATAGGTGTAGGGATGTGTAGAGTAGGTGGTAGGTGAGATGTAGGAATATTAAATTCCTATAAAATGTTAATGAAGGATTAGAATATGATAATAAGATATAATAAGGAATTAAAGTGATTAATGTTAAAATGGGATATAATAATGATTTAAAAGGATTGATTATGGAATGGTAAATAATGATAAAGGGTAAATAAGATAAAATAGATTAATAATAATAATTAATCTTGTGATTAATTATTATATGGATGATGTCGGGATATTTGTGAGACAGATTAATCGTAATTAATCATGTCGATATTTTAAATGTCAACATTTTCCCCCTCTTTGAAGTGTTATTGTGGAGCAATGACAATTCAAATAAAAAGAAGAAAAGATGTTATGATGGTGATACGATGCCCCCTCAAGGGGTTAGGCAAGGAGAATGAATGAGTCGGGTAAACACTTAAAAAGAGGAGAGACCCAAGTTAGTAGATGATAGAGGATTAAAGGATGAGAAGATTTGAGGATTCAAAGGATTAGTATACTGATTGGAGGGTTGGAGTAGAGGATGCCCCATTTAAGGGGTGAGATTAAGGATATTGGATTTAAGGATTAGAGATTAGAAGGAGATATATGATGAGAGGATTAGAAGATGGGAGAGAGGATGAGAAGATTAGAGGACTAGGAGAGAAGAGGAAAAGAGGATAATATTAGAGGATTAGAGAGAAGAGGAGAAGAGAAGAAGATTAGAGGATTAGGAGAGAAGAGGAGAAGAGTATAAGATTAGAGGATTAAGAGATTGGAGGAGAAGAGTATAAGATTAGAGGATTAGGAGATATTGGATGTTGGATGCCCCTATCAACGATGTATGACAAGGGCGAAGATTTAGGATTTTGGATTATAGGATGCCCCAGTCAATGATGCATGACAAGGGTGAAGATTTAGGATTTTGGATTAGAGGATTCCCATAGTCAAGGGGTTATGTTTTTAGGATTTGATGTGAGGATTATGGATTTGAAGATGATAGATTTGAGGATGTTGGATTTATATGATTGAGGATGTTTGGTTGAGAGAGTAAGGATTGGTTTTTGGATCAATTTGAATGATAAGACATGACTGATGAAGTGATGAGAATGATTGTTCTAGTTTGATTGATGAGAGGATGTTAGATTATGCCCCGAGATAAGGGGTGATGATGTTGGACATTAGATACAAGATGATAATATTTGGATGTGGATATTGATTTATTGATAAAGGATTGGTTGGATAGGAGGATGAGAAGATTAGATGATGATGAGGATTAGGTGTGGATGATGATAAGGCTAAAATATGATCGTAGAAGGGGGTGTGCTACCATAAAGTGCCCACTTTTATGATCATTAGCAATGTGATTAATTTGTCATAAAGCAAAATGCATCAAGGTATAAAGACCATGATGACTGAGTTTCCAAATGCCCTTATCCTCATATCATTGGACATGTTAATATGAAAAAATATGGTCCTCATATCATTGGACCATGAAAAGAAAGAGAAACAAAAGGGGCCTCATATCATCAGCCAAAATGTAAATGTAGACAAGCAAGTAAACACACAAAACCAAAAAAACACACATTGCATTTTTGTATTTTTTAAAGGTTTTGATTTTTTTGATTTTGTATTTTGGATGTTTAAATTTTGGATTTTGGATTTTGGATGTTTAGATTATTTGATGTTGGATGTTGAGATTTTGGATTTGGGATGGGGAATGGTTAAGGATAGGTAAGATGAAAGGATTTGGGATGGGATAGCTCATGGGGGGTGGGAAGGGATGTAAGGTAGGATGTGACATTTCTCCTATAAGTCCCAAAGTGTGTTTGGGTAGGATGAAATGGAAAGATTGAGGGAAATTGGATAGGTTGGATATTTTGGAGGTGACAAGGACTCGAGGGGGTGAGAATCACCCCCAATAAAACCTTTTCACACTTATACTTCAAACCCTAGCAACACATGCTTACATACAACTCATCAAAGCATTAAACCTTTTCAATGAAGTAAAATCAGTGCAAGGAACATAATATGATCTCAAATAAACATATATTGATGATAAAAATAGATCTGTATATATATACTCAAATCAGATCACAAAAGTAGTGTCTTCAACAATGATCCACAAGATACAATAAAGAGCTCTCAAGACAATCAATGTCTCATGAATACATATGATGAGATACAACTATGATAATGTCTTCAACATTAAAAATAAGATCTATAAACATTTAAATATCATCAACATGCTATGAGGATAGCATCCAAACTCAAGCACCCAAATTTGTCTTCCTTCTCTAACTCACTCTCAAGGAAACAACACCAAATTTGCCTTTGCTCAAATTCTCCTCATGAAAACTCAACCAATAGTTGTCCTATAATGAGATTCTAGGTGTTTTAGGCTAGGCCCAAATGGTTTTGATTTTTAGCAAAAGGGTTCTTCAAAAGAAGATAAAAGGGGTTTCAAAAGCTAGAACCATTGTACCCAAAAACTCCATTTTATACCCTTTCCATGATTCAAAATCAAAGGAGGTAAGTAATACACCTTTGGTTCAACCAATGCATCACTAAAAACATCCCATAAATTTTTCATAATAGCTACAAGTGACCCAAGTAGGTCGGCCTAGCAAAACCCTTCATTTCATGATCCAAAAATCACTAAAACACATGCATTGGGATGCCAAAATTCTCCTCATTCCAAAACCATGCTTATTCAAGCTCCCATATTCATAAAAATGAGTAATACATCATTTAAACATTAACCATGGTCACAATTTTTGTGAACCAATCATATTATTTCATTTAATGGGCCCAACGTCCCTTTTTTCTCAAAACTGTTATTTCCTGCATCCTTAAGTACCTTGAAACTTCATCTGATCACCAAATCACTTATACTAAACCAAAACATGTTATGTAACCACTAAAAATAAATTTAAGAACATTTAGAACACTTATAAGCATGTTATAAGTCATGAAACATCTTTTAATTCAAACCACAACAATATTTGTCTTCACCAAATCAACTTGCCAAAAAAGTTGTTTCCAAAGGTTAGCTCATAAAAAAATTTATACATGCATTCAATATCTGAAAATGGATTAATTATATGTAAAAATAATCTATATTCACATTCTAGGTGATATGAAACATCACCCAATCCATATCATGCTTGAGACAACCTCGAAATGCACTAAAATTGATCTGTCCTAAACTACCAAAAACATTATTACGAAAGAATGCCCAATAAATCATGTCATATGACCTAATAATGAGGAAATAAATATATAACTGGAGACATATCTGAATCTAATTTTCAACACAACTTGAATCACCTCAAAATTTTACATGTAGCTCAAGTTATGGCCAAAACACTGAACCACGCTATTTGACACCCCTAAGCTGCCCTTTGACCAGTCAACCTGTTTGAATCTCAAAACACCATCAACCTGCAAGATCATGTCCTAAAAATTCATGGAAATCAATAATATATTCCATTCATAATACCATATCAGTTTTACATGCTACTCCTTTGGACCATCTTGTCCTAAAACCTTCTTCTCCGAAACTACTATTTTTAGGTGGGGCCCACATATCACCATGACCTCAACCATACATTTATGGAAATCCCAAGGAGTCCTATATAATAAAAAATCATAAATTTTTCATTACTAATAAAAACTAGGTTAGTATACCTCACCTTTTGCAAATTGCTCCTAGTTAGGGTTTAACTAGGGTTTTTGACCTCTTTGCCTTCTTAACATTCATTCATAAAAACGTGACGATCAAATGACCTCATTATTTTTGAAACCTTATAAAATCACCTTATAATAATCCCTGAAAGCCACAAGGTCCCATGCAAATCACACTATTCACAACGAGCATCAGAAGTTCAAATTCAAGCTTGATTTTCACCTGTTCTTGACCATGTCTTACAAAATTAGTCATATCGACAAAATACACAACATAGGAAACTAAATTTTTCTGAGAGCATCATAACTCATCCCTCTAACATCTCAAATCATCATAATGTGAATTCCATTGCCCAATCTCTCCAGTCATTAAGACTTACCTATGCTTGCATGTTAGATCCTCATAGTAACAACTAGGGCCAACTAAAATAATGCAAGAACTGAACATGAAAACATTGAAAATGATCCAAACATACCTCAAATTACATGATATACCTATTTTCATGCTTTCATGAGCTCAAATGGATCCAATCCACACTGTCACACCTTCAAGCTGCCATACATGTTCCCAATGAGCACTGTAACATGGTGAATCACTTGTACCTACACTATGCCAATGTTGTGAGTGCACAAGCACCCTAAAAACCTACCATACACCATGTCAATATGCTTCCCAGGAATCCAAGAAGCTCAAACTACCAAGCAACACCTCCTGGGCACTTGTATGGGCTTGATTAAGCAAGCATGCATCTGAATCCCACTGTAACAGTTGATAAACATTTGAACCATCATGTTAGCACCATAAAAACATCATGACATCATCCTACATCATCCACTTTGTCATTAATGTGGTTTTTCATCAATGAAAACACCTATTAGGCCTACATGCCAATATGATAGGATAGAGATGGGTTGATTGGTTATGATTATATGGGATATGGGATGAGACATAGATATGATGAGGTCTATGGTAGAGGATAAGATGGGGATATGAAAAGAGATTCCCCAAGTATTATTGAAGATGATAAGATATGATCCCAGTATAGGGGATAGATTGAGGATAGATGTGGTGTGCCCCCAAGTGTAATGTAGGGTGGCTGTATGGATCAATGAATGGGTTTTATTTTCCCCGGGTGTAGGGTAGGGTGGGAAGTGAGGTATCTAAAATGGATGATGCCCCTAATGGATGGTAGTAAGGCTACCCCTGATCATGATGATGATAGTCAAAAAGGGACATGAGGAGGATTGGATGAAAAGGAAAAGATCATTTCTGCCCATGGATATTCAATCCTAAGCAAAAAAGGATGTGGAGGTGATGGATGGAAGGAAAATAACATCAACAGATAATCCTAACAGAACATGTTGTAAAGAAAGAGTTGGATTAAAACAAAAGTGTGACCAAGGTCTAAGCAATACCTAGCAACATGCGAGCCCCATGTCTCTACAAGATCAAAGTGTGTGAGATTGTGATGGTTAATCACCGCTTGAAGTGAAGACTTAATGGGTAGTGTGTGAAGAAAAACTATCCAATCTATAGGGAGTGATTAAGTCAAATAGGTGGATGAAAGGCTAAGCCATGTAGTGCTTTCTGCTACTAGGCCAGTGTCTATAGCCTCGACATAGATACATTTGATTCTTGTCACAACATTGCTCTATTGCCAGTCAGACATCCATAGCCCCGGTAGAGTTCATTGGAAACACCCCTAGAGAGAGTATTGAGGTGTATTTCATTTGATTTTTTAACTTTGATATGATTTTTTGATTTTTTGATTTTTTTACTGTTAATATTTGGGATTTCTTGTATAAATAAGTTCCACTCTGTTGAGAACTCTCAAGGGATAAGAATCACTAGTGGCTTAATGGGGGATGGTAATAAGGGTGGAGATGACATCGGCTAGAGTGTCAACAGAAATGCCCAAGGGTATTCAACACAAGTTGATTAAGTGGGTTAAAGTGTGTAGATCTCTAGGTTGACAATGGGGCTTGAATGTTGGAGGTAATGATAGACCAAGGTCACACAATTGTAGTAGGTAATATTGTCTTACAACATGTGTGAACAAGTTGATCAAGTGTTCAAATGAATGGATTGGAAGATGATATGAATGGATGTCATGATAAGAATGAATTAGATGTAGATGTTGAATGGAAAAAGGATTAGTGTGAAGGAAATAACATTCGTGCGCATGTGACGAAGTATGTTCTCAATCCATTTTTAGGTGTTTGGTATTTATAGGGGGATTAAATGATTTTTGAGTGGATTGAGTGGTTGGGATAGTAGTATCAACAAGGTTGGTAGAAATGGATTGTGATGGAGTAGTGGGAATGACGTTATTAGTGTTAGGTTTATAACCTAAGTCTAAACTACCTAGATTTTGATGAAGGAGATAGGTTCACAGATGCCTTGTTTATGGATACCTAAGGCTTTGCCTCGATGTTTCATTTTAGCGAACATATTTTTGGATATAGGGTATGAAGTGGATGGGGAAGATGATGTCATGTGGTCATCATGAGACGGGGGTTGTAGTATTTTCATCCATTAAGAGGTTAGACTTAACAAAGGATGGGAGGTGAGATTTGTTTTGGTTGTTCATTGGTGAGGGATGTTTGAATGTATAATGAGATTTGGATAGCTGATGATTTTGGATGTCAAGTGTGGTTTGGATGATGGACGATGCTTAGGGATAGGATTGGGATGGAAAGGTGATGGATAGAGAGGTAAAAGGATAAGAATTCCTTGGTTTCGAGGGTTTGGACATGAGACCTAAAGTGCATGCAATGATTGGTCAAATGTCTATGGGTGTGATGGAAGTCACTATAATAGTGTTCCCGATACCGAGATGGTTTGGGAAGGTTTTGATTGCGTGATTTTATTGGGGGATGGATGATCATGTTGAAGGTTTTTAAACGATGGAAGGTAGTGGATGAGGATTATCCTAAAGGAGTTAAGTGGTTTGGGTTAAATGGTTTTGGAAAGTACAAAGTAAAGGTGTGGGATTGGGTGGATAATGATATGTTTTGGTTGATGTGGATTTGTGAGTTAGAGTAGATTGGTGTGGATTAGAAGATGAAGGGGATGGTTTGGGCTTGGAGGCAAAAGTAGATTTAGTTGATTTTGGATTGGTTTGAGTATGTGGTTTTGAGGTAAATGGTTTTGGCTTAGGATTATATTATTTGGGATTATTAGAGATGAAAGGGATGGGTGTGATATGGGGGTCACATTAGATTTTGGTGTTGTTGGGGATGGATGGGATTAAGGAGATGGGTGTGGTGTATGAATCACATTGGATTTGGTCGATTTAAGAGATGAATTAGATTAAGGTGACATAGAAGTCATATTGAATTGGGTAGGAGATGGCATGTGGAGAGGTTTGGTATTAGATTTGTTAGGTTTGGGAGTTGGTGACTTAGGAATCACGTTAGATGTTTTAGGATTGGGGGATGGTGGGTTTGAAATAGGATTAGAGGATAGGATAGTGTTAGGTTTAGGTGATGAAGGGGTTAAGATAGGATTAGTTTTAGATGAATAGGGTGAGGTTGGCATAGGAGCCACATTTGATGGTTTAGGATTGGGGGTAGAAGGGGATGAGGGTGACTTAGGATTCATGATGGGTGAGATAGTTTTGATAGGATTATACATAAGTGATGAAAGGGGTAAAATACACTTAGAGGTTGAATTTGATGGTGGATTAAGGGATATGAGACTATCTAGGAGAAAGTACGTAGGATTATATTGGGGTGATGAAGATGATGAGGATGGAGGACTAAGATGAGATGTGGGAATGATTATTGTGAATGAAGTTGTTGTGGTTGTGGATATATGAATGGGACTCGCTGATAGGTTTTATGAGATTGTATTTAGGAGTTGAGGTTTTTATGATGGCCAATTATTTGTATTGGTTTTGATAGTAGGAAGGTGTAGGTCATGATGATTGATAAGGGATTTATGGGTTGGGATGGTTATGTGGGTTTGGGATTGGTGGCTAGATTAACAAAGACATAAAGAAGGTCCTCTTGGTCTAGGTCAAAGTTAGTGAGGTGGTCAAAGTCGATGTAATTATCTTATTGGGATAGTGGTTTATGTTGTTTAGGTCAAGGTGTGGATTGAGATGATTTGGGTTCCTCAAGGAGGAGGTCAATGGGGTGAGGGTAGGGATCTTAGGAAGAGGAAATTGTGGATGGGTTTGGTTAGGAGGTGATTGATTGATTGAAGATTGAAGATTGAAGATTGAATATTGAAGATTGAAGATCATATATTTGTTGATTTAGATGTTGGATGGTTTTAGGATGTTAGGATCAATATGAGATGGTTGATTCGGATGACGATTATGAGATTGGTTAAGGTAGGATGTGAGATTTGAGATTTGTTTGTTAACATGTTGGATGGTGTGTGGGACTTCATGGTCAAAGTAATATGGTTGAATTTCATGAGTGGGGGATGATGGGATAACTTGGTTGATGGATTTAGAAAATAGATAGGGGTTTGGATGTTGGTTTGAGATGGATGGGGATTGAGGATCAAAGGCCATGGTTAGATAAGATGTATGAGGGATTAGATTTGGATTATGATTAATGGTGGTGGGATTAGGATTTGGATTGTGTGATTAAGGATGGTTAATTATGGTGATGTTTGATTGATTAAAATTTAAATTAATGGGATAGTTAAGGGTGTTCACAAGCAAAGAAAAAGCATGAAACACACACCCTAACTAGTCAAGTGGGATTGAAATCAAACTATATCTCGCTTTCAATACAATACACGAATGATGGTGCCATAATTGAATCTCCACCTATGTGTCAATAGGGGGTCGACTAATGAGTGATCTTAGGGAGTGTGGCCTTCTTACACTATAGCTTGATATGTGGCCAAAAGGTTACCTAGTATAGGATACACAAGCTCATTAGGGGCATTTCTGATATACCTTACAGTATGTGGGGACCAATTCCATGTTACAAGGATGTTTTCTAAGGCCCAAGTTTTGGGACATGGAATCCCTTCACTTCATTTTGCCTTAAAACAAGCAAGCACTTAGCCAATAATGATAGTTGTCTAAGAATTTGTATACCTTGCCGAAACACGGGGTGTGTCTATGTGCGTGGAGGTGAATTCCATGGTCACGAGACCTAGGACTATGACAAGTTCATGGATATCACTTTCACTTCACGTTGCCCCTACAAAAGAAAAATGGGAAGGATACTGCTTTTGATCCTCAAGATCATCCTAGGATGCGAGAGGAGAGCATACATGGTTTTGCCTTTGGGATGAAAAAGAAACAAAGGGAAACACGCAAGAAAGATAATGCAAGAAAATAAATGCTAGATGATAAAATGAAATGATAAATATTAGTAGTTTGATTATTGGGTCTTCAAGAGGAGGCCCTACAAAACAAATATTAGTAGTTTGATTATAACCCCAAATGTCTTGGACCAATCATGCTACAAAACAAAGGGTTAGTAGTTTAGATTGATTTTTATATTTGGTAAGTGTAGGAAGCTACACACAAAGTGTTAGTAGTTTGGAACATGAAAATATAACTCAATGTGTAGTTAAAATGACAAGATTTATGAAAATGAAAACCATGAATAAATTATCTTATAAAATGCTAAATTAACACTTTCATTACATAGATATTTTTGATACCTTTCTAAGAAAAAAATGGATTTGTTTCTAGTGGGGTAAGAATCTCTAAAGAAACCCCAAAGGCTTTTAACAATCTGATCAATGGACCATGTGATAAGAAATGAGCAAGGTTTCCTTCTTTGCATACATTAATTTGAAATAAACATGCAAACTAAGCAAATGAAGTTAATCTCTATTCTTTGAAAGCTTGAAATAATGAACCTAAGAGGATCTAAGCATTTAGTTTATGTGTTAAGAGAAAGAGATCTCCCCATTAATGGCTTCAAGGCCAATGGATCTTCCCTTTTACTCTATGTTAATGCTATGAAATACAAGATTAAATGCTTTTAGCTCAAATGAAAGAAGATGAAATACAAACTAAAGCCTAATCAAATTGCTATAATTTGTGCTAGGAAGAAGAGAGATTCTTAGGAAATGAGGGAGGGGGTATAGCCCTATTTATAGTTTTTGGTTTGGAAGAAAAGGGAGATTTGGGTGCATGTGGGACAAAGGCTAAAGTCCAAAAAGCACTTTAGCAAGTCAAAGTGTGATTTGACTATGTTAGAGGGTAATTAACCTAGGTTAGACTAATTAATCTCTCTTAGAGAGTAATTAGGGTTTTGGAAGGGTTCTGAAGGGCTTAATCAATCCAACGAAGTGGATTGATCTTCTGGGAGCTAATAGAAGTGAGCTAGAAGAGAATAAGAAGCTAATGTAGTTAGAATGAGGCTATAACTACTGTTTAAATGGTTTATAAGAGGAAAAATGACCAAAAGGGTGTTGTAGGAAGGGAGTTAGATAGGCCTAACTGGCGGTGTGTCATCAATTTGCAAAAGGAAGAAGCGTTAGTGCACCATTAGAAATAATAGTGTATTGAGAAAACTACAGGTGTCTACATTTTCCCCTCTTTGAGGTGACGTAAGTGACGTCACTTCAAAGAAAGTAGACAAACACAAGCAAGTAGAAATTTTTTGAAGGGGTAGAAGAAAAATTAATAGGGTGAAGGATGACGAATGCCCCCTCGAGTGTCGATGGGGTGATGAAGAAACTTCGATCGATGATCGAAAAAAAAACAAATAGAGAGAAAAGTGTTTAGAGAAGACGAGAGACTAGAAGAAAAGGGATTGTGAGCTATCCGCAAATCAATTGCTAACAATATTTTAATCATCATAATGCTTAGAATCCTCCTCATGGGTCCTTATTAAAATGTGAGCATGTGATGGAAGCGTAAAATGACATTAAAAGCCAAGATACAAACAACTGTCCTTTGCCAAAACAACCAACTCCATGCAACATACATGAATGCAATGCAATATGAGAAATAAACCGAATCACCTGACAGGGAAATAAGTACAATCACACACACTTAAACCAACAACGTTCAAGATAGTTGCACAAATATTTTGTTATCGAGATGAAGTCCCAAATGTTTTGATAAATGACTAGGGTGAAGAATGATGCCCCAAGCAAGGTGTATTATGCAAGGGGGAAGATGGAGGACACTTCCGTCCTATGAAAAAGCAATGTGCATGATGAAAATAGTACTAGGCAATTGATAGTGCCCAGTGTACAGATGAAGTAAGCAACATAGCTTGTTTAGGTGATTGAAGATTTTGGTGATGCGTGAGTCATTGTTTCAAATGATTTGAGAATGTCAGCAAGATCTGGGATGAGTGCCATGCAATAGACATAGATTTCAGTTGTAGATGATTGGTTTAATCAATTTTAAGCCATTTTTGCTATTTTCCAATATTTTTGTGGTTTTTTTATATATTTTTTTTTTTTTTTTCATTTTCTAGGTTTTTGATCGGTCAGAAGAATTTTAAAAGATCAAAGATCTTCCAAAAACATGCGCGTAGGTGGTAGTGGGAAGGCCAAGTTGTCAAAAAGCTCAGAATATGCCCACAAGAAGAAAGATGAGTCGAAAATAAATTATTTAAAATAAATTAGTAAATAATCATCATGACGGGGAGAAATAGATGAAAAATAGAGGAAAAAGGTGGGAAAAGGTGCACGAAAGGTTCGTAAATTATCTCAGTGTGATGAAGAAGGGACCGTTGGACGACATGAAGTGCCCCAACATGTGAAAATTAGTAAAAATAATTATTTTAATACAAAAATAATTATCACGGTGGATAGAAGAAGGTTAGAATGATCACGACGGAGAAAACATGCCCCAGGGGCATCACGATGGGTTAATATACTCACCCAGGGTCGGTAAAACAATCATGACCAATTCATTTTGACCAGAGCCTTGTAAATTTTTACCATGAGTGAAAGCAAGAGCCCTAGAGTGAGATGGCGAGGATACCGAGGAGGACGAGGCGCGCGGATCGCATCCGGGAGTACATGCGGGACCCGACGGATGGACCATTCGTGAGTGCCCTAACCCCCATTAATTACACATTAATTACACTTTTTAGGGTTTCTTAGGGTAGGTAGGAGGAATTTTGACACATGCGCGTAGGCGTATGCGTCATTGGATTGATGGGTACGTGCATGTGCACATGTAAAAAAATGACATGACGCGCGCATGCGCATCCATTCGCGGGGACAGGGACGCGTACGCATACCTATTCGGTAGAGGTGGTACACGCATGCGTATCCATTGGGAAAGATGGGTGTGCACACATGTACCCATAGAAAAAGATAAAAAGGGGGTGCGTAAGCGTTGGTTGGGGTCAGGATGGACACGTGCACGTGTGTGCATCAAAACAGGCATGTAGGCATCATGGAGGGCGCGTATGTGTCCTATATGGCCAGCACCAAAAAAGGAGGAGAAAGTTAGTGCGTGTATGCATCCCCAGGGGTGCGTATGCATTGGTTAGGGTGCATGCAGGTGCAAAGGAGGCGCGTATGCGCTAGAAGCATGTGAGAAAAAGACAACTGGCTAGAAAATAGCCAAGTTATAGAAGAAAAAGGTGAGATTACTTTAGAAGAAAAGAATAGTTAGTAAATTAGATGTGTTAAAAGCTTTATTTTTCCTTAGAAAAATATTATAGAAATGTTAGATGTCTAACACTTGCGTTGATTTTACAGCGTATGTTACCTATTCTCCAGACTCGTGAGCACTACGGCCGCTTGGTTGTGATAGAGGTGCAGTTTGATGATGAGGATAGAGTGACCTTGGTGAGCCTTTTGCACGTGATGGGACTATCTTATGTGGCGAGATGCCCCAGATCACTTTAGATCATGGCCTCTTGATGGCCATAGTAGAGCGGTGGCACAGCGAGAGCCAGTGCTTTCACCTCCCGACCGGGAGATGACCATTACATTAGAGGATGTATGGCATCCTGTGGGTCCCGATCAGGGATAGCTTATCGAGACGATGAGCCGTTGGAGTGACATTCAACATCACATCACACATTTGTTTGGTGTTCCCACCATACCATGCATGGGATGTCTATCAGACTATCCAGATGCATAGAGGATCTAGAGCTAGACCACGTAGTGGTCTACATGATGGCTCTTGTCAGTGGAGTTCTACTCCCTGACAAGACTGGTGCTTCATTTCCATTGGGACTCCTAGGAGTGATTCTGGGCTTGGTGGAGGGATAGACTTACTATTGGGGTAGTGCATTTTAGCACATTTGTATTGGGATCTCCATCTGATCACCTACTACCATCAGAAGATGGTAGGACCTGCTCATTTATTACAGATTTGGGCATGGGACCACATTGCTATTGGTCACCCCCTAGGTGTGCTGAGAGGTCGGCTCCGATGAGCCTTCTACTATGGGTTGGGTCCGGTAGGGGATGATGTGTGACCCTTCATGGGGGTTACATACCATTATAGGCGTGAGCTAGATGAGCTGCTCCAGGCTTCCATTGCTGGAGACCTTACAGACATTTTCAGTGGCCAGAGGATGGTCTAGAGCTTAGCACCGCCACTGTTGAGCATTTTATTTTGGGCAGCCGTAGCTATATGTGGGAGTTATATAGAGTGGATCGATGTCAGTGGCAGTTTGGCCTTACCAGGATGTTCCTGGGCCAGATAGATGGTGGTACTCTCACAGAGCAGAGAGCACTTTGATATGGGTCCGTAGATTGCTCACATGACAGAGCATTGAGCTAGCTTTCGATAGGTGGCACCTACTATTTGGGTGCCGCTTAGATAGATCAGAGATCTGGGCACTACATTAGAGTATGGGCCATGGTACCATGGTGTGCTCCCATGCCATTTGAGCATTCCCCGGAGTGCATATGATGTCGGCTTGAGGCCTCCTCCAGTGGGGCCTCCTAGCGGTGGTGAGGGTGGAGATGATGAGTGATGATGATGATGAGGGTGGGCCCGATGCATGCCCCAAGCATGTCAGAGGTAGGGGACAGGGTCCCCTTCCATAGCAACCACAGGGATAGGGCCCCAGGCCTAGGCCGAGATAGATATATACAGGGCCGTGGACATAGAGTTTCCCCCAGTGGGCATTCCAGTGGGGATCTATACCCCTCTTTAGTAGGTACTACCAGCACAGGGGCCACCTTTTGATACCAGAGAGTAGTAGCAGTGCAGGTGGGCAATGAGCTACTCTTCAACAAGCGATTACTGAGCAGCCATTTTATTCGATTCTAGGTGGTGGAGAGAGAGATACAATGAGGACCCAGGTATAGGCCCTCACATTAGAGCGAGACCAGGCTCGGGCATAGATACAGATTTTGATAGCAGAGAGAGATCAAGCCCAGGCACAGGCCACTCAGGGTAGTGATAGTGTTGCATGGTAGAGTCAGGTGTGAGAGATGGCCGCACGGGGGCTCAGATATTGAGCCTCCTACACCAGTCCCAGACTCAGGTATGGATGGTTGTGGCCCAGAGGGACCATGTATATAGATGGTCACAGGCTCTCCTAGCATAGAGGGATGAGGCCCGAGCAGAGGTGCAGACTATTACTACAGAGTGGGATCGAGAGGCTACCTCTTGAGATAGGCCGAGGCTGATTTAGGTAGAGTTACAGGTGAGTGAGATGTTTCCCTTCAGGCAGCCCTCACTTCAGGAGATGCTGACTTGATCCGTGATGCCACGAGGCTTGGTGGTGAGGTGTTATTCTATAGGACTACCTATTTAGGGTAGTTCCCCCAGAGCAGTGAGTGGTACTCCCTCGATAGTCAGGGATGAGCATGATAGGTCCAGGTCACATAGAGATCAGGCCACTCGTCGAGATCAGTTAGGCAGCCCATGCCAGAAAGTAGCCGGCTAGATAGGGACCATCTAGTCAGCCTGGTGGTCCATCTAGTGTAGGTCCTCCTAGCCACCATTGTTCATCGACCAGGTGATAGACCTGGGAGCCCGGTGCGAGGGTGAGAGCTATGGTTGAGCTCCACCTTCTTCTTTTGTACAAATATTCTTTATACATGCCTCTGATGAAGGCTGATTTTTGTTGTATAGCTTTGTATATTTATTCATTTTGATGATGCCTCATGATGAAGGCCCGATTCTTTTTGATGCATGCCCCTTTTTGATGGCATATTGTATCGATGATGTATTATTTTGATCACTAACTGGACATTTTATACATGTATAGATATGTGGACATTTTTGATGTATCATCTTTGTACGCCTCAATTGAAGGCATTTTTGATATAGAGTACCGATGTATATCCATTTCTGTTGATATAGATGTATATGACACACATGTATATAGAGGATTACTTTTTGGGCTCAGATACACGTGTTTATGAGATGATGTACTTTATTGTTTTGTTTCCTGATGTATGTGACACGAGTGGGCATAATTCTATGATGTAAAATACCCTTTATCAGAAATTACTCTATGTTGAATCTTATCACATGTTGCTTATTTTGATTCAGCACTTATGGATGTGTTATGATGTTGTTTGATCTTGTACTTGCATGTATGTGGTATATCTTAGATTCAGAAATGTGTATACTTTCTGCTTTCATATTTGATGATGTATCTGTAGATGGCACCACATGTTTTTAGATTCATGATTTAATTCTGAGTTTTTATGCTAGCACTTGGGATGATACTAGATGATATTGGTGTGGGGGGATAGATTAGTGATTATGCAACCCCTCTTGCCCCCATTGATGATACGATATTTGATGATTAGCTTAGCACACATGCATGATGTAATACTTAGCATTTTTGTATATATATGATGTAGTGAATGATGTTATAAATGTGATGAGATGATAGATGATAGATGTGATAACAAACAACTGTGCAAGAACACACAAGAAAAAGTTAACAAAACTAAACAAATATACACATACTACTACTTAAACAAACACATGCACAAACCTCTAACAAGAGATAAAATGAGATCTAATCTAAGTAAGCAAAAATGAACCCTAAAAGGAAGCACACTAACAAACAAAGAAACCTACAACAATTTTTACAAGCATGATAGTCTTCAAATGTATGTAATGCAATGCTCAACTTAAATCAAACAAGATTCAATTTTTGATAAGCAAATGATCCATTTTAAAGAACTAACAATTTACGGACTAAGTACACCAAAACTATACAAACCAACAACTAAAAGTAATTAAAGCACTACTTTGTTTTTGTGGGACAACATTGACATATTTTCTAATGTTTTTGGGTTTATCTAAGGAGATAAGTTTTCACGGCTACGTTTGTCACTATTTTGTCTAGGTTTCCCAAAGATAGCGTTGTGAAATGAAAGTAGCCTTATCCCTGGAAAGGGGATTTTTCCAAATGTTTAGATTTTTTGTGTATTGTTTTCTACATGTTTTTGTATTTTCCAAGGTCATGTTTTGAAAGCAATGTACAAGAACGATGAAGCGTGGATGCCCCCAGCATGATGTGGGAATATACAAAGGGCAGAATGCCACACGTGCGTATGTGTAGGAAGATGGCAATGGGATTTTCATGCTCAAGCGTTAGATAGGCATATACAAAGGTAATGTCCTTCATGCAGATATAAGAGAAAACAAACCAGATCATGGCAAGGCAAAGGTGATCCTAGTAGGGTTCCTAGACCTAGTAGAGAAAGCCGTATCTAAAGAAGTGGTATCGATTACCCATCCTTCCGTAAGAGTAACTTGTGTCGGTGAATCCTCCTTGAGTGCCAAAACTGGTTTTCACTCAAAGACCTACCCCCTGTGCCACAATTGTGTGGTTTTCACATGAGGATGACCTACTTTTTCTTTACTATTTTCTCATTTTTCCATTTTTGCTTTTTTTTTTCTTTGTTTTCCAATTTTTAGTTCTTATTTGATATTCCCGTCATGCCTAAGCATAGAACCACTTTAAGTGCATGGCATTCATGGGTTTTGGAAGCTCTTCACCATCTGAATATGCAAGTTTGTAGGCCCCTGATCCATATTTTGCAATTACAACATAAGGACCTAACAGTTAGCCTCGAACTTTCCTTTCTTTTCTCTGTCTTTAACAAGTGTTCTTTTGATTTTCTTTGAGAACTAGATCCCCTACATCAAATTCCGATGAATGATGCATTTATTATATCCTCTGGACACTCTGTTCTGATAAAATTTTAGGTGATTGAATGCTCTGATATGCCTTTCATCTAATAGTTCTAACTCTGCTAGGCGAGCAACTCTGTAGTCTTCATCTTTATCAAGATAGTCTCTGAGAGATATTCTCAGGGAAGGAAGCTCCACTTCCAAAGGTATGATGGCTTCAGTGCCATAGACAAGTGAATAAGGGGTCACACTAGTAGGAGTGCGGATGGAAGTACGATAGGCCCAGAGGGCGGGATGTATCTGCAGATGCCAATTACGGCCGGTTTACTGACCATTTTCTCCATAATCCACACAAGGGTTTTATTGGTGGCTTTCTTGTCCATTACCTTGAGGGTAATAAGGGGTAGACCACTTAAGTTGGATATGGAAGCGTTGACACAATGTTTTAACCATTTTATTTTTGAAAGATTTACCATTATCGGTGATAATGATGAGGGATCCGTAATGGCATATGAGATGGTTCATGATGAATTTTGAAATATGCACATTGGTGACATAGGTAAGAGGGACAACCTCTACCCATTTGGTAAAGTATTCGGTGGTGGTGATGATATGAGTATGACCGACCATCTGATGAAGAAGGATGGAGCTTCCCTATGAGATCTAGGCCCCATTTAGAGAATGGCCAAGGCATTGCAATAGGTTGTAAGGCTTGCTGTTGGTGCATGTATTAAATTCCCATACTTTTGGCATAGTTCACACTTCTTTATGAAGTTGCAACAATCGGATTCCATGGTAGGCCAATAATAGCCTACTCTCAATAGCTTCTTAGCTAAGACCATGCCACTAGTATGTGCTCCACAAATACCACTATGTACTTCCTTAATTGCGTGGATAGAATCAGTGACATCCAAACAATGAAGTAGATTCCCATCGTAGCCATGATGATAAAGGGTGCCTCCTAGGAGGGTATAATGGGCTATGCGGTGAATAAGGGCTTTCTTTTAGAATGGGTGATGTCAGGGGGAAAGGTGCCATCTTGTAGGTATTGGAAGATAGGGTTGTACTAAGGGGATAAAGGACCAACAACTTCACATGCCAAACATGACTCCGGCATATCATATGTAGGTACTTGTAGATGTTCCACGAAGAAAGGCATTTTCTTTCTTAGGCGCTATGTGCAAGAGAGACCCAATAGTAGCCATAGCATCCATGGATCTATTATGCGACCTTGGTTTTTGTTCAAATATGACTTGTGTGAAATATTCCTTCAAAGTTTCAACCATCTTCTTATATGGAATAAGCTTCTCATCTTTAACCTTATACTCATCATTAACTTGTTTTATGATAAGTTGAGAGTCCCCAATGACTCGTAGTTGTTATGATATTCCATGTAATAGCTAGCCTGAGGCCGGTGATGAGTGCTTCGTACTCTGCTAATGTTATTTGTACATGGGAATCCCAACCGGAATGCTCGTGGTATGACATCGCCATTTGGAGTGATGAGGACCACTCCTGCTCCTAGATCCATGGAAGGTAAAAGATCCATCAAAATGAACTGCCATTCTACGGACTCTTCAATATACATGATGGATGCATCTGGTAAATCTAAGCACAAAGGTTCCATTCCTGGGAGAGGAGCTTCTACCAATTGATCGGCTAGTACCTATCCTTTTAAAGACTTCTGATTTACAAACTCAATGTCAAACTCACTCAAGAGAATGATCCAATTAGCCATTCGGCCTGTGAGGGTGGGTTTGGATAAAAGGTACTTGAGAGGGTCGACTTTGGATATGAGCTTGGTCTTATTATTCAGGAGATAATGGTGAAGCTTTTGAAATGTGAATACAACTGCCAAGCAGGCCTTTTCTATTTGGGGATAATTCAGCTCGTATGCGATCAAGGTGTGGCTAAGATAGTAAACTACTCTCTCTTTATGGGCTAAGTCATATTGGGCAAGTAATGCACCAATGGAAAACTAGGTAGTGGAAATGTATAAGAGGAGAGGTTCACCGGGGGTAGGTGGCATTAGTACAGGTGGGTTGGACAAGTATTGTTTGAGTAGAGCAAAGGCTTTTTGACAATCAGGTCCCCAATTGAATGTGACATCTTTCTTGAGAAAATGAGTAAAGGGGTGGCACTTATCCGCAAGTTGTGAGATAAAGTGACGGATTGCCTGAATCTTTCCTTGTAGACTCCTTAGCTGCTTGAGAGTGGTAGGTGGTGGCATTTCTGTGATAGTCGTAACCTTTGCAGGATCCACTTCAATCCCTCTTTGTGAGACAATGAACCCTAGGAGTTTTCTGATAAGACACCGAAGACACATTTCTTAGGGTTCAAGTGAACCTTATAGTCTCTTAGACAGTTGAAAGATACGCCTCAACACTTCAGGGTGTTCTTTTCTACTCTTAGATTTTGCTAGGATATCATCAACATAATCCTCCATGATGTCACTTATCATATCATGGAAGATAACCATCATGGCCCATTGATAAGTAGCCCCAACATTTTTAAGCCCGAAGGGCATGAATTTGTAGTAGAATGTTCCCCAAGGGGTGATGAATGTTGTCTTATGTTGATCTTCCTCCGTAATTTGTATCTGGTTATAACCTAAAAAACCATCCATCAAGGACAACATTTCATAACTAGTTGTTGAATCGACTATCATGTCGATGTTAGGTAGGGGAAAATCATCTTTTGGACATGCTTTGTTGATGTCATGAGAAATCCATGTAGATCCTTATCCAATAGGTTTTTTCATCTTTGGGACTATGTTAGAGATCCATTCTGAATAGTCAATAGGTTTTATGAAATCAACAGCTAACAACTTTTCTAATTCTTCTTTGACCAAGAGCGCCACTTTAGGATGCATCTTTCTTAATTTTTGTTTGATTGGTTTGGCCTCTGGGTGCACAATGAGGTTGTGCACAACTAGCTCAGGGTCTAAACCCGACATATCTGCATATGTCCATGTGAATATGTCACATATTCTTTTAAGAGTTCTGCAAAGGTCTTTTGTTCCTGAGCTGAGAGCGAAGCTCCCAACTTGACTATTCTAGGTTGCTCCTCTGAGCCAATGTTGACGTTGATTGTTTCCTCAATAAGCATTTTAGAAGCATCTTCCATCCATGTAGGATTAGGGGGAAGAGTAAGATCGACCTCCTGTGGTAGTTCATGATCATCTTTGAATGGATAAATCACTTCATCTTTAGACTCTTCATTTTGTTTGTCTATGAGCTCACCAAAGAGTTTGTCACTATGGGATTTCCGTTGAGCCTTCTTGCTCGGTTTCTCAGAGGTAGGTATACCTTTAGTTACAACCTTTTTATTCAACCATCCACACATCTCTGCTTCCTCCCCAAAATAGGCACAAGTGTCTAGTTGAATCTTAAATCCTTTCTTGTGGTCTCCAGTGGAATAAAGTCCCTGAGTCCCATGAACTCCGTGAATGCCTCATCATTTTCAAAGAAATCCAATGGCACATGAAGTTGTTGATCCCAATCTATAAGCTTAGGATATATAAGGGCTATTGGATATTTATCTAGGGGGATGGATTTGGATAAGGTAAGGACCGATGAATCTGGGAATAGGTTCGTGGAGGCAAGATCTTCGTAAAGGCTACATTGGGAATCTGCGTCACTATCGGAATGAGGTGAAACATCCTCACTTTCAGAAGAAGTGGTGTTGTTCTTAGAAGGTAGAGCGTCATGGGGCCTTATTCCAAGGCCATGTTTATCAGTTTTGAAATGAGGGATAGGGATAGGCTCCAACCGGCCTTGTGCATTAATGCCACATCCAAACCCATCATAGCCCATGACAAACATCATGCGAGGACCTTTGACGTACTGAGGTGCTTGATTGCATGAAGCCATGGTGCCTTGGTACTCTGCTGGTAGGGTCTTCTAACATTTTCTCCTTAGACAAGAGGCCACTATGGACGAATTTCTCCAAAGGTTTAGGACATTGCTTGGGTGCTCTTGAACTGAAAGTAAGGCTTACCCCTTGTCTGGGGATACGATAGGTCTGATATCAACAGAGCCTGCTCAAGAGTGAATGGCCTACTTGGGCCATATTTTGTTGATGTGGCCTCCCATGAAGCAAATGGATTGACCAGTGAGGGAAAATCTTGATTGAAAGGTGTGAGAGATTTTGAATCCACTCGGTTCTTCATGGCCTCTGTTTGTAAAGGGACTACAACATCCACAGAAGGACATTCATAAGTTGCACGAGAAAAACTTGTGCAAAGCCCTACAATGTGTGAAAGGTTAGGTCACCCAAAATGGTAACTACCTACCCTTCATGATATAACTTGATGCACTGATGAAACATTGATGGAATAGCTTGCATGGCATGGATCCATGGGCGTCCCTAAGAGCATGTTGTATGGAAGGTCCAAGTCAAGGACATGGAACGTTGTGTCGTGACATGTTGGTCCTACCTCCATGGGGACCACTATAGTCCCTGCTGACTCTCTTTCTTCATTGTCATATGTTGTGATTGTGATAGTTTTAGCACCCAGCTCTATTTCTGACCGGCCCACTACTTTACCAACTTCAAGGTGCAAATATTTAGACCAGATCCCCCATCTACAAGTACTCTTTTGATCTTGCAATGATGGGTAACCACCACTTCGAGATATAATGGCAAGTTATGCTCTGGGTTATTATGCATGGGATTGTAGTATGATCAAAAGTAATCTGATCATTGGTGTCTAAGCGTGCAATCATGGCTTGAAGGTTTGTGGGATCTATTTCTGTGGAAACCCCTGAATTTTGCAAAGTTTTGAACAATATGTTTTTATGGGCATTGGAGATCTTTAGGAGATCGAGGATAGATATCTTAGCAGACATTTTTTCTAATTTCTCTATCAAGTTATACTGACTTTCCTCAGGGGTAGGTATAAGATTTGGTATGATTAAGCGGGCACGTCTTGTCCTGACTACGTAGCTCTTTTCTAAGATCGAATGGTGTTAATCTATTCATTAGATGAGTTAATACATCCAATGAGGGAATCATAAGGACTATCATTTGTAGGGTACACATAGGCAGCAGTCCTATAGTCGTTAGAAGTTTTCCCTTGATCTGTTTTCTTTTTCTTTTTATCCACATGGTCAGGAAAAGGTTCCTTGTAAATACCCATTTTTTCATTTGAACTTCTACCGGCCTCTGGGGGAGACTCTACAACAATCTTCCCTTCCTCTATGAGGTCTTGGATATAATGGCATAATCTCAAACATCTATCCATTTTGTGTCCTTTGACGGTGGAAGTCACAATATTCATTGTCTTTGAACCAAACCGGTTTTGGAGCGTCTTCTAGGTAGGGCATTATTTGTCGTTGGATATTCTACCATCTTTGCACCATCTAACTACTTTAGGATGGTAGATAAGGATTCTGTCAAAGATGTGAACGTATGTTTTGTAGGCACTTTGGGATGAGGCCCTTGTGAAAGTTTCAAGAGTGGACCTATTTGTACGGCTTGGACTCTCTTGGAGTCTGTAATGCCATCACCAACAACATGTTTATTCTTATTGAAGAATTTAGGTTTGTCTGTGGATTTGGCTTCGTGTTTGTTTTTAATAACCGGTTTAAGCGTGCCCTTGGCAATGAGCACTTTCTCAATTTGACTACCTTTCTCTATGACTTCTTCAAAGTTTGAGCCACAATGCATTTGTAAGTGAAAGGCTATTTCGGGTTCAAGTTAGGAATGAATATACTCACTAACTATTTTTGGGTAAGGCACTGAGGAAAGCGACTAGCTAACCCATGCCATCATTGTAAAAATCCTACAAATGTCTCATTGGGTTTTTGTTTTGTGTTACATAGATCGTTCATCGTGATGTCACTCTCCATATTATAGGAGTAATGTCTTACAAATTTCTCTGCTAGCATGGGCCATGTTGTAATGGAGCCCTTAGGTATGCTATAAAACCATTCCAATCCCATGGCTCCTAGGTTGTGAGGAAAAAGTCGTATCAAGAAATTATCGCTATACGTGACCTCTTGGCAAGCCATGTAAAAGTCATTTTATATGATCGAGGATCACTTTTGCACTTATACTTATCAAACTTGGGGACATAGTGAAATGTTTGAGAAAGGCTATTGTAGCATGTCCTTATCGAAGGGGTAAGGACATAGTTCTTCATATGAGTATTTTCTATTTTGGCCTACATTTCCTTGTTGTAATGTTGTGAGCGTATCTTTCATAGATTTCAATTCATCCTGAATGAGTTGCTCCTTAGTAGGTGATATTGACCTTTGAGCCTGAGTTGCTTTAAAGGTATAGTCTGTATGTGGATCAAATTGAAACTCGTTAAGTTTGTTTTTGTCTTTGTCTTTACCTATGTTTCTTTTTGAAGCACCTAGGTTTGCTAATTTCTGACTCAACTTCAAGATCTATTTTTGGAGGATTTCCTCCTCAACAGGGGATCCTCTTCTTCATCAAATTTCGAGAGGAGGGGAGGCCTTCCACTCAATTTTTACTTTACATGAAGCCTTAAAGTGAGGTTTACGTGATGTTTCACCTTTGACAATGGCCTTATGTTGCCCAAAAGTGGATGCATATCCCACATCGAAAGGATTATTTGTGTCTAAGATGAATCTTCACTCTCCTAAGTTAGGGTCAATGACCTTTGTTTCTTCTTCACGCTCGTGTGGAAGTTTAGCTCCTAATGCCAAGACTCTTGTGAGTACTTGATCTTTGTTATAATATAAGAGCTCGTCAAATCTGTTTAGGTCTAACCTTTGTTGTTCTCCGAAGAGTCTGACTCTTCTCCACTATGATCGATTAACGTCTCCATATCTTTGACTTGAGAGAAGAGCGGTCCTAAATTATGACCACTGAATGGGAATGTGTCGAAAGGGTTTTCTCCCATGTGTTGCTCATTTGATTTGGCTGCCATTTTTATGATTTTAGGCATCACTAGCAGGACGTCTTTTATGTAGCTAGTGTAACCCCTAAGTGTATGGTTTTCTGCAAGCTCTTTTTAAGGGGATGTTGGAATTATATCACAGTGTATCGTAGATGTAATTTTATGCAATCGTTTTTACCAAGAAACATTCATATGCACATCCTATGTTATGATTCACTCAATTTGTTATTGCCAAACCTATACCCTAAGATAGCGACAAAGATGTATCAATATGTAAGCCAAGTTAGAACCCCAACAAGGTCTAAGCACTGACGTGATGTTGTCGCAGTCCCTTGACAAGGTATACTTAAAACTAGTTTGAATACCGATGAAAGCCAAACCTTCTGAAAAATGGAAGTCGCGAATAGATATAGCGTAATAATGTCACCGTGATACATTAACCAAGCAAGCAAGGTGTTAGTACCATGGTAACTTTATTATGATATATGTAAAGCGTTATCAACACTCTTCAAGAAGACTAAGATGACGTCGAGAGTGAAACCAAGTAATAAGTATAACAAGGAGTTTTTAATCGTGTGAGTAGTGTAACCATGTAATAAGGGGACTTATACCGTTTCCTCACAAAAATGAGAATATGATGTAAGTACTGAGATTGTATGTCTAAGATGCGAACAAGACTATTAACTCAAGAAGAGACAAAAGATGAACCGAATACATAGCGGTGAAGATGATCTTGAAATCAAGATGAAAGGACTTTTATCAAGATGATGAAAAAGCACACCCGCACACTTTAGACATTTAACAACCCAGCCACAAACATGGATGGGCGTAAACGGACAAAAAAGTGATGAGCACTATCTCTGATAAAAATGCGCATGATGTATGCACCTTTCTCACCCGAATAATGGGCGATGAGAATGCAAGGGTACTGATCAAAAGATGGACACAAGCTAAGCAACACTTAGGCAGAGCTTCACCTCATCGAAGACAAGAACAAAACTAAGAAAAAGTGGGACGTAGCTTAGGTCCGTGATGAAAAGACACTCAGTTTGAACTCACAAGGGTTCTTTGCCTTGTTTCAACAAACAAGGTTTAGATTCCAGATGAGCCGTCACTTTGTGATGGCTTGACACAACAAGGACTAGTAAAGTGGGCTCCTTGACAAAATGGTTTCCTAACAAGTTCTCTCAACTAGGTGTTACAATATTGTCTAAGAGCGAGGCGTGATTTACCCAAAAAGTCATAATGACTAGTTTGGGAGTATCTCGGCTTTATCCCCTTTCAAGTATAGTGGGAAATGAATGCATCCATCATGTACTTCTACTAAGGTCGTGATACGGACAACTTGCTAACTCTAACTCACAAGGTGTACTAGTCAAGTGGGTAAGCGGAGCGCTTCTATTTCATCCATGAGGTTACACAGTGGTGGACTACTTTAGGGTTCTGGAACCACCCCCATTGTTGTAGCTTAAGGCGTTATGCCAAAGGGGTTATGTTCCAGTTGAGCGGATAGGGACGTACCCTTTTAAAACCTGCAATACAATGTTTTGAATATGGTGTGTTTTTTATCTTGCTTAGCTTAATGTGGTTTTAAGTAGCACACCATTTGGAAACTGTAAGAACACATGTATTAGAAGGTTTTGTGTTTTGTCTTAGCTCCTCCTTTCTTTGACAATCGATAGGTCCTGTAGACAACAAGTTTTAGTAATTTTTTGATTCCTAGATTGATGTAAAAAGAGAACTTACACTTGCTTTTGATTCCTAAGATCACCAAAAGGTGTGAAGGAAGAGCATACGCAAAGTGGAAATCCTACTAAACTCACATGAAATTTTTACTTCAACCTTTTATAAAACAAGTGTTTTTTGCACAATTTATATGAGTTTTGTATTGGTGTTTTTGATCTCCAAGATCCTTGGAAGACGTGAGGAGAGAGCATACACACTTCTACAAAAACTACTTCTAAGTCAAAAAAAAAAAACACTTTTAATTTATGCAAACTGAAACGTTTAAGAAAGAACCTATTTTTTTCAATTGTTAGTCCTAAAAACCTGCAGTGATGGATTAGAAAAAGTTTTTGCAGACTTGTAAAAATTTTCAAATTTTTAACACAGACACCTACGTGCCTATACTGACACCAGCGCTCCCCAACAATGGATACACACCCCACCTTGCGAAAGTACGCCTGTAATAAAAAAATTAAAACCCAATGAAGTAAACACAAACGCTCACAATATGATGGAGACGTGCCTATATTGACATGGACGCTCAGGTTACGACGTGTACGCGCCTAAGCCTAAATAGAGGACTGTAAAAATTTTTTACATAGTCAGATATTTTACACTTACACGTCTAGAGAGACGTATACACCCCATATGATGGAGACATGTGCGTCTGTGTATGGGTTATTTCTAATTTTTACTCAGTCAGGGCTTTTATGCCTGCGCGTCCAGAGAGACGTATACATGCCCCAAATGACGGGTATGTGTGCATGCATCATCGTGTAGAGTTTTAGTTTGCAAATGATGGGGACCTTCGATAGGTACACGCCTGATATGATGGGTACGTTGGGGTTTCGACGTGTACACGCCCCTTTGGACACCTACGCGCACCCTGTGAAAAACCTGCAAAAAACACGGATTTTCAAATTTTCAAGAGCAAACAGGTTAGTTGTTAGTCAAAGTGTCCTATTTCTAGATCAAACCCACAAAATGTATATAAATGATGGTCATTTACCTAGGGTTAGAAATAAAAATGAGGAAATAACAAGTGATTCGAAAAAAAAACTTGAAAATAAGCTTTGAAAAACCTAAAAGACCTCCATTAATGGAGGGTGGACATAAGTGTCCCCCCTAGGCGTGCCAAATGTGTTAATGAAAAGTTGTAAAAGCCATGGATTTGGGGTAAGAATCTCTAAAGAAACCCCAAAGGCTTTTAACAATCTGATCAATGGACCATGTGATAAGAAATGAGCAAGGTTTCCTTCTTTGCATACATTAATTTGAAATAAACATGCAAACTAAGCAAATGAAGTTAATCTCTATTCTTTGAAAGCTTGAAATAATGAACCTAAGAGGATCTAAGCATTCAGTTTATGTGTTAAGAGAAAGAGATCTCCCCATTAATGGCTTCAAGGCCAATGGATCTTCCCTTTTACTCTATGTTAATGCTATGAAATACAAGATTAAATGCTTTTAGCTCAAATGAAAGAAGATGAAATACAAACTAAAGCCTAATCAAATTGTTATAATTTGTGCTAGGAAGAAGAGAGGATTCTTAGGAAATGAGGGAGGGGGTATAGCCCTATTTATAGTTTTTGGTTTGGAAGAAAAGGGAGATTTGGGTGCATGTGGGACAAAGGATAAAGTCCAAAAAGCACTTTAGCAAGTCAAAGTGTGATTTGACTATGTTTAGAGGGTAATTAACCTAGGTTAGACTAATTAATCTCTCTTAGAGAGTAATTAGGGTTCTGGAAGGGTTCTGAAGGCTTAATCAATCCAATGAAGTGGATTGATCTTCTGGGGAGCTAATAGAAGTGAGCTAGAAGAGAATAAGAAGCTAATGTAGTTAGAACGAGGCTATAACTACTGTTTAAATGGTTTATAAGAGGAAAAATGACCAAAAGGGTGTTGTAGGAAGGGAGTTAGATAGGCCTAACTGGTGGTGTGCCATCAATTTGCAAAAGGAAGAAGTGTTAGTGCACCATTATAAATAATGAGCTAGATGGAAGGGAGAAATAAATTAAATACCTTCACTTACTAAATGAAACACTCTGTTGATGCTTTGATGTGCTCAATATCTTTGGATTGAACTTGGTTGCTTGATTTTGGAGACACTTGGGTAGCACCTCCCCTTGATTTGATGAAGATTTTACCGATGAAGATGATGATAGGTTGATGATAAAATGGATTAATTAGATGAATAAAATAGAAGAGATTTGCTTTATGGATTTCCAAGATGTGCTCTCATGGAGGATGAGAGTTCAATTTATAGTTTATGGGTGGAGGATTTAATGGCTAAGATGAAGCCATGTTGGATTTGGATCAAGGGTGGAGAATGCATGTGAGAATGGAGAATTCTAGAATGGAGATTTCTAGAATTTGAGAGAAGTCTCCATTGAATTAAATATTCAATGGAGAGAGGGAGATATATTTGAATTTTTAAATATGAAAGAGGGAAATTTAGAGAGACTTCTAGAAATAGAAGCCTCTAGATTTAGAGGTAAGGATGTGATTAGGATTAGAATTAGATTAGGTTAATAAATGTTGATTAGAGGTTAGGTTACATGGAAAGGCTAGGTGTAGGGATGTGTAGAGTAGGTGGTAGGTGAGATGTAGGAATATTAAATTCCTATAAAATGTTAATGAAGGATTAGAATAGGATAATATGATATAATAATGAATTAAAGTGATTAATGATAAAATGGGATATAATAATGATTTAAAAGGATTAATGATGGAATGATAAATAATGATAAAGGGTAAATAAGATAAAATATTTTAATAATAATAATTAATCTTGTGATTAATTATTATATGGATGATGTTGGGATATTTGCAGGATAGATTAATCGTAATTAATCATGTCAACATTTTAGATGTCTACACAACGATCCCAATCCAATGTCTTGGCAAGAGAAAAATCATCTCAAACATTGTCTAAGTGGTTTAAGTTGTCAATCTAGCTATATCCATATAGATATCACATCTTAGGTTGAAAATTATGTGTCGTTTGAGGCCTTTTTCGAGTAGTGCTGACATATGTGGTGAAAAATTTCTCTTCAACCTAAAAACTAACCTTGTTGTAAGGTCTTCCATCTATGGTTAGACCATTTCATATGGTTTTGCAATTGTGCAACATTTAGGGTTTGAAAGTGACTCACATTTCCAAGTAATCAAAGGGCACAAAAACTCACAAATCCATATTTTGAGTAGGTATAAAACCATATAGAAAGTTCGAGACTGTATAATTGATCCTAACATAGTTATATGGTTTCAAATTAGGGAATTTTCTAGCTATAATCTCAATAATGAAGCATCTTTGGGTTTAATACCCATAGTTTATCAATTTTGTGCACCCATATCTCTCTTATTTCACTTTGTACAACTAAGTTCATCTCTCCTCTTTTGTTTTTGATCTTATAGCACATCATTATCACAAATTATAAGTATTAATGTGTTGTTTTGATATTACATGATTAATGTTAGAAGTTGATTAATCAAAATAACCCCATGTAACAAACCTTGCATCCTTTTTATTATTATGCATCTCCATAACATTATAAAATTAATTAGGATGTAAACACCAATAACAATCAACAACCTAAAAAAGAGTAGGTTAATCAACCATAATTTCTTGCTCAACCTATGGAAAATCCTAAAAATGTTAAATAAGGAAACCCTTGTATATATTGTGGAATCGAGAACTTAAGATAATTTGAATACTATTAGTTGTGCCAACATTCAACTTTGTTCTAGAAAGAATCTACCCCAACTTTTTCTCCGGTCATTTAATAAATAACTAGCAAAAAAAGGAGTTACAAGAGTCTCCTGAGAAACCTTCATTACATGATGAGAAATAAATCAAAATCCCCGATTCCCCATCAATACCATTCTAGAAAGACTAATAAGATCATTGAATATGACCTTGTTTAAGAGCTTAAACGTCTTAGGATTGGGATAAAAATATTACGATCCATTAGGGATGTTTCTGAAATTAATAGAACCATTAAGGATTTATGTATCAAAAATCCTAAACAAAAGAAGTAATACCATAAAACCATCCAATTAGACAAAAAAGCAGTTGAGTTATTGCAAGAAAACTCCTTCCTCCTAAATATGGGTATCAATATGCCTTATTGTGATTGTCTCAATTAGATACATTAGTATACCAAATATTTTTGTAGATTTAGGTCATGTCATTATTGTTATGAATGGTGACATGATTATACCCTTGTCCTCAACCAACATATACCCAAATGCTACAATTTTACAAATGGTTGATCAAATTATTGTAAAGCCAAAGGGTATCATTGAAGATGTTACATACAATATAGAATCTTGAGAGTATTATGTTGAATTAATGATAATAAACCCTTGTACTTAAAAGAAATGACACCCCTTTAATTTATGTAGACCTTGTCTTTCTACAATTGTTACCCATCTAGATTATAGATCAAGACATATGACTATCTCAAATGGGTTAAATGAAAAATTTTAGACCCTGAAATTGACTAAGTCTTAAGGTAGAGGAATAGTGCGCGCATAGGGCAAGTAAGGTAGAAAAGCGCTCAAGGAAAGTTGTACGAGAGAAAAGGTTAGCACACGGAAGTAGGAAAGGGTTTGGGGTCTTAGCCGTATTTCTAAGGTGGCATTGTAGGAAAAACACGTGAAGGCTCGAGTAGGCATGATAAGTGGATAAGGTGTTAGCCTGGAGTATTAGAGCTCAAGGAAAGAATATTCCACGAAGGGAATGATCCAAAGGAGGATCGTTACAGTTAGTGGAGGCTCTTGTAAGCTAGCATAAGCACTCGAGTATGGAGGAGTACATTTCCACCTGGCATGAGATCTTCTCGTGGGTGAAACTATGACGGTGAAGGAAAGATCCAAATTTTATTTAAATAAGTGCTTGGAGTGCAAACAAGAGAGGCTTTAGAGGTAATGAAATGTTGCAAGAATGTTGTGGGATAAAGGGGTTGTGATGTTGGGGATTTCCATTGTTGTGGTAGGTTGATGTTGTTATTGTCAGTGCTAGAGAGAGGCTATGAAAGGATGATGCTATGCATAGATGTAGTTGTCGGTGTCCGAAACTAGAGTGAGATGGAAGAACATAGTTAGGGCTCTCTATGTAGAGTAGTTTTGTAGGGTTGGGATGTTATTCCTTGATGTATATGGTCTGATATGACCCTTTTTGATGTAATATGGCTATTGTAAATGATTATAATCAATATATGAAGCTTTGTTCCAAATATTTGTGTTTATAGACCAAACCCTAGTGTGTTTTCATGTTATACTTGGTTTAGATCTAATTCTATTATGTCGTTGTGATGTTTATGTTTATCTCATGGTGCATTTGTGTTTAGAACTAGTTCCACTACCTCTGTATTAGATTGCATGCATGTTTACATTGTTCAATGCAAACCATTCCTCCATTAATGGCAAATCATTCTTACAAGGCTCACATAAAAGAGGTGCTTGGCACCCAAGCGCGCCTTGGGTGAGCGCCCAACTTATGTTGGGCGATAGGCCAACACGCTTGGGGTCTAAAAAAGGAGTTAGAGTTAAACAATGACTACATTTTGGTCCATTCTTTGGGACCTCATTTGAAGCTGTTGTAAGAATGGTGCGTGATGACAAAACGCTTGACCTTGGACAAAGTGTTGAGAATTGGCTTAAAAACATGAAGGATGAGTTTGTTCAGCGATTTAACATTGGATCTAAGTTTGATGCACATAAGTGGGTGGGGGAAAACCTATATCACTAGCTCTATGAGACATTCTTCTACTATTTCCCAGTAGAGTTGTATGAATGGCTCTCAACATATGCATCAAGGATGAGTTGGTACTATAGACCTCATGTTTGGATTTAGGAGGAATATCAACTTGATTACTGAAGATGTTGATTTGACTGGACTCATGTTGTTGATCCCTAGTGGAAAGGTGTGCTGACCAGTTATACATTGGAATACATTATCTCTACGTATTATTGCCCGGATATTGTTGATTTTGAGTTCTTAAGGGAGCCAAGAGGATCATTCTTGTATGTTATACCATTAGCCATCAAGATCCTGATTATCATTTTGAGTTTGGAAGCATTTCCTATGGCTGGCTAAACCCTCACTAGGCGTGGGGTGTGGAAGTTGGTGTGGTGGAGATGGTGGACCTTGCGATAGAAGTAGATAGAGAGAAGAGGCAGCTCAATTACAATGAATTGTGAGAAAGGGAGTTGGCGAGACAAACGTAAAGTTTCTGGTATGATGGACTTATGGAGGAAGACATTGCGGGAAGGATTTGAATTTTGCGTGGAGGGTGTGGAACCTGAGCAATTTGTGTTACCCCATCTTAGTAAACATGGGAGAAAAACCCCCTCAACTTCTAGAGAGAGCTCATCATGTGAAGGAATAAGAAGAGTCGTCGACACACATCTTGACCCACATAATGACCAAACCCTTGCACTTAGTTTTCCAGTTCTGAGGAAAGTTTTGTTCCAATTGGCATTGGTCTTGGTAGTCAGACGACACCTAGGAGGTATAATTTTTCATTTAGTACATTTATGGCCGCATAGACTTTCCCTGTGTTTGGAGGCATATTGTTTGACACATCATTTGGGAAAAGTGGGGGTATACAAAGTTTGGGCATCATGTCTGGAAGTGGTTCGACATCACAGACTATCGGTGCGAGTTTAGCGCGATAGTAGGGATTCGGGCGTAAGCTGCTTCAAAACCCTTACTTGCTATGAGAGGAGGATAAGGTGGGTTTAGGGGCATAGGAGCTAGTGAATCTAGTGGATCTGGTGGTGGAGGCAACACAGAGGAAATCAAGGTCTTGGATCGGCGAGATAAGGGCCTTAACGACCTCAACATGTGTTTTATAAGATTTCACTCCACTTACCTGATTAAAAGGGTGTTGAGGACACTACAAAGCATGTCCATAAATATGAATTGTTATGGCGTGCTAAGGGGATCATTTCCCTGAAGTGGAAAGCAAGTCAGTTTGTAACTACATTGCAAGGGCGCACACATAGCTGGTACCAAAAGTATGACCCCCATTAGATAGTAATGGACTATATTGTGTTGCGTGATGAATTCTTGGAAAAGTTCCACATTCCTGAGTTCAAAGAAGAGCATCAACACGTTGAAGGAAATCCAGCAAGGTATGGTGGAGAGCGTGTGGGAGTATGACATGCATTTTAAGACTCTCTGTCAAAGTTATCCTATGATATCCATCTATCCTAGCATGCACAATGGTTCATTGGGGGATTGATCACACCCTTCAGTGAGCCCTTTCACACAAAACTTTCATGGATCCACGTGAGGCCTTAGAGGCTGCTTTGCATGTTGAGGCTGTGGGGAGCATTGAAATTGGCATGAGTCCATTTTTGGAAGCTCATATTGCTTCCATGGCTAAACAACTTGAGAAGTTGTCTGTGAATTCGACTCATGAAACATGCGGTGGACTTTGGTGCATGGATTGTGAAGTGGAGGGGCACACGAAGGATAGTTTCCCTCAAATATTAATACGTGTCATATCATTAGATTGTGAGATCTGTCATGGAGATCATGATCCTAGTAGATGTCCTTTGTTGCACCGCAGAAAAATGTGTCCTCCTATTGTAAAATTTGCACATCCACTACTCATGATATGAAGGATTTCTAATTGATAGACCAAATCCATGACATCATTGATCTCGGTGTGCACCAAACTAGCATTGGGAGTAGTTCTAAGGCCAAGGATCATTAGTATGAAGGGCGTGTGGATGGAGGAGGTCGAGGAAGAGGTTTTCGCGGAGGCTTCAGAGGTTGTAACAGTCATGGAGGAACATGTGACTTTCCCCATGGGACCTATTATAATTTTGGATCAATTGAACACTACAAGCGTGAGTACCTGATTTGTTGCAGTGTTCATGGTGCGGAAGAAGCACAATTATGAAGAATTCCCATAGTTGTATGACCACATGAACAAGAACTAGAAGAAGGAAAAAGGTGCAAGGATGGTGATTCAGAAGAGGACCGACCCATAATGGATGTTGAGGGTAGTGCTTAACTCTAAGCTAGAGTTTGTTTTGGTCACTACATGCGAAGAGGCTGCAAGCACTCGAGAGGTACTAAAGCAGAGGCCTCTTATCACAAAATAAAAAGTGTTACATGGGAAATATCTTGATTCTACCTACCAGAAGGAGGTTTACCAAGAAACCATGGAGGTGATTAGGAGTTTAAAAGGATAAATTCAGTGTCTGAAGGAGCAATCATGCAAGATAGAGTAGAAGAAGAGCACTAAGGTTCCTCAGCAGGATATAGATGAGGTTAGGGAGGTGTGTTAGATCTTTGTGGTAAGAGAAAATTATTCCTCTATTTGGAGAATGACCGAGAGGAAAGGTATTGCATGCTAGAGGAGATTACGAGAGACAAGCCCTACATGTTAACCTACCCCCTCACATTATTTATTATGATAAGGAGATCACATTGAATGTCATTGTTAATGGGTGGCTCCTGAGTAATATATTGATTGACACAATCACCACGAAGGTCAATGTCCTTACTCTAGATGTATGGAATCAAATGGGGAGGACCCCATTACATCCATATTTGAATGTGTTTTACATGGCTAACAGGAAAAAATCCATGCCTCTTGGAGTGTTGAAGGGTGCATTCATAACTATTCAAGGGGCAAAGTTTACTAGAGATTTTGAATTTCTAGAGCTTTTTGAGGCTGATAGTTTCCCAACATTGCTTGGGCACCCTTGGTGTTACATGAAGAACGTTGACCTACATTTCAATAAGGTGTATATCAACTTTGAAAACAAGGAGTGCGTGATTATCCCACTAACTGATGGAAGTTCTGTACCTTAAAGAATACCTAGATAGAATCTATGTGCACACTATCAGGGACCCCAATGTCATTCATTCATTAAGGGAGGGAGCTATTCAGTGGGAATAAACTCATTTTATAAGTGACATAACTAGTATTACATGTGATAATTAGGCGTATGGGACATACGAGTTGGTTGGAAGGCATCGAAGGATCGTGATTTGAGTTATCGAGTGTGCTTAATGAGGCGCTACGAAGGAAGGTAGTTTCCACAATATACTTGGGAGGAAAATCCCGATGTCTTTCACGTGTGAAATGGAGATGTAATGGAAGTGTCAAGTGGAGAGATGGAATATTCTTACCTATACCTTGTGCGGAATAGCAGAACACGTTGGTGGGAAACCCATTGAGACAATCTTTTAGAATGACGTGAGCTGAGAATCACCCTCTCTGTAAGGTTTCTCTGAAGCAATACACCATCTCAAATTTGTGACTATGATGGGAAGGGATCCACCTCATGCCATGTTTAGGAGTGTGAGAAGACTTAGATGGGAGGCTCTGGAAGCTTTACCTCCTTCCCTATGGGTGCACAAATTTTATTCCACCTTGCAGGGTTGTGCACACACCTAGTACATCCATTCGGAGTTACGTCATTAGATGCATAATTGGTAGGAGATGAGGATGGGTATTATCCAGAATTTTAGTACCAATCCCCTAAGCAATCGGGAATGAGACATTGCAGGTATTCAAGCACCTTACCTTGGGAGATTGTGCCATGGCCGAGGACCAAATTTTGGATTTGATAGGAGAACCTGAGTTGGGGGTGTGCTTTATTGAAGAATAAGCAGAAGAAGTACAACTTGAGCACGCTTGCATGGAGAAAGAAAAGGGTAAGTTGGTGTACCTAGTGGATGGTGAGGAGATGGAAAATTTAGATGTTGACCATATTATAGGTACACGTGAAGTATTGGACAAAGCAAATGAGAAAGTGTGCGCCTACCATGAACCCTTGAAAACAAAGAAGGTTAACATTGAGTACTGAAGTAGAGCCCAAGGAAGTTGTTATTGGAGACTACTGGATAGACCAGGAGGTTTGAAAGTGGTTGAACTACTACATGATTTCCAAGATTTGTTCCCATGCGGGTACCATGAATTAAAGGGAGTTCATCATTCATTAGGGAAATGAGAATCAAGTTGAAATAAAAGGTGTGCACCCCATCCAAAAAAGGCCATATAGGATGAACCCAAATTTGCACGTAAAGGTTAAGGAGGAAATTGATAAGATGATACAATCTAGGATCATTGAAGCCATTGAGGAATTTGAATGGGTGAGCCCAATGGTGATTAGTATCAAGAAGGATGGAAGAATAAGGATATGTGTAGACTACAAGGATCTCAGTCTTTGCATGTGTCATAAACCCTTTCCCAACCCCATTTATTGAAGAGATTCTTGAAGGTGTAGGCGGGAAAGAGATCTATTCTTTTAGATGGATTCTCAAGTTATCACCGGTGAGAATTACAAAGGAAGACCGAGGATAAAACAACTTTCACCACTGAATGGGGAATTTTTTCTTATACATTCATGCTATTTGAATTAAAGAACATGCTTGTTGTGTTTTCATGCATTGTTGTGAAGGCCTTTCAAGATTTCATCCATAAATTTCTGTAAGTTTACCTTGATGACTGGATGGTGTATGGGTTAGTCAAAGATCATTGTGACAATCTACGGTTAATTTTTGAAAGATGCAGATAGTTGAGCATCTCCTGAATATTAAGAAATGTGTTTTTGCCACTCCTTTTGGCACATTGTTGGGACACATTATTTGTAAGGAAGGCTTATTGGTAGACCCCACAAAAGTTGTTGTTATAGTGGGATTGGAGGAGCCTACCAGTCAAAGCACGGTGCGGGGTTCTAGGGCATATAGGGTACTACAAGAAATTCATTGAGGGATATGCACGGATTTTCACACCCTTGGAAAAGTTATTGAAACACAAAATTAAGTTCTATTGGGAGAGCCGCAGCAAGTGGCTTTTGACACCTTAAAGGAGAAACTCGCTACTATGCCCATTTTGCGCTTTCCCTCTTGGGATAGGCCTTTTCACGTTCATGTAGATGCATCAAGTATGGTGATTGGAGTGGTCTTAGCATAGCCTGGAGAGGGGATTATTGACCATCCCTTGTGTTTTTCTATTAGGAAGTTAACTCTAACAGAACAAAATTATACCACAATGGACCTTGAGGCATTGTACATGATCTATGCGTTGCACAAGTTCAGGAAGTACTTTTGGCCACTCCATTTATCTTTTACATGGATCATATGATGCTTAAATACTTGGTGAACAAGCCTGTCTTGCAAGGGCACATATTCTGGTGGATTTTGTTGTTTCAGAGTTAAACTTTTTGGTCATAGTAAAATTGGGTAAAAGTAATCTGGGACCTAACCATCTATCACGAATTAACTCAAGCAAGGATGCACAAAGCATCGAGGATATAATTCCAAATGTATAATTGTTTAGATTGCAGCGTGCACCCTTTGACTTAGAGGATATTGTTGTTTTCCTATGGATGGGTGTGGCACTAGAAGGAATGAAGACCTTGGAGAAAAAATAGTTGGCTATACATATCGTGCCCTATATGTTGATCGAAGGAGACCTGTACAAGTTAGGTCGAGATGAGATCTTGTGCGGCGATGTGTGTTAGAGCATGAATGTTCCGCAATCATGGAAGAAGCTCATGGTGGCATTACAGGAGGTCACTATGCTGGGAATGCAACTACGCGTAAGATCCTATTGATAGGCCTTTAGTGGGAAACAATTTATAAGGATTGTATAGAGTATTGCAAGGCTTGTGATCATTGCCAATGCCTTGGTAAACTAGGGTGGAGAGATGAAATGCCATTAAGACTTATTACTAGTGTAGAGCCATTTGAAAAATGGGAAATTGAATTTGTGGGCCCTATTTCCCTAGCGCGCGTAGGACAGGTTCACGCTACATTATCACTTGCAAAGACTATCTTACAAGATGGGCGTGAACGGCGCTTATAAAGGATTGTTCGGCGGTTTATGGCAGCTAAGTTTTTATGGGAGAATATAATCAATCAGATATGGATGTCTATTGAGCTTAATGAGTGATAGGGGTACACATTTCTTAAATGAGACTGTTCGAATCTTGTTGGCAAGAATTCATGGTGGCGCATCACAAAACTATGCCCTATCACCCTCAGGATAATGGAACTACTAATGCATTTAAAAAGATATGAAGTCACACATTGACTAAGATTTCTAATGTTGGAAGGAGGGACTGGGATGATAAAGTCTCTGTAGTGTTATGGGAATATTGCACAAATTATAAAATGTTGAACAAGGCCATACCTTTTCAATTGGTGTTTGGCGTGGAGGCAATTCTACTTGTGGAATTCATGTTTCCATCTCTACGTATTACACGCGTAGGAGGATTGGCCAATGAATAAGCATTAGAGGAGCACATTGATAAACTTATGGAGTTGGATGAGAGGTGTGTCATTGCAGATGGAGTCAGAAGATGGAGAAAACATGACAGAAGGCATGACATGATCGTCATATTAAAAACAAGAAGTTTGAGGTTGGGAAGATGGTCTGTTGTATGATTCTAAGTTTTTGTGCCACCTAGGGAAGCTCAAGGTGCATTGGTTGGGACCATACACTATCACTTACATACTTGATTCAGGTGCTTTCCAGTTACAAGCGTTGGATGACACACGGTTGCCCGGTTTCTTTAACGGGAGTAGGTTGAAGCCCTACTATAAATAAGTCTTCAGTGTGTTTGTAAATAAGGTAGTATTGTCATGTAGCTTAGGATTTCCCTTAATGCAATTTCCTTTCTATGTGTTTCCCTTCTTTGTCACTTTGTCTTGTCTTTTCATTTTTTTGTGGAGTGCATTTGCACACCAAGAGTGATTACTTTTTGAAAGGGTTTTTATGCGTAGAGGACCACACATCTGTTTAGTGTGGGGTGGAAGGTGTCAAAGGAGAGTCTGTGAAGAGTCTGGTAAGAAGCAAGTGTTGAAAATGATGTGGATTGGCAGCCCTAAGGAGAAGCGTGTGGGTTCGAGAGGAGCACATCTTGAGGCGGGTCGAGTTGCAAAGACCAAACCCAAAAAAATGCTAATAATCAAATCATAATGATTTATTGTCATAATACATTTACATATTACACACACACACACATATAATTCCTATATTTTAGGATGTAGGTATAACTACACCTCCACGAATATCTCTCCCAAACTCTATACACGTGAGTGGTTAAACTCATACAATAATATTTGTTATAGTTGTTTAATATAACAACTTATAACAAATATTCACTAACTTACCATTTACATAATAATTACCAATGTAATTATTATTTACTGACATATTTACTACCACAAATTAAGATGATAATAATTACTCTCGTAATTATTATTTAAACACACATATATGTGGAGCACTAACTATGGATTTCCTAACATTCCCCCTTAGTGCGAACATGGGGAAAACCTGCCTTATACTTGCACCTGCTCATGATCTGGTGATTTTCACAGGATGATCACAAACCTCAAGGATGGTTTTGCAAATGGTTTACCAAAAACTGAGAATGGTGGTTTTGCAATTGGTTTACCACAAACCACAAAGTGATGGTTTTGCGAATGGATTACCAATAACCAAGAATGGTGGTTTTGTTATTGGATTACCACAAACCACAAATGAAGGTTTTCAAGTGGTTTACCTACAACCATATCATGATATGCCAAGTACTATTCTTAGCCCTCATCACATCTCACTGTAGGGAATAACATAGGAAATTCTGTTGAAATCTGCTGCTCATACATACATAGAAAAGGTTGACATAATGGAAATGGAACATTGGATCATGTTCCCCCTCAATGTGAAATTTCCACTTATTGAAAACATGAACACTGCAAATTGAAGCAAACACACAACTAAAAAAAAATGCCACCAAATCATCTGTGTGGCCCCATCGTTGTGAATTGAGAGGTCGTTGAATAACCTCCAACCTCTGTTTGCCTCCATCCTCCAGTGTCATACTGCTAGGTTAGCTAGATTTGATCACAGAGCTTAAGAAGAACCCCCCACAAATTGGACGTCGCATTCTAGTGATAATGTGTCCTTTACAATTTTTAATGTTTGACATTTATTACTCAATAAGGCTCAAAAAGGGTACAAAAAAGAGGGTATTTTTTGAACTTGGAATTTTTCAATGAAATTGAAACCAATGTGATGGGGATGAAAAAACAAGCACTTTTGTAAAAATTGGCACTCTATTTTGAGTTACCGTGCAAAAGTTATTAAGGTTTCAATTTCTCGTAAAAAGACCCAATTTAATTAAAATTGGCTCAATAATTAAAAATTTGCTCAAGATGGAGAGAAAATTTATCATGTGACCACTCGTTGGAACCGAGAGGAAATGTAGATTCCAAAAATGTTTATAACCTCAAGAATTGGCACCAAAAAAGTATTAATTTGGCCAAAAATGTATTATTTTCCCTCAATTTGCAATTATTTAAGCAAAAACTATAGAAAAAATAAATATTTTCAAACTATAGTTTTGCAAAACTATAAAATAATTAGCCAATCAGAAATGGTTGTGGGAAGGCAAGAAACTCACGGCTGATTTTTGAAGTGACCAACAATGATTTGTTCATAACTTGAGAACCAGAGCTCCGATTTGAAAATTGTTTAATGCGTCGGAAAGCTTATTTCAGAGCTTTGCAATGGTACTCATTTTGTTTTATTTCATTGCATGATATGAAAGTTGTTATTGACTGATTTTGACGCCTAAACCGGCTAAAAAATCAAGCTTTTTTGACAGTTGCAAGAAGTTATATGTGGCCAAATCCTTCTTTTGACTGCTGGAGATATGAATGCACAACACTAAATATATGGCCAAGATAGAGGAGACAAAGTGTAGGAAACAAAAATATTCCAAAATCAATTAATAGAAATGCATACACAGCAGCAAGTATAACATTGTTCCCTTAGTTACACTCAAAAAACCATCACTAAGAGAGGTTTAAAAGCGTTGCTCGATACCAAATCTTGAGGACGAATTGAGTTGCGAGAGATCAAACCCAAAAAATGCTAATAATCAAATAATAATAATTTGTTCTCATAATAAATTTACATATTGCAATACTTATATATGTATAGGAATATAACTCCAATATTTTAGGATGTAGGTATAACTACACCTCCACAAATATCTCTCCCAAACTCTATACACATGAGTGGTTAAACTCATACAACAATATTTGTTATAGTTGTTTAGTATAATGACTTATAAAAATATTCACTAACTTACCATTTACATAATAATTACTAATGTAATTATTATTTCCGACATATTTACTACCACAAATTAAGATGATAATAATTACTCTCGTAATTATTATTTAAATACACATATATGTGGAGCACTAACTATGGATTTCCTAACGGCGCACGTAGCATAAGTGTATATGGGTGGAGATTGGTGTCAAAAATATTTATAAAAACCATGTACAAGGATAAAAGCGCAGAGCAACATGAGGTAGGCGGTGACAAGGACTAGGTTTGATTGATGTAGTCTTGTGCGCCAGAAGGTTGCGGGGGTTTTGCGCAAGATTGGGCACGGAGGAAAAGCGTTGGACAAAACATGTGGAAGGATGGCATTGGAAAAAGATGACTTTAATGTAGTTGTACATTGGTAGGTGGCATGGGAGTTTGTGTGGGAAAAGAAAAAATCTATAAATAGAAGGTCGGGGTAAGTTATTTCTTTTTACCTTGTGTTTGTTGTTGAAGAGCTCTTGCGAACTAGGGCATCCTTGCGAAAATAAATTTATGGAGATTTACGTGTGTAGTGGAAGATTTAGTAGAGTTGTGAACTAGAGTGGAAAGGGAGTACATGAACGTGAGCGAAGAATTTTGTTTGGAGGATTCCCATGGATTTTATGTTGTCTTATGGAAGGAGAGATTTCCAAGTTAGGGTTAGAAAGCTAGGGCACATGTTGTGGAGGAATTTCACAGAGGAGTGAAGCTAAGGGATTGAGCAGAGTTGAAGCAAGAAGAAAGGAAGAACTTACAAATAATGGATGAGGAAACGGCACTAAGGAAGGGATCGAACACTTCACCTAAGAAGGGAAAGGGTAAAGGTAAGGGAAAACTAGTCACATCAACTAGTTTCAATGAAGAGTGGTACGTGGAGATGCAGTACCCTGATGGCATTCTATTGGGGATGGAATGGGTGTCTCACGTGCAAAAGATGGATGTCAACTATTATAACCATAGGACGAGCACCATGGAGAAGGAAATGGCGTTGGAATTAGTTCACCCGACGGGAGAGAGGACATTGGATGATAAGCCTGTTTATGATGACTTGATGAAAACCACATTGGAGAAGGCTAGACTCTTGCAACTCTATGAGTTACCATATTTTGGTAAACCTGACAGGTTGTACTAGTGGTTGATGTTGTGCGTGCATGAGGATTATTTTTACTTCACAGGAAGGAGAATGTGCTTGACTTCCCAATTGATTTCTAAGTACACTAGACTTATATGCATGGGAGAGTCATTAGATGATGACTTGGGTGACAAGGATGTAGTCAAGGAAACGACCGCAGAATATGAATATAAGAAGGGTTTGCACTACTTTGATATCACCAAGATCACCAACCCAATTATGAAGATGGCCACACACTTGCTAACCAAGTTGAATGGACAAGAGTGTTGGATGCAAGTAGACAAGAGGTGGTTGTACATTTGTAAGAAAATTTTAGAAGGGACAATATACAACCTCTCGGCCTTCATTACAAAGGATATCATAGATGTCACGCACGATAGGGACAAGATCATGTATGGTAATGTCCTTCTTACCATTGTTTTTTCAGAGATTGGAGTGTCAATAGGCCAAATAGCTATGTCTAGGAGTACTCTGATGAGGACCCTTCCCCGCGAAGAGGTTTGAAGCATACACTTGTGACACAATGACTACTACACATAAGGCGTGCTTGGAGAAGTGGTACAAGAAAATGCGCGATGTATTTGGGGAAGAATATAGAATCACGAGAAGCTACTAGCCCTAGTGCATATGCGAGGTTGAGTTCACAAGTATACCAACACTTCGCATAAGAAGATTTACTTTGGCATATGGATTTAAAATCCCATAGTGTAAATTATCGTTTGCCTTCACAATGTAATATTTTTAGAGCATCGTTAATAGGTTCAAGGAGGATAAGAAACTTATATTTTATCTATGTGAGGTAGAACAAGATTACCGTGCACTACGCACAATGTTGGTATACCCTAAGAAACATGTGTATGTGGAGAAGTATGTCTCCCATGACATACATATGGTGAATCTCGTGTCAATACCTATTGCAAGAAAAATGGTGGCAAGGGTGTATATACACCTAAGGCCCAAGTTCAAGAAGGGCACATACATCGAGGATGATGTATCCATCCCCGAGGACCCTGCCATGAAGAAAAGGATAAAGAGAGAAAGGGAAGAGACTACAACAAGTAGGGGCGCCGAGCGTGCGTATAGTTCGGACCCGAGTGATACACAGAGTCAAGTGCTTTAGCCCAAGTACCTACACAAGGAGGAAGAAATCTCTTGTTAAGGAGAAGTTACCAGAAAAAGAAGAGTCTCTTGTGTTAGAGGAGCCACTAGTAAAGAAGAAGCAGAAGATAGCACAAAGTTTAGACTCTGAGAAGACAAAAATTATAAAGGATGACGACTCCGAAAAGAAGAATGAAGAGTGTGATGAATGTAAAAGTCCCCATGTGCATGATATAAATGAATCGATGAGGAGCATAATGATTATGAGGAAGGAACTCATAATGTGGGAGGAAGTGAAGAAGAAGTAGGGACTAGTGCGCAGAAGACCCCACACTGGCCGAGAGGACAATTGGAGGATATAATGGAAAGGGAAGTGGAAAGAATCATTTAGAACTTGGTGGAGAAAGAAGTGGATCACAACACTAAGGAGGTATTGAAGGAAACAAAGGAAGAAAGAAAGGAGTATGGGAGCATGGGCAAAGATCCCATCTTAGCAGTGAGCTTCTGATGGCGGCGTGCACCGGTGGCAAGGCGTGACAACGGCACAAAGACACATGACTTATGTCAATGACCCTAACAAAGTCCTTCGCGCATGCTTCCAAAGCATAATACCCATAGATCAACTCTTTTTTTGGTCATCATTTGATAGTGGTAGCTCGTACACATGCACCAGGAAGATGTTGTCATGGACTTTCGAGTCTCATGTTGATGAGCCCGAGTTTGAAGTTGGTGTAAATGCAATAATAGAAATAGAGAACCCCAGTGAGGTGAATCCTATTGTGGATACTCAGCGGTTAATTGATGAACAGGTCTGTAACGTGCTCAACAAGGTATCGGTGGAAGTAGAGGCATGGTTATTTGGGAGGAATAACTAGAATCAAATCCTGGAGGATGAATTGGAGGAGAAGAATAAGGAGATAATTGAGAGAGACAGGGAGATAAAAGGGAAGGAGTCCATATAGAAAGTACAGTGAAGGCTAAGTTGAGAGATGGGAAAGTGAAAGTGTGCGAGGCATACAAGAAGGCAAAGACTATCTTAGATTCCATCATTCTAGCACACCCAGATTTGGCCCCTCAAGAGAAAAATTATGAGTCAACTTTTCTCTACTTGAAGGATTTGATGTGCTTGATCACAATGGAGAAGCAACCACTTGTGTTGGAGTTAGCAGAGAGGAAGTTTTGGTGCGTGCAAGGCCGAGGAGAAATCCAAGATTGAGGAAACCATAACTCGGTACTCTAAGCTCCTTACCTCAGTAAAAACCATGATGCACATGGCCGAAGTTTTCTATGACAATTGTGGGGATAGGGATAAGGTGGTAGGTATATTGGTTGTTACTCGTGAGGCAAACCTAAAGGATTTCTAGCGAGAAGAACAAGAATAATAAGGCAAAATGGGATAAAATAATTATGGAGGTCGAGAAGAAGTCTGAGGAGATCGAAGGCCTAAGGGTCTCAATTAAAAATAAAGTGAAAGAATTGTATCCCCAGGTCACTCGCAGGATGGATGCGTTGAGTGACCTTAACAAGCAAATGGAAAACATTGTTGATACACTGAAGGCTAAGGGCGAGGAGTTGTCATTTGATGAAGTCAATGCATTGATAAGGGATCTGTTTCAACAAGCATAGAATGAGGTGGATGCCGGAGTAAGATTGAAGTAGGCTTGAATAAAGACTTCCCAATTATTCTTCAATAGTGATGAAATTCTTTCATTCTTTGGCGCAAGCCAAAAGCATGTTATTCTTTCCTCCCATTCTTTATTCTTTACAGAAGATTAGGTTGTTTTTAGGACGGACAAAATTTTTAGTGTGGGGTGATGTTAGACCCCTAAATTGACTAAGTCCCGAGGTAGTGGAAGAGCGCACGTGCGCAGGGCAAGTAAGGTAGAAAAGTGATCAAATAAAGACATGCATGAGAAAAGGCTAGCACATGGAAGCATGAAAGGGTTTAGGGACTTAGCTACATTTATAAGGTGGCATTGTAAGAAAAACATGTGAAGGCTCGAGTAGGCGTGATAAGTGGATAAGGTGCCAGCCTGGAGTCTTGGAGCTCAAGGAAAGAATATTCCACGAAGGGAATATTCCAAAGGAGGATCATTATAGTTAGTGGAGGCTTTTGCAAGATGGCATAAACACTCAAGTATGGAGGAGCACATTTCCACCTAGCATGATATTTTTCGTGGGTGAAATTATGGTGGTGAAGGAAAGATCCGATTCTATTTAAAGGAGTGCTTGGGTCCAAAACAAGAGAGGCTTTAGAGGTAAAAAAGTGTTGCAAGAATGTTGTGGGATAAAGGGGTTGTGATGTTGGGGGTTTCCATTGTTGTGGTAGGTTGATGCTATTGTTGTTAGTGCTAGAGAGAGGCTAGGAAAGGATGATGTTATGCATAGATGTAGGCACTCGGGTCTGAAACTAGAGTTGAGATGGAAGAACATAGCTAGGGTTCTTTGTGCATAGTAGTTTTGTAGGGTTGGGATGTTATTCCTTGATGTATATGGTTTGATATGACCCTTTTTGATGTAATATGGCTATTGTAAATGATTATAATCAATATATGAAGCTTTGTTCTAAATATCTGTGTTTATAGACCAAACCCTAGTGTGTTTTCATGTTATACTTGGTTCAGATATGATTCTATTATGTCATTGTGATGTTTATGTTTATTTCATGGTGCATTTGTGTTTAGATATAATTCCACTACCTCCGTATTAGATTACATGCATGTTTCTATTCTGCAAACCATTCCTCCATTAATGGCAAAGCATTCTTACAAGGATCACATAAAAGAGGGGATCGGCACCCGCACGTGCCTTGGGTGAGTGCTTAGCTTATGTTGGGTGATAGACCAACATGCTTGGGGTATAAAAGAGGAGTTAGAGGTAAATAGTGACTACACAAAGGAAATTTGTATAGTCCCATGAAAAACCTTGTTTCAATATAGGTAACTCTCTTTGGGCGAGATGAAACTAATGAAGTGACATTAGAGATATTTTTATTTTTGGAAGTATCACAATCCAAAAACATATGAATGAATTAAGTGAGTATCACAAGGAAGAGTATGACACTCAACAATAGACCTTAACATCCTCTCATTTCCCTTACTATTCCTTTAAACAATACATAATAACCTTGTATGTGTTACAACCGCACATATGTCCATTAAACTCACTACCGAGTTAATTTCCTTCAATTAACTCAATCCACCTGGAAACTAAGAAAATTACAATACAAACAAGAAAACCATGAATATCAATAGTTGGTTGAAAAATGAGGAAGAGTCCAAGTTGTTTACATTTTTGCAAACCCAATCATATTTTTTTCCTTAGAAATATAGTGACATGAGAGAAATTCATTCTCGTGTTTACATGCACGATATATATATATATATATACACATACATAAAATGTGAAACCTATCACACAACCTCAGTCTAAAATAAACCATGTGCTTAAAGACATTGTCAAAATAGAAATAGAATTTTTTTATAAGTAGGATTCATATACCCCATCTTAGACAACCAATGAGCGTCTTACTTAGTCACAACACCAAAGAAAAATGGAAAGTGGAGAGTTTGTATAGATTATAGGGAGCTAAACAAAACAACATGGATGGATTGCTTTTCTTTACCTTTTGTTGATATATTTCTAGATAGTTTGGCAAGAAAGAAAAATTTCTCCTATCTAGGTAGTTTTATCGGTTATAACCAAATTAAATTAGTATGAGAGGACCAAGACAAAACAACATTTACTTGTCCTTGGGGTACATTTTCATAAAAATTATTTCCCTTTGGGTCATGTGATGTACCTACTACATTTCAATGAGAAATGATAGTTATCTTTGTAGAATTAACTAATGAGTGTGTGGAGATATATCTGGATGGTTTTATAGTTAATAGAAGCCACTTTGATGAAGCTTTGACTAAACTAGATAAAAGTTCTTAGAAGATATGAAAAAGACTAGTTATCACTAAATCATGTGAAATAATTGATCTTGGTAGATCAATGAATAAGTCTTGGGACATCACACCTCATGTGAAGGAATCAAAGTAAATCCCAAGAAAGTAGAAGTGATTAAACAATTTCCCCGCCTACAACCCAAACCGATGTAAGAAGTTATTTAGGAAATTTTGGTTTTGGAGAAGGTTTATAAAGGACTTTAGTAAAATAATAACACCTATGTTCTCCTTGATTAGTAAGGATTGTGAATTTTTATGGACTTATGAATGTCAACAATCCTTTGCAACCATAAAGGAAAAGCTTGTTTTACGCCCCAATATTGAGAGGGCCAAATTGGAAGCTCCATTTTTATATTCAAACCGATGCATCAATAAAGTCATAAGAGTTGTTATTAGTCGAAAGAGTAAGGGGAAGAAATGTATGCTATTAATTGCATCAAAGAATATGACACCAACTAAACAAAATTACACCACTACTTGAAAAATAATTTGTTGTTGTAATCTATACTATAAACACATTCCACCATTATATTACTAGTTATGAAGAAATAGTGTACAAAAATAACAGTGTTATTAAATATTTAATGAATAAAATGGTGGTCCATGGCATAATTATTAGACGGTTATTACTCCCACAATAATTTAATGTTATAATAGTTGACAAACCTAAAAAGATAGTGTGGTTGTATATTTTTTGTTAAGAATAACTATGAAAAGTGATCTTGAATCGGTGGGGGTGAATTTACTAATGAACATCTATTTGTCATTTCAAGTACATCTCCATGGATTTACTAACATGGCCAACTATCTTTCCATAAGGAAGTTCCCATTTACCTTAACTTCTAAGTAGAGGAAACATATTATGAAAGACAATTAAATGTTCAAATGGGTTAGTGGGATATTGTTTAAATGTGGTCCCAATTTTTTTATACAGTGTATTAGAGATGATGAAACTTATGACATCCTACGGGCTTGTCATGAAAAACCATTAGGATTCTAGTACTAAGCTCCGAGGGCTATTAAAAAGTCTTAGGTGTTGAATATTATTGTCCCTCCTTGCATAAAGATGTAAAAAGGTATGTATGACAATGTGACCAATGCTAAAGAATGGGAAAATCAACTCTTTCCAATGAAATTCTACTTCATCCTTAAGTGGTCTTGGAATCCTTTAAAAAATCGGGATCATATTTCATTGGTCCTATTGATCCAACATCGCAAGAGAAATAATATATCTTGGTATGTGAAAATTATGTTACCAAATGGGCTAAAGTTCAAGCTTTGCAATTTTCATGAGATGATAAGGTAGTTGATTTCAAAAATGACATTTTTCGAGATTTGGAGCACCTAGGTCTATAGTTTTGGATCAAGGGCCACATTTTTTGTCTAATGTGATCTACACATTTTTGGAGTTTTATTAAATTAGGCATCAAAACTATTCACCTTATCATCCTTGATCAAATGGGAAAGTATAAGTCACCTCCGAGAAAGTTGTAGAATATTTTAACCAAAATAATTGCCATCAACATGAAGGATTGGGTACTCAAATTTCCGAAGCATTATGGGCATATAATAAAACCCAAAAATAAACCACTATATTCTCTCCATATGAGATAGTATATGGGAAAAGATTAATATTACTTACGATTTTGAGCTTCAAACTCGAAGATAAACATCGAGGTAGGAATAAATCTAACAACATCATAACATAACACAATATTGTAGTTGAATGAGTTAGATGAGATATTATTGTAAGCACTCTAACACATAAAACTAATTCAACACGAGAGAAAACTATGTCATGACTGTCATATCATGGAAAGGAAGTTCCAAGTGGGGATTAGACATTATTATTTGATTAAAGTACAAAGATTTCAAAGGAAAGCTATAGACTCACTAGATATGGCCATATTAGATTGAAGAATTCTATGAAAATGGGTATGTTCATCTTATGCCTATTGACGGATATCGAGAGCACATTGTTGGTTAATGGCCATATGATTTAACTATATAGAAAACTAGCCACAAAGGAACAATTTGCAAATCAAGTTCCATCACATCCAGAATTTTGTTGTATAAAGGAGATTTCATCCTTCAAACTAGCTAACTTGTAAATGGTGAGTTGAGAATAAATAAAGGGAAAGGGGATGGAAACTAGAAATTGTTGCCACTTTCTTGAAAAATTCAATATATATATATATATATATATATATATATATATATATATAATAAAACAAAATAAAATCTAAATGGATGGGTGGAAAACATTTTTCTTTCTACCTTAGGAACAAAAAGGACACGTGTCTACAAAAAGAACATTCATGTATGTACTTTATCATTGTATTCTTTTTGACAATTTAAAAATCCTTTTCAAACAATTTTAAGTACTTTTCATAAATAACACTCAAAATGAAAAGAAGTTATGTTCCCCATGTAAATCTAAGATGTGACAATCCAAATCCTCCTGATGATTGACAATAAGTGGTGGGTTAATTCTACATGCGTGGAGAAATAAGGGGGTATACGTGATTACATATAGAAGCATAGGAAATCATTATCTGACAATGCCTCATCACCTCATTGCATACTTTATCTTTCATTACCATTTTCATTGTAAAACTTACCATTATTTTTATTTATAGACAAAAAATATTATTTTACATTCCCAATACAAGTATGAAACCATGGATTTGAAGAAACAACCTGATCCAAATTATCTCCATGACCTATAATAAGATGAAGCAATGGTAAAAATCTTTAGAGATGTTGGGTACTCCCAAATTTTAGAAAAAAATGATGGATTTGAAAAGGAAATGGTTGAAGAATTTATGTAGTCTAGAAGAAGATAACTCCATAGTTTGTAGAACGAGAATTAAGGTAAGTGCCTCCATTATCAAGTCAATGTATGATATTGATGATGACAGAGAAGAGTTTGTGAACTTCGGGGTTCCATACAATGAATTAATTTCTACTTTTCAAGTTAAAGGTGTATTGAAATTGAAATTGTGCCAAGATAGTACTAGAAAAACTAAGTGGATTATTAGAGGTAACTTCCATGAATCCCGGTGAACTATAATGAAATGGGTAATGAAGTATTTTAATTGTGAAGGGAAATACCGCACCATAGTCAACTCTTTTATGAGAATTTTAAATAATCTTACACATAGAACAAAGCATCGTGATTATAGGGTTAATCTAGCTAAATTCTTGTATAATTCATTAAAACTATGACATAAAAAAATTCAATGATAAGGAGGCCCATTAAAACATCATGAGCTAATTCATTTTATTTTCAAACATCACTTCTTGCAACTATGAAAAGGAGAGGTTTTATGGCAGATATTTTTAAATAAATTAAGAAAGGGTGAGACTAGTTCAAAATCCTCAATCTTCATCCAAGCCCCTGTTAAGAAAATGAAATTTAAAAAGGATATATATAAAAGATAAGTGCTCTAACCCAATCTAGAGTTAGGATGCATGTTCTTGTAACTTTGAACTTTGACTCAAAAGGGCCATCAAAGGAAGAGTCACCGACTACAAAAATTAAAGTCTCCTCTCCAAGGAGATGTAAAAGGAGAAGGCTCATACTATCTAGATAGGATGATTTCGTTTAAAATCTCATGGTGGCAGAAACCCTTCAAACTTAGGCCAACCAATAAACTTCCCATCACAAGAACATTTATACATTGTGCCTAAGCATGAGGTGGTTGAAAAACTAGTGGATGTGCCTAAAACAACTATACCTTAAATGGAAGAAGTTTATGAATATCACCCAAAACAACAAATTGTGGATAAGTGAAAAACACCTCTACAAAAAGTAAGAAACTTCCATCCCACCAATGTATTAAACATATAAGACCTCTTTTCCATCATATGAAGAGGATAGAAAAACCATTTAGGCAATGGTCTTATCTCATATTGAATTTGAATTTCATTGCAATTACAGAAGTAATAAATTGATAAATTAATTCAATTATGAAAGGAAAAAGAGACTACCATACAAGGCTTAAAAAAATACATTGAGCTATAGAAGTAAAGGTTGTCGATTTTATAAATAAGTTCATACAACTAGAAATAGAGTTAAGAAAGATTAAACAAGAATCTCAAGGAAAGGATGTTCAAGTTATAGCCTTGAAATATTATCATAAAGAAAAGTAATTTTGTTGAGACAATTGCATAAAATTTGCAAGATTTTGTTTATTAGAAGCCACATGTTAAAAGGGATTGTAGACACCATGAGATAAAGAATCACAATTTGAATTCATAGTCTCCAATATGCAAATTGTGGTTGTTAAAGGAATGCTTTCATGGATGGCTAGATGCTATGAGTTGAGAAATGTGTAAGCTCAAAATGAGGAGTTGAAAACAAAGATAAAGAATTTGAAAAAGGAAAATGTAACTTTGGAAGACATATTAACAACTTTCCAAATAGGGGAAGTCTTATTATCTTCTAGAATTACCTCTCATTTCTATGCCCTCTTTCTTAGAAAGTAATTTCTTAAATGCAAACTATTCATATTATCTCATAGGCAACCCTATGATCATGTTGATGACAAGGAGTTTATAGAAGCATGTACTACCAACAATACTAAACTACATAACCTTTTGTGTGAGTTCTTTCTACATATATTTATCTCGGGTATGAAACAAAATTCATGATCAACTTATTCACGGGAGAGGTTTAACTCAAAGCATATACCTATGTAATGAGAAATCAGAAATTTTGGGTGGATAAGTTAAAAGAATTTGATGATATACATGTAGCTAAATGGCTCATGATGAGGCATGAATTCCCTACACCAAACAATCTCATTGCAACTTTAAGAGTATAATTCAAATACCTTAGTTGCAAGTGTAATATTTGGCTAGACTAGAAAAATCCATTACATATTTTTAAAAATATCTTGACAAGACTTTGTGAAACTTATAGGGCCTATAAGGGTGGCGGATAGTTGAGTCGGCGATGAAGGTGTGTTGTGAGGTGTCATGTTAGGCTTATGATCTTGGTGCTATGTCTCGGTTCGACTCTCACCATGGTTACCAAAACCCTTTTAAGAGCCATTTGTCCGCATGGTCTCCACCTTAGGGCTTTATAACTTTTTCCCGCTCAAATTTTTTAAATTTTCGTGTTCTTGCTTCAAGCCTTGATGATGGACCCTTTTGGTCTAGCCTCTGATCCCCCTAATGGATATGACACTTCTCTTCCTCGTACCCCCAATTGGTCCTAGAAATAATTTGTAGTTGTATCACCCAAGGTGACTCACTTTGTCAAGTCGGCCTCGGTTGTTGGATGGGACATTAACGCTACAAATTCCTTCACAAGTTATGGATGTTAATCTTACCTTAAGGGATTTGTTATTGATTGGAAAACTGATGGGACCTTTCCCCCTTGGAATACATTCGAAAATGGACATGCATTAAGTGGCCCCCTTGTGGCCCTCTAGATATTTCTACAATTCCGAATGGATTTATTTTGTTTACCTTCAGTCTCAAGGAAGACTTCACCTATGCACTCCTTGTTTGTCTATGGTTTTTTGGTAGACAAAGCTTCTATCTCCAGAAGTGGACGTTGGGTTCTAATCCTCGCACAGAGACAAGACCCAAGTGTCGATTTGGGTTTTCCTTCCCAGTCTTACACTCGTTTCTGGGATACCTTTGTCATTAAAGGTATAGCTCTGTCTCTAGGATATATTATTACTATTGACTAGGATACTAAAGCTAAATCCATATTTATTCATGCTAGATTTTGTGTAAACGTTGATGTTAGTTTCCCTCTCCCCAAATCCATTGATCTTGTCATATTTTGGGGTCTGGACTCAACCCATTGAATATGAGTATGTTCCACAAGGTTGTTCTATCTGTAAGGGTGTTGGACACGGGGCTCTAACTGTTTTTCAAAAATGGTCCCTAAACAAATTTCCCTTGTTCATTCACCCAAGTTGAAAAGCAAATATATCCCCAAAACCATGCCATAAGTGAGCACTTCTAATCCCTTTGTTTCCTTTTAGGAGGAAGGTGAAATACCAACAATTGAGAATCCCCTAGACAACTGCCTCATGTCCCTATGGTAAAGGCTTCTACTCCTCCCTCCTCACCTTCACTTCATGCTCTCCCGACCCCCGCTTAAGGTTGACATCCTCCTTCTTCCCTCTTTCTCCTTTAAGGAGATCGTTTCCTCCCCGCCTTCTTCCCCAAACCATCTATCTACTTAGATATCAACTCATCCTTTCCCTCTCCTTCCCCTTTGGTTATTGAGGATGGTGGCCCTACTAGGAACACTCGTAGCAACTGCAAAAAAAAGGGATATTGGTACCAATAGCAAGAAAGGGATACCTACTAGCCAAACTAAGCTCCAAATAGAGACAACTCAACATATTGCTCAAGGTGTGCATGGTACTCTCACTTTGGATGGTGGGGGTAAACTAAAATCCAAAAAATGAAGGTTCTCTCCTTAAATATAAGGGTAATAAATTTTCCCCGAAGAAAATATTCCTAAAGGGTATGACGATAATACATTCCTCGGACATAATCATGCTTTAAGAAACTAAGTTAAAGGAAGATCACATCCTTCCTAAGATATGGCTTTGTTACATCCTTTGCCTCTTAGGAATCCTCTGGAAACTTGGGAGGTATCTATATTTTTTGGAACCCAAAGGTGATTTTGGAGAATGTATTATCAAAACTCCCTATTTTATGGGAATGTTCTTTCAAGAAATTGGCTCTAGTATAGGTTGGATTGCGATAAATGTGTATGCGTCAATCTGGAATCTCAGAGAGAAGTCATTTGGAAAGATATTTTGGACTTCAAAAATAATATGTGAGACATTTGCCTGGCTTATGCAGGGGACATTAATTCCCCCTATATCCATCTGAAAAACAAGGTGGTACCCCAACAAGTTGCAACAGTATGGAATCCCTTACTAGCTTCATTTGTCAAGGTGAGTTCTTTGATTTTGATCTTCATGGTGCCTCGTTTACTTGAATGATAGAATAGGTAGTAATCACATTCAAATTAGGCTAGACAGAATGCTTGGTTCTATGGATTGATGATCTCATTTTCCTAATTACATCAGATCACAACCCTTTACTTCTAAGTGCAACAACCTTTCAGAATCCTAAAAACTTGCAATTTAGATTTGAGCTCTCCTGGCTCAAGAATCACAATCTGGAGCCACTTCTTGAGGAATGGTAGCCAAGGAACATTCATGGTTCAGCTATTTTCATGTTTTCCAAGAAACTTAGCTTTGTCAAGAAACGGTTGAAAATCCAGAAATTTAAATTTTTTGGGGATATTAGAGAAATTAAACTTCTTCTCTCTCAGAAGATATCTTAAATTTCTTCCAATATTGAAAAAGGTGGAAGAAATCCCGAATACCATCAAAGAAGAATTAAAACTCCTTAGTGATTTCCATAATACTTCACGAGGAAGAAATTTATTGGAGACAAAGATCTAGGGCCCTTTGGTTAGAGCAAGAAGACCGCAACACGAAATTTTTTCATGCTACAACTTGCAAACAAAAAAGTAGAGATAAAATCAAAGAACTTTTATTATTGGATGACAGACTTATAAATTAAGAAAATTATATTACAACGCAACTTGTAAATTTCTATGCTAGTCTCCTTATAAATGAAGGGCCTCTAAATGATTTCGACATGTCTGTTATGTTCTAAAGCACATCTCGAGGATTGTTTTTGATGAAATTAATGTTAGGATTACTCATCCTTTTACTGTTGAAGAAATTTATAAAGTTGTCTTTTGCATGAAAGGATATAAATCCCAGGGCCCGATGGTTTCCCTACAACTTTATTTTAAAGCTTTTGGGGTATTATCAAACAAGATTTGATTGAGGTTGTTAACAATTTTCAACCCACTTACTCTCTGTTAAAGGAATAGAACAATAAATTAATTTATTTTTCCCCAAGTCTATGGGATCCAAATCTATTTCAAACTTTTGCCCAATTAGTCCTTTGCAACACTACTTATAAAATTATTACCAAAATCCTTGCAAGGAGGTCAGTAGCCTTTTATGAACAAAGTATGATCTCCACACAATAGAATGGTTTTCTCAATGAACTTGAGTTGATTCAAGGAGGAGTTATTGTTGTTCATGAAGCCATCCACTCAGCCTTTCACTCCAAGATGGTGGGATGATTCTAAATCTAGATATGCAAAAATCCTTCGACATAGTCAACTAGCCTTTTCTAATTAGTGTCCTAAAAAAATTGGTTTTTGTGATAAATGGTGTAACTGGATTTCTAGCTGCATCTCCACCCCTCACTTCTCTATTTTGGTAAACAATGTCCAGACAGAGTTTTTACAAATAATAGAGGAATTAAACAGGGAGACTCCTTCTCACCTTTATTATTCTTACTTATGGTGACACTCTTAGCAAGGATCTTGAGGTTGCTAAATTTTCTAACATTATTTCTGGACTTAAGATAACGACGAGGGTTTCGAATACCACCCATAGTCAATTTTTGATAACACTCTTCTCTTGGGTGTAGCTTTGGTAGTCAAAGCTAGAGTGTTGAAAAGGATTTTGGACTACTACCAAGCTTCCTCACAACAACTCATCAATTTCTCCAAAAGTTTTACAACTTTTATTCATACTTTTACAAGCAGTCAAAGAAAGATAGCTGATATCTTTGGCTGTAGCATAACAGATCTCCCGTATACCTACTTGGGGCTTCCCTCTTCAAAATTAGGAAAACTAAATCTCTGTGGTCTCCAATTATTGAATGTTTTCAAAAGAAATGGATAGGATGGAAAGGGTTGTAGACACCTAAAATTAGACCGCTAATTGTTGGGAATTCGTGACTACGGCATAGTGCTATGATTTAATAACAAAAAAAAGCATGCACACAAGATCTAAACAATTCCCCAAAATCTACAACATTGGAAGTATAAAGTAGAATAATCCAAATCAAGACAAAGTACACACACATAACACAACATGTACCATGGTTCACCCAATGTGGGCTATATCCACCAAAGATAGAGATCTCATATATATAATACAACAAGAGTACAAACCAACTCTTCAATACAAGAGTAAAATGCATCTCTCTAAGAGTATCTCCTCTCCTCCATATCTCTAAATAGATCTCCATGAGTGCACTATAACTATGCCTCTAAACACCACCAACAGATCTCACATAACTAGGAACTACTGCATTTATGAACTGCTACTAAGTTCTCCGTGGATCTACAACAAGACCTCTTGCATGGATCTACCAATGTGCAACCATGAATATGCACCAAGAAGTAAGTCTATCACTCCATCACTGCATAACCTGTGTAAACATGAAGACAACCTCCTCTACAATTTCTAGATCTGCATGGATCAACAATACAATATGATCTCATTGATCTACAATACAAGACTAGATCTACATGGATCTATAGTACAAGATCTCACCAACATGTGGATCTACAAGAAGAAACTCTATGTGCTTTGCATACTATGCAATCCATTACAATGAGACAATAACTATACAAGGGAAATGCAATAGAAGATGTCACCCTCTTCTCACCATTCAGATGTACCTGCTATTTCCTTCTGTCCAACTCCTTTCATGGAGACTTTGTCTTCATGTAACCTATTATTTCTTTCTCTTCTTCTTCTTCATCCTCTCAATCTAGGAGAATCAAGGATCTAATTCAATCCTTCTCTTAATTCTCTTTCTAAACCCTAGCTTTCATGCTTATATAGGCATATATAAACTTAGGGCACTTAGTCATGTAATTACAATCAATAGATATACTTTAATGCTAAAAATAGATCTAATTCTCGAGAGTTAATTAAAACACTCCCACACAAGTAACCGACATCGGTTTGTCCTAACCGGTGGCGGTTCATCTGTTGACCGATGGCGGTTCTTATGTTGACCGATGGCGGTTCTTATGCTGACCGATGGTGGTTCTTATGTTGATCGACAATGGTTACACCGACTAACGCCGCGATTCTTATCGAGAACTAGTAAGCGTGTAAACGCAAGCTATTTCGAACCAATTCAACTCCACAATCCTAACACTATTTTCCTTGACCACATACACTATCTTCACAATAATATTAAATCAAATCAAGTCATTTAATCACATTACTTAATCTATAATCACTTATCCTAAGTCTAAAATCCTTCACAATATTTACTCCATGTAAATATCTTCTCACACCCCGTAAATACTACTTACAGCTGTAAAATCTTATTTTATCCCTCTTAAAAACCACCTAACTATCCAAAATCTATCCTAACCATTCAAACCTATTTTCTTACTACATTTTAAATTATATACCTTGTCCCCAACCTCCCCTTAACCATTTACCTATTGGACTCCTGTCATTATCAGTAGTGTTCTCATTGATGTCAAGTGGTACTGATGGCAAAAAAGGGTTGATTGGTGAAGTGAAGAAATTAGGGACATGAAGGTTGATTGGTAGTGCCCTTTCAGGATAGTTTATGGTTAGCTTTTTGCACCTGATGAGATGTCACATGTTAGTACAAGTCAAGGAAAGGTATTGTGAGTATGGGAGAAGCTTAGGAATAATGTCTATAACATGTGTGAGCTAAAATAAGGCTCAGTTTAGCTCCTAGAGTCAGAATTCAAAAGTGCACAGAAAGTGGCTTTGAGAACTAACATTGTTTGCTAAGGCAAACAGGATTAGTCAGAGCTTCAAAGAAAAACCTATGGTTAACCAACACTTGGAATGTGTAGAGGGATGTCTTTTAATGTTCCATGTCAAATTTCATTAGATTTTGTAATGGGGATTTTGAGTTATTCAAGTTTTTCTAAAATAACCTCCTTGAAAAATACATTTTAAGCTACCTGGTTTCTTAGGTCTCAAGAAAAAATATGGGGGCTTCTCTGGATATATCATAGAATAAATTTTTGTAGTATACTTCAATCGAAGTGTTGTAAAAACTTTCAGGAAAATTAGACAAGTATCGAGATAAGTTATGAGCATTCTCCTAGCCATGATTTTCTTTCTCCTAAGCACTTTCCCGAGTCGAAATGGGAAAATTGGTTGGTTTGTCCTAAAATCACTTGGATGAGCCTCCTTAAATCTTTTCATGGTCTTTTAGTGATGTGTACATGCTTCTTGTATTGTCTTGGTTTTCAAGCTTGTCTGGCTCAATACATGGTATTCTCGGGGCGTGAATGAGGTATGTTTATAGGGTTGGTGTTAGATAGCAAGTATATAAAAGTTATGGCTACATCAAACTATAATAATGGAATTGAATCCTTCTTACCTTTAAATACTTGCTAAATGGGACAATGTTTTTTATATGGAAAATTGATGGTATGTGGTTATAATCTCAAACTCGGCTCTCTAAGAACACCTATCATGTTTGAAGCTTCAGTATCTAGAGCTGTTTTTTTTTCAAAAGACCTACTAATTAGTCTCAGAGGTTATGAAATTGAAAGATGTACCTTAAGTCCTATCTTCTATCACCAAGAAACATAAAGCAGGTTAGAGTCTAAATTAAAGGCTAATAAGTTTATTGTGGGCATAGTTGCACAGTTAATCCCTTGTACATGGTTTTGCGCTTTGATATTAAGGAGTTTTTTCAATGTTATGGAGTGGATGATATTATAATAATCACAACTAAATACTACAAGGAATAATATCAAACCCCAACACCAAAAACTCAAGGTATAGATACCACTTTCATCACTCTGTAAAAACTGAATCCCGACTATGCAAGATAGGATATCCATGAAAAGGTGATTAGTTAGTGCTTAATGTAGTGATAAATAATTCAATGAAGGTCAAGGGTGCCTCATTTTCCCACTATGACAAATCAATACTTTGCATACAACCTTTGAGTTCAATAAGGAATGCACATTAAACTGTTTTAGGCTACTGTGTTGTTTTTTTGAATTTCTAGAAGTGATGAAGAGAATTTCAAATGCTTGGAATGCATCAAAAAGATTTTGAAATCTCCCAAATGCCCACAACAACTAGAATTTTCGAGTTCTATTAATAATTGTGTAAGAAATACATTTTTAAAGGTTCTCCGGTATGTACAATTGGAAAAACCCTGATGTTGGGGTTTATCAGACAAAAATTTGTTTTTCTTGAAAATCCACCGATCAAAAATCATAAAATTTTGGGGACAAGTATGTATAATGAGTATAGTGCATTTACAAAAGGAACTATTTATGTTTTCATCATGTATTAAAGGAGAATTCTCTTACTGTTTTCTCAAAATTCATCCTTCAACCGTGCAGAGTTAGAAAATAAGGCTTGTGATGGATTTCTAAAATCTATTCATGTCAAATCTTCTTACAAAGGTTTATATAACAAGGTAATGGATCATTTGAACTTGGTGGAGTCCCACATTATCTTGAAGAGATGGAAAATTGTGGTAGAAGGTAATTTACTAGCATGAAGTCTTGTTTCAGTCATCATAGTCAACTAAGTTATCCGATCTAGAATGCAGTGAATATTGGTGCAAAGTGAACTTCACCTCAAAATGGATCAATGTTTGAAAAATGGTAATTGAAAAGACACAATCAAATTCACACATATATCTTGCCTTTCAAGCCCGAATGAAGATCAATTGTTAATGCTTGATTGTTTTTTCTCTTTGACAAATATTGTTGATGTCTTGAGTTGATGTGAAGAGTCATATGGTGAAGTTTTGAATGGAAATGAAAAGTTGTTGAATATGAAAAAATATTAAGAAGCAAAAGGTTAGAAGTGAAGAGAAAATGTTGAACTAAAATTCAAGGTATTGCTTCATGTGAAAGGCCAAGGGTGAGGAATGTCATTCAAAGTTTTAGAGCTTGAAGTTGAATATATGAGCAAAAGACTAAATGATGACCGTAATTATAAAAAGGAGAGTTATCAATTTTTTATGTGACCAACTTCTTAAAGTAAGACTATGTTTAAAAGAGAGTTCTCTTTGTCTTATTCATTTGATGAAAGATCTTTTAATACAAGATAGATGAAAAGTCAAGGGTCATGCAATGAAGCCAAAAAAATTGAAATGGAAAACAAGGGGTTGTGATTTTGCTTTAAAAGGAGAGACTTAGATGACAACGAGCATGCATGAATTGTGAAGAAAAAAACAAAGAATTCATAACATATAGTGGATTGATGAGTGTAAAAATAGTGAACAGAAAACTAAGATGATTGTTATAAAGGTAAATTGAAAAAAGTGATAGATGATATATAAGGTTTTGATGGAAGGAATAAATTGAAAAGAAGACATAAATACATAAAGTATAACAATGTCCTAATAGATCAAAAACAAAGGTTTGAGTTGATTTTGATCAATAAATCAGTGATAAATGAAGATCCTAAGTTAGTGAAGCTCGGGATGTGGTGCTTTATACAAATAAGAGGAAGAAAAAGTTTAGCATACAACTAGTAGAGTGAATTTGAGGTAGGGGCAGAGGTATGCATTCTTGAGAAACAAGTGAATTGTAAATTGTTGAATGAATTACACTAGTAAGGTGTTCATGATCTGTTGATAAAGAAATAAGTAGCTGAATGGTCAATTTGTACAGTGTCATTGTATTTTCCTAAGTGGGTGCTTAGGTCACATGAGTAGGTGCTTCTAGCAAGTTACTACTTGCTAAACTAGCTGAGTGGGTGTTTGGCTGCCTTCTAGTGGGTGCCGAAGGATTTTGAAGTAGGTTCTTCATAGGTTGTGTGGGTGCTCAACCAAGGTGGAAATCATTGTATACTAGGAATTGGTGTTCCTAATAAAAATCCTTGATTTCAAGTGGGTTTTCTCCCTCTATGGGTTTCCCACTATAAATTTGGTGTCATGTGTACTTGTATTCTTGCATGCACTTTAATTTGTTCATGGTTTGATTTTTTTTTCTAGTCAAGAAGGTTTAAAGGTTGTAAAATTGATCTACACTGATTCATCCCCCTCTCGATTGTCCGTGATACCCAACATTATCCGTATCACAAACCAAAAAACTTTGTTTAGAAGTAGTTTCAACCACTTTCCAAGCACTTTCCCTAAAAAAATTGGATCACCGACAATTGTACCTAATCTCCAGTGATTATAAATAACACCTTTGTGCTCTCTCACTAGGATCTTTAGAATTTTGTCATTTGTGCCCACACTTAGCTCTTAGACTTCTCAAAGCATCAAGACATACTCAAACATCATCAGACATCAATATCTGTCATTTACAACAATAGTTTTGCAACCATTTCCATCATTCAGCCTCTAGGGAGCATGACAAGGCAACACAACAACTCTGGTCATTTCCACTTAAGATTTGAGGCATCTTCTAGCCCCTCATCTATCCCAAGGTATTCTTGTATCTTTGTTTATCTTTTACAATTCATAAGAAGCATCAAAAGTAATCAAAAACATCATTTTAGAGCCTTAATCATCATTTTTAGCAAAACTATCAATTTCCACAGTAGATCGCCAATGATTGGCCAAAATCACCGATGATTCTTGTCAAAATTTATCTTTTTATCATTTTATCACTTTTCATTATTTTCATCAATCTCTCGTGCATTTAACATGTTGTTTCCAAGTATGGCTCTATGTTAGATGGTAGTTCCAAGACGTTCATCCTTATTACAAGCATTTATGATCTCCCCATAGTCGAACACCCCTTTTTCGGGAACAATACAACATTCTTCACTGAACCGACATCAACGCAATCTAATTTACCAATAACGAACAAGACATTGAGGATCAGATTGAGTTCCTCCATTATATCCAACAAGAAACGGGGAATTTTCATACAACTACTTCAAGTTCTTTCATATCGCATCTACACTTACTTGGGCAAAGCTTTGAAGTTGGATAGGATCTTCGTTTCAACGTTGAATTCTAGAACTCTACATCCATTATCTATATATTATTATATATTGTTATTGTTATCTTTATCAATTCACTTAATTGTTACAAAGTGAGTTGACATCCTCCAAGGAAGTCCCTTTGGATTCTTGGAATCATCCTTTTTTGAGAAACTCATTTATCCATTTATCTAATCCTTTTTGTTTAGCATCTTTGATCATAGATTGCTTTAGGATATATAAACTTGTACACTCATTCAAACTCGGTAGCTTCAATCAACCATCAACATCAACATTTATCCTTATGGGTATCGGTAAACCCCGCCGTCTTCTGAGGTTAGTTTTATTTTTGTTATTTCACTTCATTAATTTAAAGTAGAAAAGAAAAAACTTCTTTAAACAAGGGTTTCTCCTTAGCCAAGCTGTGCACGCTTTGATTGGTTAAAACATTGCTTCAAATCCTTCCTATCTACTTTATGTCTTTGCTAAAATGCCAACTTCAAGTAGCCTCCAAGTATAGAACAAATTCAAAATAACTTTATTTGGTCAGTACTAAAGAGTGTAAAAGGATCCATTTAGTCTCCTGGAACAAGGTATGCAAACCTATGGATGTTGGTGGTTTGGGACTTCGAAGAGTTGTTGATATGAATGAAGCCATGTTAGCTAAGTTAGGATGGGCTATTTCATCTAGGGACCACTCCCCTTGCACTCAACTTTTTATCTATAAATACCTCCCCCTGTAGAGGCTTCCTAACTTTTGAACTTTCAAGTGGCTTAGTTGTATGGAATTCCATTACTAGCTCTCAATCCTTGCTTCAACTTGGAACTAGGTGGTGCCTAGGGATGATATGCTTATTGAATTTTGGAATGATTGGTGGTTACGAGACAAGCCTCTAGTGTGGGACCCTTTTTGGAACCCAATAAAGAACCAAATTTTTGCTCTATTTGGTTGTAAGGTCGAGATTATATTGGTTGGAAAGATAATAAACCTTGCTGGCATATTCCTTCTTGGGAGGGATGCAACTTCATTCAATTGTAATGCATTAATTATCTGAAAATGGTCCTCGTTTTTAGTACATTCCTTTTCCCATGCTCGGGAAGAGCGTATTTTGACATCTTCCCCACTAGTGACTTTTTGGTTAAAGCTACCTATCTTTCAAAAGCTTAACCCCCTTGTGGTCCTCCTCTTAAGATTTTTGGTGCCCTTAGGTATTGCTGAAAATTGGCTTCTTCTCTTGGTTATCCTCCCATGATGTTATTCTCTCTGGGGAAAATCTCAAACATAGGGGTTTCTCTCTCCCCACCCGTTGCATTCTTTGTCTCAATGCTATGGAAAGAAAAACTCATTTGTTACTTCATTACACCTTCTCCCAAGCCCTTTGGGGTATGCTTCTTGTTAATATGGATGTTTTTGGGTCTTTCCATCCTCTCTTGCTGATATTTTTTTTTTCAATGGCGTTCTCCCTATAAGCATCCTATAGTCTCTCTTGCTTGGAGTCTCTTACTTCCACACACTCTTTGGGGAATTTGGAAGGAAAGAAACATGTGAATATTTAAAGAGCATGCTTGTGACTTGGGACAAGTTTACACGGAATTATTTCATCTGTAAGAAAATTTGAACACCTACATCTAGATGAAGCATAAACAAAAAATCAATCTAGGTCCTTCAGCTCCTTGGGTTAAGCAATTGATGATACCAATTACAACTCCGGACTCAACATCAGCTAGAGCAAACATTTCTTGGTCCCCCTCCAACAGGATGACTTAAGCTTAATATCGATGGTGTTATTAAGGGTAACCTTGGAGCTTCGATGGTGGAGCTATCCTAAGATATGATATGAGTCAAATTTTAGCTACGAACTGACCAACTTTGACTTCAACACCAATCATAGAGTTGAAACCCGACAATCCTTAAAGGACTGGAGCTAACTCTCAACATTGGCATATGCAAGATCATTGTCAAAAGTGACTCTCTAAATTTGGTTAAAATTATGAACTCTAAGGAACTTGGGAAATAGTCCATCATTAATATTCTTAGGGACATTATAGCTCTACAAGCTCGCTTTCAATGATTTCAACATATATATCATGAAGGCAACAAAGTAGCAAATTTCTTGGTGAATTTGGGCATCCTCCACAAAGGCAAATGATCTTGGATTGGAGACTTTCTAGGTGACCTTCTAAATGTTATTGCTAATGACTTTCCATCGCAGGCTTAATTCTCCTTGGAGATTAAATTGGTGTTGTATCTAGTTGTCTTGGTTTGCCTCCAATCTCAACTTTAATAAGACTGACCCCCTCTTTTGTGGCGTGTGAGAAATAAATTTTCTTTAATGATTTGAAGATACTAATTATGGATTTTTATATTTTTCACTCATGTGAGGGTAAGTCTCTCTCTAGAGTGATTAGGTGGAGTAGACAATTATTTCGAATACCCGTTATGATTTAATGTTAGCATGCACATCATGCGAGGAGGAGGTGCTCGTTTTTTCTTATTAAACATCGGTCGTGGTGGGCTTTTGCCACTTTTTGTTTTCTCTCGATTCAAAATGGGCGGGGACAATTCATAGGATTAAACCTTCGTCTGCGAGGAGGTTAAGGGGGATAAATATGTTTGAGACATCTTACATTTTGTTGGAATTACCATTTTCATGGAACGTATGAAGGGACACTCTGTTAGGGTTTATATCAGCAAGCTTGTGACTTGGAAGAAGGGAAAAGTTAAGGTGGGAGAACTAAGTTTACCATTTCTCCTGAATTAATTACAGAGGCTAGTGGTCTATCCTCTGAAGGGGATGTATAATTCAAGAGATCTCTGTGGGTGAAAATGGATGATTTTTTAAGCCATGGGGAGAAACTAAGAAAATACCAAATAGGATATGAGTCGGCTTCTCTCCCTCCTCCATGGGATATGGTTATAGAGCAACTTATGCACTACTTCAGGTTGGAAGGTAGATACAAGCTGATTTATGGTCCACAAATCTTCCTTCTTTCTCACCTTCCCTACAACAAACAAGTGAATTTGGCTTCATTTTTGTTTTAGTATTTAGAGATCTCAAGTCAATTGGCTTGTAAGGAGGAAGGTATTTTGCTTCATCATGGGCTACTTTATCTTCTCTTCCCCTTTTTGTTATTACCAACGATATCGAATGTTTCCCTCCTAAATTGGGGAACAACATCACCACTTGTGGCTTCTAAGATACCTCGGTGCCCCGCTTCATCCTTTATCCCTTCTTTCCACTGTGTCGCCACCTTGACCTTCCCCCGACTACGATTCTAATGTCCTCATCACGGGTCGAGTGTTACTTCCCCACTTCCGCTCCCTTGTCATCTCCCTCCTCTCATGAGCCTCCCCGGGCTAGGGCCTTCGTGTTTTCCCGGTTGCCTCAGCCCCTCCTATTGCTTTGGCCTCCCTTAGTTGGATCATTTTTGACCCTTCATTATCACCATCAGTGTTGCCAAAATTGTCTTTGTTTCTTGCCCTTAAAGACTACATTCATAAGGTTCTGTTGGGGATTTCGTCGATCTACCAGATTCCCCTTCTCAGGAGCGAGCCAGAATCCTGACAACTGTCGTGGAAGATAAGAATGTGGAATCGATTAATGTGTTACACCTTGATTTAGACTCTTAGCAAGAGTAGGAAATTCATGACATTGTTGTTAATATTCTTGGGAAGCTCAATAGAGCTTTCAAAGTCATTAAAAGTTGGAAGTTGTACACTAATAAGACACGGGAATTTATTAACTGGATGTCGCGACTTGATCACACTTATTGATAATCTGGCTGAAATACATGGCTCTATTACCGCAAGGAGGAAGTTGACTCTCGAAGAAAATCTACTTGATGTAATTGGGACGTTCACCCTTTGTTTTTAATTTTTCGAGTGTTTTGGCTTCCGGGGATTTCTTTCTTTGTGCTTATCTATGTTATCTAGCTAATGGAATTTTGTAAAATAATTTGGGTCCTTTCAAAACCATCACTTTCACCTTTTCAAAAAAAACTTACGAGGCTTGCATAAGAAGATGGTAATCCTTTCTAGATGACCTTAAGAAGAGAGAAATCATCTTCCTAAAAAACTAGATATGGGCATATCGAAGAGCTCAAACCTTGGTCCCAATATTTAGATAAATTAAGCATGAATGGATAAGAAGGTATTATAGGCCACCCTTGATCCTAGTCCCTATTTATGTATGGAATTCATATGATGAGCATCCTATCAGTAAACTTTATAGTTCATTGAGAACCTGGGTTGAGAAATAAAAAAGATATATTGAACTTGAAGATGAAACTTGGGATACTTTCATTTAGGATTATGATTGTAGTAAGAAATTGGAGGCCATGAACTTGAATAAGGAGAGACAAATTACTGGGGGTTCTATAAGATCTTAGTTTGGGGAGATGATAAGACTATAAGTGTCTCATGTTTTTAAACTAAAACTAACAGTTCTCCATTTTTGAGTAAGTTTTGAATGGACTTAAGCGTGTTTCAAGGTTTTGAATGATCTAAAGTTAAAACATAAGGTACATAATGAATTAATTTTTCACAAGACATTGTGCTTTGATTACTTCCTAACATTTAATAATGCTTGTGAGATAGATTTGTTCTTATGAAAAATAAGGCATCTTGAACAGATTTGAAGAATGATCAAGGAACTACAAATTATCTTGGTTCATAATTTTTGACATGAGAAGAATCTTTGATCTATAAAATAGTAGCTCTAGACACTGTGCAAAACAACCTCAAATTGAAACACATAAGTTCAAATCTATGACATAAGAGATTTAGACTGCATAGAGACGATTCTAGGTGTCTAGGTCACCGTGCACATGCTAAAAGAATATTAAAGGATGTTTGGTGGTCAATATTCAAGAGATCCTAAGATCACGATTTTTTGAGTAAATGTACGCATGGCAATAAGTGTAATTTTATTATCAAGTGGCAATAAGTGTAATTTTATTATCAAGTAGCAATAACCTATAAATGAATTAATCTCCCATATTTTATGTGACGAGTCTCAATTACTAAGTCTTAGTTGTTTTGTAGGAGTAGTGAGCCAATATGTAATCTTCAAACTTGTCATTCAATAAGGTGGAAGTGTAGTTGAGTTACGTTAGGAAGTTTGATGTAATAAAAGCCCATGAATGTTGAAGACAATTCTACAATCATGGAAGTTGGAAAGGTTCAAAATTTGAGTACTTTTTATAAATATGCCATTGTAACTCTAAGTGGGGGATCGTAATCTTTCTCTTTTTATAGAAACATTAAAGAAAATAATACAATTTAAGTTTTTGTATATCGGTGTTAACAATTATTTGATAAAGTTATAAGGAGCTAAATGCAAGGGAAGAGCAAGGACCAATCTCACCCGAGGAGGAGGACAATTTCAACATTTTATAAAGTAACATTGTGTTTTGTTTCTTTTCAAGAATTTTACATTTCTTATTATTAAAGTTTACAAAATTGATGAAAAATGTAGTTTAGTATTCATAATTATTTAATGTTGTTTATTTGGTTGAGTGGCTTAGAATTATTTTTCACATTCATAGTATAGTTGTGAATTGAATGTTTGTTTGCTTTAAATTTAGTAAGAAGATTTTTAGAGAAATGTTTCTCTCTCTTTCCTATAACACATAGTCATTGGATTTTGCTTTAGTTTGATAAATGATGAATTAAAGTGAAGCAAAAATGACCCTTGTCACAAATGTTCCCTCATAGGCACTAATTAATGTTTACCCAAAAGTTCATAAAGGTGAGACATTGCAATACATTATAATGAATATAAGCAAATAATAAATATGTAAAAGGAAGGACATAAGGTGTAAAAAAATATATTGATTATCAAAATGATAATATTTACTTATTAAAATTACAAGGTGTATTTTGGGCGCTTCTACATGTATTTATGGTTTAAAATATCATAATTGTTATTTGGGAATTGTAAGCATGACTATGATTACGAGGAGAGTCATAACAAACAATATGATTTTGATGAATTTAAGCCAAATGACTTTAATGTATCAAAACAAAGCACAATTATAAATGTAATAATGAATAGTAAGTCATACCTAAATTGTGAACTAAAATGAGACTCCTAATTTCTTTAAATTGAGAAGAGGAAAGTGCACAAGAGTGTGAGTAGAGAACTTGAGAGACTTGCCTTGATGTAGGCGTTGCTTCCAAACCGGTCATGAAAATCATACGTGAACATTGATTGTGGGAAGAACATCTTATAATCGCTCAAAAAATAGACCAGCTAACTCACCCATCATGGTTGATTCAAAATTAGAAGCTTAAAATTTTTGATTAAACTGGGTCTCCCCATCAAACCTTGTGTTGGATGTGGAAAATCAGAATTTGGATCGGAAAAAGAAGGGTAATGCCAAATCTAAATTCGGACAAGATTTGATTCTTCTTTTTTATCTATCATGCTACATTTTGGCTTATGTTGTTGTTGATTATATGGTTTGCTTTTGTGGTTAACCCTCACCTTTTTGTTGGGATCTTTTGTGATAGAATTGGTTGTTTTCTTGCAGTGGTCGGCCGAGTACATTGTTATCATTTTTTGGAATGCTTTTATGATCAAAAGGTGTTTATTTACAATTTGATTGTGATGATGCACTTGGAATTGTTATATCAGGATGTTGATCCTTTTTTCGAGCTTTATTTTCCTCCTTAAGGGTAAATCTTTCAAAAAACTACAATAATAAAAAAACTTACAATGAAAATCACAAATTGTGTGAAGACATAAGCTCAAAAGACTCATAACCAACTCAAAATTAGGCTTAAAATTTTTGACTTTTATCTGGATTGGGACAAAGCAAAAAGATAGTTTGATGGTTTATCACATCTGTTGATGATTATATCATGTATTAATCACCCATAGAATTTAAACTCATTTATACAAAATTTTTCTAGTTGATGATGCTAATCGATTATAATTTCTTGTAAATCACTCAACAAAACACAAATGTAAGAAGTGAAGCCTATTTTTTTGGTCAAAGTAAGTGTTTCTTTATATATCTTGTGTGAATCAACATTTACATAGTTCCAGTGCTAATCTAATTTCTATCCTGAGTGAAGTTTTGGTCATTCACTCTTAAGTAATGCAACAATATAAAACCTTCTCTCGACACAAGACATTTGAGAACATCGAATTTGGATAAATTATACCTTTAGATTTTATTAGATGATTTGTGGATTTTTTTGTGTTCTTTGGAGTGTTTAAAGATGTCTATATCTCTATAATAAATGATCTCCAAGGTGATATATGCCTCTTTAGAATGATTTACAATGCATAAATGGCCTTTATAGTTATATTTATATAGGATTCTCTAGGTTTATCTCCCATGCAAGATGAACCTAATTAAACTTAGACCAACCTTTAAAAAGTTCCCAAATAGAAAATTGATCATTTCAATAGAGGGGGATGGTATCAAACACTAAATTTTCTTTAGTCACTATCAATTATTGCTGATCTTTCCTCTTCAAAAAGTGTTGAGAAACTATTAGAATAAGAATGTATTATTTTGTAAAAGTGCCCCGGGGAAAGTGTGAGTTAATATAAAGAGTATCTATGGGAAATCAAAGGTGAAAAAAGTGATGTGAGACTAGTAAAAAGGGGGTAAATGATTCCGAGAAAGATCCCAATGTCCACTAGCATTCCAAGTGTGCTAAAAGGTGTCAAAATTGATGTTACTACATCTTGCACTAGAATTAAGTGTCCATAAAATTCCCCATTTAATGTAATGTATACACGACTTAAAAGGAAAAACAAGTAAGCACACACCGAACTCACCTTAAAGTGTATTATAATGACAAGAAGGAGAAAGTTATAATCATTCCATTATGAATGTAAAGATGTACATGTTCTATGTATACCTATGATCCAAGGTGAATGAATTCAAGTAGATCAATGTTTTGGTGGTGTAAAAACATGATGACCGATTTAGCAAAACTAAAAAAATGAAAATTTGGAATGATAAATGAAATGTATATAACCATGTTACCTGTTATGTATTCTATAGTGATTGTCATGGGGATTTTCCCCAAATGGTAAAAAATACGTGACATTGTTTTTATCAATCATACAAAAATACCAAGGATTACATTTAGCCCAATTGAATGGAGAAATATTAGTGCCGAAAATTACTCAACATGCAATATTAGTGACCAAAAGTCCCAAAATCCCTACTTATTAGATAAAGACATAAACCAAAATTTGAATACGTAGGTGTCATAAACACCAAAAGTACATCAAAAGTAAAATAAACACATTCTAAATGGAAAAATAATCAAAATATTAACATTTAGGTGCCATAAGTCTATGATTACACCAAGAATTAAAAAAATGTGTGTTCATATTTAAATTTGGATTAAAATTAAAATAGGAGATGTAATTAGATTAATTAATTCAATATTAACATGCAAATTATATACCTATATAGCCATGCACAAGATAGATTGATCGAAACATGTGCTAAATAAAATAAGACACAAGAGGGGAGATACACTTAGTTGTTCTATTGATATGGAAGATGATCTAGCTATGGCGAGAAGGGTGAAAGGACTAGAAATGATTTGCGACAGATGCTTCATTTATAGTTATGCGGTATGAGATGAGCATGAAAAAAATTGTTACTTAGGTAAACAACCATTTGGTAATTTTGTACCTTTTTGGTGGTTTTGTACGATGAGATGTTGTCCTTTTGTAACATTTTGTGTATATGTGAGCTACTAGAATGTGTCATCATATAAAATCCTAGGTCTCACAAATGTGTGAAATCCTTTATATGACCTAAAATAACTTCAAACCCTAACCATGGGTAAAAACAACTACAAAAAGGTTAGCGTTTGGGGTGAGTGTAATCCATACACTATCTACACTTGAGCTACTCTAAAGAGGCCTCAAACTACACATAGTTCTCTACCTACGTATATAATATCTATATGGATGCAACTATCTTTGATAACTTGTTCACTTGATAATGCTTTGTAAATGGCTTGACATGCTTTTGATTGACTTAGTTTTGGAGGCTTGTAACTTGGGAAGCTAGACTCTTGAACCTAGTTTGGAGTGTTTTAAACCTATGTAGGGGTGATCCTAATGTGTGTTATTACATTAGGAAAATTCATGAGAGCTTAGAGTGCTTTTGGAATGATATTTACAAGTAGTGATCTTATAAGTGTGAGGTGAGTAAATGGGTGCATTTGAATTGCTTATATAGGGTTTAGATAGGTATAATTTCACATTAAGGCCAACCCATGAGGAAATTTCCAACATGTTACAATATTGAATTGATAAAATGATAGTTAGGTGGCTTAGGACATCATTGATAGTTTTGGACCAAGCCATTTAGCGGTTTAGTCCTTATTTAACGATCCTGTATTGGCAAGGAGTGAGGTGCTAGAACATTTGGGCATGAGACTTTGAAGTGATAGACTAGTGTGAACTGATGAAGGTAATTATGTGAGTGATTTACTATTGTAATAAGGACAACAAGTCATGTAAAAGGGATCAAGATAGGAAATTCACTGGAAATGCACACACTGATTCATGATATAAGGACAAAGATAATATTGACATTATCAAGTGATAACTTACCAAATTTAGGTGTCTACATTTGATCCCTATTTAATATAGGAAAAAAATATGCTTTCTTAGAGGAAAATATTCTTGAGTGTGTAGACACACTTGTATTTTCTTGACATGCTTGATTAATTTGAGTGTTGACATAATCTCTATGGGGAAACTTGCAACACATCGTGTAGTCAATTTCCATAACAAGAATTGAACTATAACTAAGATTTGAAAATGTATGTAAAATTTGAAATAAAAACTTACAAATTTAAAAAGTGAACATAGCACGGAAAGAGTACATCTATTTTTACTTACCGAAGGTGAAGCTCCTTGATAAATTTATTGGATAAATGGATTGGAACTAAACCTCTAAAGTATTAGGGGTGATCAGTCCCCATTTTTTTAAAGAATAAGCTAGATCAAAAAGGGAATCGGGTATCACTTGACCTAACACCAAAGAAGGGTGTCATAGTGTTTTCTAGTCGCCTAAAAAACCTTCTAAAAAGAGGAATAATGTCATAGGATGTCTAGCCATCCCTAAAACCTCCTAAAAAGAGTGAGAAGAAGAGTGTCATAGGGATTTCTAGTCAGCCCTAAAATCTTATACCCATGAAACCACACCATTTTAGATGGATCTAGGTCACAAATGTGAAAAATAGTGCAAAGTTAAAAGGGAATGAAGTATACTCATGCCCCCTTTGTGCATTGTCCTAATGCACATATATGTGCAAAGTTAAATATAGAAGAAGGAGGAGGCCCATGAATCCATACCATGCATTTTAATAGTGCTTAAGATGCACAACAACATTGAAAGGGAATGAATTTCTCACACCCCTATATTATTTGATAAAGTATAGTAAAAATATGCTCTGTACTTATGCCAACTTTCGTGAATCTATATCATAAACCTATAAAAAATTGTATGTGTAATGAACTGTTACACCAAAACCTTAAGGCGTTAGTGAAATCCACACATGAGGATCATAACATCCCACCATGCTTCGTAGAGCCCGACTTGGGCTAGGTTTGCACCTGCACTCCCATACATACGAGCCCCGCTTCACTGACGTTTAGGTGCCCCACGGGCCCGACTACACAATGTAACCAACCGAGTGGGATTCGAACACGGGTGGTCGCTCTGATACCAAATGTAATGAACCATTACACTAAAACCTTGAGGCATTAGTGAAATTCACACATGAGGATCATAACATCCCACCACGCTTCCATAGCCTAGACCCCGAGCTAGATTTACGCCCATATAGCGGGACCACATCCTTGCCCTATACAAGCCCCGGAGAACACTACAATGCCGATGTAGCTACCTGTGTTAGGACTCAAACCTAGGTGGTCGCTTTGATACCAAATGTAACAAACCGTTACACCAAAACCTCGAGGTGTTAGTGAAATCCACACATGAGGATCATAACAGTATGTCCCAAATTTTTTGAATTTTTTGCAAAATGTCTAGGACAAAACCATCCATCTTGGACAATAATGTCCTATGGTTCCGTATCCTTTTGGAAAAAAATTCCCTATGTAAATTATGATCCTAATCTATATTTGTTTTTGTTCCATTATGGTTTTATTCTTTTGAGGTGAGTGATACATGAAAAATATCACTTGCCTCAAAATAAGTGAAGAGTGTTTATGTCAAATGTAGCCTATAGTCATCATTAGATCACATTGAAGGTTTTTGTAGGTGGCCACCATAGAAATATTGTTCCTAAAAAGAGTGCATGGTAGAAACCATGACACAAAGAGATAGTAAAAACCCATACAAAAAAACAAACATAAAAGTAGAGAAGTATAATAAGCATAGAAGCATACAAATACTATAAGAAATGTCATATAAGTAATCATAGAAAAGGCCAAGGGCCATAGATAAGGAAACATGAGTGTCACACACACAAAAAAGCATGATAAAAGGCAACAAAGGCCGTAAATAAGGAAAAAAGTGTCACACATACATGCAGAGAAAATTTCGTAGGCCACATACATGAAAACAATCATATAAGTAAACAAGTGAATACAATAGTAGATAATAAACCAAAAGCACAAGGTTGAAAGATACATGTTTTGCATAAGGAACATTAGATGCATTAGTCTAAATAAATAGCATATATCACAATATAAATAGCATAATGAGGAAGTGAAAAATAATGTGTAATAAAACGATATCACCTAATCTGTGGAAAATTTCCCAGGATAAGCAAGACCATTGGGAAAGGGACTAGGTCAACACTTGACATCACATGTATGTCTTGCACCATGCTCAAATACCTTGTGAAATGCATGTGTGTAAAGAGTATATGGAATATTATATCTATCAAATCGTGTGATAAATGACATGTGTAAAGTAAATAACTAGCAAATCAAGTCATATGCAGTTCTTAAATTTGTATTTTGATAATATTTGAATGTTTTTGTACTTATTGGAATATTTTGAATGCTTTTGTAGTTTGTAGATTGTGTAGAAACAAAATTAAATTCAAGAGTATTGGAATCAATGAGATATTGTAATCACAATATGAATCGTAATAGAAATACGTGCAATGAGGGTTACTTATATCAACCTCAACACTTGGGAGGGAGAGATCTACAAGGTTACACTAAAAATTGTTTTATAAGAATGCATATGGAAAAATGGTAAGTAATTAAATCAATATTTTATTTTGGTTGTGTGTGTGTGTGTGTGTCTTGAATTTTATATAGCATTGAGATAGCGTGAACATGTGTTACTTGACGTTGAGTAGGTAATATACATCGGGATCATTACTTATTGGCCCTAGATTAGCCATATGATAAAGCTTATAAAACCAAGGGCCACTTAATTATCTTTTCTAGTAGAGGTGATAGAGACTCATGATATATTCCTTGTCAAGTATAGATTAGGCCCTTTCGGACATAATGAACTTCCAACGTTTCATATTGTGTTGATAATCAGGAAATCAATTATACTTAATCATAATTGGAACATGGAGTATGGGAAAGTAATATTTTAATTAATCTCGTTAACAATGCCTTTAAGCACCGCAATCATGATAGTCCAAAACAAAGAGGAGTGGGCTAAGGGTCAAGTTCTACCATTGATTTAACCCTAAAAATAAATAAATAAGTGGATAAGCACTATCATTCTTATTCATCTAAGGGTTAAAGGGGTTAAAAACATGTTGGTATATTTAGATTAATTAATATACGTATTCAATCTAAGGTTACTAGTTGGGTTGAAGTGTGATCCTTGTGTTTCCTATGTCAAGCACTATTCAGAAGAGGCCTTAAACAATACATATTTCTCCTTTGAGCAATAGATATCTATATGAATATAACTACTTTGGAAACTTGATATCTTGAAAATGAGAAAACATGGCTTCACATGATTAGTTTGACTTAGCTTGTGAGGTCTTTAGCTTGTGAAGTGTAACTTTATAACTTGGTTGAGTGTGCTTCAAACTTGTGTAGAAGTTTCTACTAGAGTGCATTGTTAGTTTGAAAGGATTTAGAAAAGCTTAAAGCACTTTTGGAATTATATTTGCAATGAGCACTCTTGAATTTTCTAAGTGAGGTAAATATGTGAATTAAACTTACTTATATATGTTTTCATAGGTAAAGTTTCACACTAAAGCCGACCTATAGGATATGAAATGACCCATAAAAGATATCAAATTGGAAAAATCAACCATTGGGTGGTTGGGAACAAAATCATCATATTTGGACTCACCCATTGGACGACTCGGTCCTATATGGATGGTCCCATACATGTAGTCTATTATGGGATTCTACAAATTTTCAAGAGGAATATCTTTGTGTGTCTTGATGTAATCAGTTCAATGAGTGACTAATTAGTGTGAATAGAGGAGCACACCATGCAAGAGATATAACGATATGCCACCTAAGTTATGCGCACAAGTCACACATTTAGGTGTAAAATCCAATATTGTCATTTCCAAATTTAGGTGTCTACACCATACCTATGGCCATGATCATAGATTATTGCCTACATACGGGAAAAAAATTTCCACTTTGGGGTCATGTTTGCACTAGATGCATCTTACCAATCCTTTAGGTTTCATTATTCCTACTTTTTGTGAAAATATTTGTAAATCCATGATTACATGTATGGGTATGATGCAAGAGCATCATAAGAAATTTGTATAAATCTTGTAAATATGTCTTCAAGAGATGGAATAAGGTCTTAGGAGTATTTAGAAGTTAATGAAGAGTTAAATTTGTCCATCTTGAATTTATACGAGTCAAAGCTCATTTCCCTCCAAAATGAGTAGTTTGAAAATTTGAATTATTTAGCATGAGTTATAAGGATAATAACCATTTGTAAAGGATTTAAAAATTATGTTATTATGGTCCTAAAGAACTATTATTGTATTGTGAATGTGTTTTCACCTCCATCTTAATACAAACTCACTTGAGAGTCTTATAAACTTATCACCAACGTAGGAGGAGATAAAGATAATCATATCTCATGATTTTAGGAAAATTTAAGAGATTTTCCAAGTCGGGGAGGTTGATTGAGTCTTCTTAGTGTCTAATAATCCTTAGCAGAGCCAAAAATAAGATATAAAAATATGTAAGAATGATGAGAAATTAGAGAGATGTGGGTAGATTTGGAGGACAAAGGTTGTGATCAAGTAAAAGAGCTAAGAAGGCTCCAAGAATCAATATGAAATCAAGAAGAATTTATAAATATAGATAAGTCATGAATTCTAATGTATTATTTTTTCATTATGAGTCATGAATAAGATATATGATGTTAGTGTTCATGTTGATGTCACATTTTTTCATGATTCCTTTGTGTCAATGATAGATAAACTTTATCTGAAAGTTCCTATATAAGTCATTTGGTTTGACTCCATATTTTAATGTAGTGTGTATTGTATGTGAATATAGAGACATGAGAAGATGTATGAAGTAAAATATACGGGTGTGATGATAAGCTACATGTATGAAGGGTTTCAATGTAAACCTTGGTTGTAAGTGTGCATTCTTGAGACACTCTGCCAATCAAGTTGCAAATGAAGAAAATAATGAGAATTGGTTATAACTCCATTTTTCATGAGTTACTTTGATGGTTTTGATGTCTATTAAGAAATAAAAGAATGAATTTACATTGAGAGTTCATAATATTAAGCAATTACCTTAAGATTTTCATTTGTTCTTATCAAATCTTAAGTTTCTTAAGCAAAATATTATAACACAGAGACATAGATAAACATTTTCAAGCATAGATTATTGAATAAGTAAGTTTCATGTGAGTATTATAGAGCCTACTTGAGTGGTTTTTGGATTTGAACAACTCAAGGGAGAAATATAAATTGATTTTACTCCTTTCGGGTTCATTAAAACCCTGATCTAGAGTTTTCAAGAGAATTCATCACATCTCGATAAATTCATGGCCTTAGGAGCTAAGATTTGGACAAAATGACATGTGGCTAGTCCTCTTTCAGATAAAATAAGTCCTGTGAAATTTTAAGTCCACCAATGAAAGTTATAGCTAATAATTTACATGGAGAATAACATTATTCGCTTAAGACCTAATTGGTCTTACACAAATATGATCTGGGAAGAATCTATAGTGAGTTAAATCATAAAATTTTGGTATATTCTTAAACATGATAATAAGTACTATAAAAGTTTAATAATGTTTAGAGAAACTGAGTTTAGAGAAAACTAGACCTTAATTGGTCCTAAAATATTCCTAATTAGGAAAAATCAAGATATAGCATAGAGTAAGGGACATGAAAAATAATAAGATAGAAGAACATTGATATGAAATCCTATAAGGTCATGTATGATAGAGGGTTGAAGCTTCAAAATGTCATAAAGAAGGGTATCACCAAATGTCCACTATGACAATCCTCTTTTATTGATATAGGGATAGAGTTTAGGATGTGTTTATAGTTGAATGAAGGGATAGTTTACGTTAGTAATTGAGAATCCTAGGAAGCAAAGACAATTAATTTCAAGGAATAATTTGTGCATGTCCAATACATGACAAATTCTCAGTTTGTACTCATATTTGGGTTTTCATGATCACTAATAAAAATTACTCAGGATATAGGATATGGAGAAGTTGTATAATGGGTGAACTTAAGAACAAAAAGTGAATAGTAACCATAATTAAGTAAGAAATATCTCAAACAATAGTCAAGACCTGTAAGAAGAGTATTTAGATATCCTAAAGGTCAAAGTGTAAATAGGTGACAATAAAAATTGATTTCTTACTCTTTGATGTTGTTTACCATTGGAGAAAACAAACAATTTCAAATAAGGTGTTTTGTTGGAATAGTGAACAAGGAAGGAGATAATAGTTGATGCCATTGGTTGGAAACATCAACCAAATGTCCTGCAGGACCAAATTTTCTTTATGAAATACTCAAATTGAAGCATGAAACTATGGAAATAACTCTAATATGACATTTGATTAATAGAAATCTTGATATGGAAGGATTTGAACCCCACTAATGAATATTTTGTTCTCATTGAAGCGAGATATGGACATGATAAACATGTTAAATTAGATTTTAAGGTGTAAGTGTCATCATTTTTGGTATCAAAGATGAGAAAAATATTAGATAAAGGATTACAAATAGAAAATAAATTTATTATTTGGTTTTTGGATTAGTAAGAAGCATTTTCCTATGATTATCTTGAATTAGTATGGTGATTTCTTTTAAGGTTGATATTGAACTAAGTGAGATACACATGTCTCCCATCAGAAAACTCCAAGCACATGAGATTAGAGGTGTGAAGACTAGATGAAATAATTAAGGAAAGATGTTTCCCTAAGTAAGCTCATAGTCGTTTGAGGAGGAAAATCTCATTGAAGCTTGTATGAAGGATAGTTCATTGGAACTCAATAATAAGGTTTGATAAGTCATTATAGAAGACCAAAAGACTAGGGTGAACATGACCTATGTGAGGTATTGAGAAGAAGACAAAATGAGAGGGTTGAAGGGAAAGAAATGGAGAGTGTGAAGAAGAATTGTAAGAAAGAGATGAAAAAGGAAGAATTAGAGTTAGAAAAAGAAATGATCGAGCTCGGAGAAAAGATATGTGGAGTGGATGGAGGATGAAAAGAAGAGTAAAGTGGCCTATAGATTTTCTTGTTCAAAGAAATAGAAAAAAAGATTGGTTTCCTTCATAAAAGGAATAGAGAAGAAGACAAAATACCTGTAATGTCATGAATGAAAAATATATAGTGAAGGAAATACTTCTAATGGAATATAAGAATGAGCTGAAGAGGTAACCAAATCATTTCTAACCTCTCTTAGAGAAGAAGTAGAGTCATCAAAGGAAGCACCAAGAGGGCAAATTTTGCCTCAAGTTTATGAATCTAACATTGTTTTGGAGTGTGTGAATGCAACTTTAGAAAATGAATTGGCAAAAGAAAGAGAAGTGAGTGATTTATTCACTTATGTGAAGTTAAAACAATTGGAGATTGAGATGAAAGTTTTGGAGAACTTGATTTTCAATGGAGGTACAACTAAAGAGAAGAATGTGAAATAGGATTTTGAAATAGTGAAGACTAAAGAAGATCAAAAAGATATTGAAGGAAAAAAATAGTTGCAGGAAGAACTTGATGATACTCAAAAGTCTCAATGTTTTATATTTGATGGTTCATTTGATTATGTGTGTACATGTTTATTGTTTGTAGAAGTGAAGAACATAGAGAAAAGATCTCTTGAGAGAGTTCAAATGAAGAAGCTACAAGAAGATATCCTCATCTTGGAGGATGGAGCTATGAAGAAGAAGAAAGAAGATAACAAGGAGGAGAACACTAATGAAATCAAAGGAATTGTACCAATTCAGTACAATTGGAAAACAAGGAAGAAGAAATTATATGTTGCATTTGAGCAGGAGCTCAAATTTCAACCCATATAGGGACTATGATGTAGGAGCATCATAAGCACTCTATATAAATCATGTAAATACATATTCAAGAGATGGAATAAGGTCTTAGGAGTCTTTAGAAGTTAGTGAAGACTTACATTTGTCCATCCTAGTTCCATATGATTCAAAACTCATTTTCCCTCCAAAATGAATTGCTTGAAAATTTGAATTAATTAGCATGCGTTATAAGGATAATAAGCATTTGTAAAGGATTTATAATTATTTTTTTATGGTCTTAAGGAACTATTATTGTATTGTGAATGTATTTTGACCTCCATGTTGATACAAACTCACTCAAGAGTCTTCTAGACTTATCACAAATGTAGGAGGATATAAAGATAATCTTATCTCATGATTTTAAGCAAGATTTGAGATATTTTCCAAGTCAAGGAGGTTGGTTGAGTCTTCTTAGGGTCTAATCATCCTTGGAGGAGCCAAAAATAAGATATAAAAATATGTAAGAAGGATGAGAAATTCAAGAGATGCCAGTAGATTAGGAGGACAGAGGTTGTAATTAAGTAAAAGAGTCAAGAAAGCTTTAAGAATACGTATGAAATCAAGAAGAATTTATAAGTACTGAGATAAGTCATGAATTCTAATGTATTATTTTTTCATTATGAGTCATGAATAAGATATATGATGTTAGTGTTCATGTTGATGTCGCATTTTTTCATGATTCCTTTGTGTCAATGATAGATAAACTTTATCTGAAAGTTCCCATACAAGTTAATTGGTTTGACTGCATATTTGAATGTAGTGTGAATTACATGTGACTATAAAGACATGAGTGGATGTATGAATTTAAATATATAGGAGTGATGATAAGGTACATGTATGAAGGGTTTTCAATGCAAACCTTGGTTGTAAGTGTGCATACTTGAGATACTCTACCCGGTCAAGTTCGAAATGAAGAAAATAATGAAAATTGGTTGTAACTCCATTTTCTCCAAGTTCATTTGATGGTTTTGATTTATATAAAAAAATTAGAGAATTAATTTGTAGTGGGAATTCATAATATTAAGCATTTACCTTAAGATTGACCTATGTTCTTATCAAATATCGGGTTTCCTAAATAAAAGCTTATAGCACGGTGATCGAGGTAAACTTTTTTAGGCCTATATTATTGAAGGAGGAAGTTTCCTAAGAATATTATAGAGCTTACTCAAGTGGTTCTGGGATTTTAAAATATCAAGGGAAAAAGATAAATCAATTTTACTCTTATCGGGTTCATTAAAACCATGATCTAGGGTTTTAGAGAGAATTCAACATATCTTAGTAAATTCATGGTCTAGGAGCTAATATTTGGTGCAAATGACCATTTATTAGTCCTCTTTAAGATAAAATAAGTCTCATGAAATTTCAAGTCCACGGTGAGAGTTATAGTTGGCAGTTTACATGGAGTAGAGTGGTACTCGCTTAAAGCTTAACTAGTCTTACACAAATCTAATCTCGGCGTGAGAATCTATAAACAATCGAGTCATAAAACTTTGGGATTTTCTTAAGCATGATAAAAGGTACTCAAAAAGTTTAGCATTGTTAAGAGAAACCAATTTTAGAGAAAAATAGACCTAAATTGGTCCTAAAATAGGCCTAATTAGGCAAATTCAAGATAGAACATAGAGTAAGGGAAGCAATTACATGAGAAATAATAAAATGGAATAACATTGATATGAAATGCTAAGAGATCATGTATGATAGAGGGTTGAAGCTTCAAAATGTCATAAAGAAGGGTATCACCAAATGTCCACTATGACAATCCTCTTTTATTGATATAGGGATAGAGTTTAGGATGTGTTTATAGTTGAATGAAGGGATAGTTTACATTAGTAATTGAGAATCCCAAGGAATCAAAGACAATTACTTTCGAGGAATAATTCGTGCATGTCAAGGTAAGACAAATTGCAAGTTTGTACTCATATTTAGGTTCTCGCATGACCACTAATGAAAATTTTGCATGATCAAGGAAATGGAGAAGGTGTACAATGTGTTAAATCAAGAACAAAGAGTGAATGGTAACATTCATTACATAAGAAAGATCTCAAACATTAGTCACGACTTGTAAGAAGAGTATTTAGACATCTAAAAGTGAAAGTGTAAATAGGTGACGATAAAAATTGATTTCTCACTCTTTGATGTTGTTTTCCATTGGAGAAAGGAGACAGTGTCAAATAAGGTGTTTCGGTGGAATGGAATAATGAACAAGGAAGAAAATAATAATTGATGCCATTAGTTGAAAACATCAACCAAAGGACCCATAGGACCAAATTTTCTTTATGAAAGACACATTTGGAAGCACAACATTGTGGAAATAACTCGAATATGACATTTAATTAATAAAAAGATTGTTATGGAAGGATCTCAACTTCACCAATGAATCTTTTGTTCTCATTGAAAAAAATGTGGACAATAAACATGTGAAATCAGGTTGTAAGGTGAAGGTGTCATCTAGGTAGCATAAGTATGGTCATAAGTATGACCTTACTTTGAAAAACATACCCAAATTGACTAGAAAAAGGCTCAAAAGCTAAAAATAGACTCTTAGAATAGACTTATAACCCATTCATAATAAAACTCAACAAATTTGACCACTTATGGACATGATGGGGACAATTTCAACGAGGATAATAATTTCAACCATTGATTTTGTCTTCCTATTATTGATTTTATTCATGTGCCACTAATTTTGTTCTATGTTAATCAAGCATCCGTGGAATTGACATGGAATCTTATTGGGTTGTTCTTTTCAAAAATAGTCCCCGATATGTGCAAATCTTCAAATATGGGTTCTTCCACACAATTCACTCAACAAAATGTGAAGAAAAGACCTATATTCACCTAGACTATCCTCCAATGGATTTATAAGGGGGAAGTGTTCTATGTGTCCAATGTGAGTTGTGGCTTATATAGTTCTATATAAATCTAATTCCCATGTTAGTGAAGTGTTGGTCCTTCACTCTACCTATTATAGACACAAAATCACACACTTGGGTACATTTCTAGGTCCTAAAAGCATGCTAGCATTTACATGATTCCTACGAAAGAAAACTAATGGTTAAAAACTATATTTGGCCTCTTTTGTTTTGTTTCTTATTTTCTATTTGGTCTTATACACCCCACATCACATTCAAAACTTTACTGATTTATCTTTCATGGCCTCGAGACAACAATGCCCTGACCAAGAAAAAAGTGCTCAGGTGCTCTTGTCCCCTATGGGCACCCTTGACCTTTTCTCACCTTACTCGCTCCTTTTGGGTCTCTTTTATCTTTTGGGCATATTTTTCACTTATGGGTCAACCTTCTGGTTTTCAATTATGAAATTAAAACAAGGGAATCATATAAATACATAATTATGAGTTCAAAATAAATGACCAAGTGTAGACACTAAAATTAGGTCACACTCCCCTTGGTCCCTTGTCAAATAAACACCTTGAACACATTCACCTAACCATGGCCCCTTTCATCCCACTCTAATATTAATTTAATTAATTTAATTAAATTAATTCATTATCTTCACAATATTTATTATTTAAATATCCTAATTGAGATAATGCCCACATATCCACCTCATCTAGCCACCTCACCCTAAGACCTATTCTTAGTATGTTGCCATAACTAACTAAGACCTACCCAAACCCTAAAAATCAAAGCCTATATTCCCTCTAACCATATTCCCACATGTTGAAAAGGAAGCTTCCATTCTATTCCGTGGGGAAAAAATGAACGAGATCCCATAAAATCAAGGGGATCTACCCAATTTAGTAAACCTAGGAAATCCCACCCTAACCGAGTGCGGTTACCTAAACCACCGGTCAACTCGCATGGAACTTGCTGTTGGTTACCATTTAAACCCCAAAACAACCTTATTTGAAGTGGGCACATTTGTGAGAGGTTGACACATCTTCTGAGAGCAAGAGACGAAACCAAAGCTACATGCAAGAAAAACCAACATTCGTACATGCATTAGAGCACCCATAGCCAACACGAAGCCTTCGTAGAGTCGTTTATCTTCACGAGAGCATCTAGGGAAGCACCAGCACCACACCAAGTTCCTTCCATTTAATCACCCACCATTGCCAACCAGACATCAAGCTCATACCATAGTAAGTGCTATGTTAACCAACACTTGTCCATTGTCATTTAGGTAGATTCTTTTACTTCTATTATTAGTTTCTGCTCCCATTTTCATTCCCCCATCATTTTACCTCCACGAAAGCTTGACCATCCCTTCACCCACACCCTTGAAGTACCCATACCCAAATTTTAATCATTCATGTGCATACCTAAAACTCACACGAACCTTGTCATTGCCCTTCCATTTTCATCTAGCCTCATATCTACCCTCATCTTGAGTTTTTTTAGTTTCTTATACCCGACCATACCGACGCGCGGTTACCCACAACCACCGCCACGAGTTAACCTAAACCGACATCGATCATACTGGATCGACATCGGTCTCTATGTCTTTGACCAAAAACCAAGAACAGAGTTTAAAACCTCCACTAAAAACCCAAAACAATCTAGAACCTCACACCGACTAGTACCAAGACAGTCCACGAGCAGAGACCTTGACCTTTAGATTCAGTCATAGCTTAGCCTGTTGTGAACAAATTTGCTTATTGTAGATGAATGAGATACCTAAATCATTTTAACTATAATAGGATTTCCTTTATTGTTAGCATTAAGTTGTTTTAAACAGTGGATTGACAATCGTCTAGGAAGTATCACACTTCCCGGATCTAGCATATGCTAGGAAGTCCACTACATATATTGTTTAACTTTCATTTGGTGGTATTGTTTTCCATTTAGGTAGTTCCTCCAAGCAAAAAGGAATCTCTCACAATCAGTTGTGGATCAAGAAGTCATACGCGCACAACAACCTACAACCAACATTTCAACAGGTATTCCTCCTAGCCCTTTACCCTTATTTGTTTCGTCAACATTCAAAGAAACGCTCTAGAATCAGGTGAAAATTTTTGGCATGCTCGGTGGGACCCATTCGGGGTTCTTTGCATTCTTTCATTTCTAGGTGAAAAAGTTGCATGTTTTTTTCTTTTCTAAAAGTTCTTACATTAAGATTTTTCCCTAGAACCTTCTCCTCTTCTATTTTCTAAAAGCAATCTATTTTGGTGCTTTAAAAGAACATTTCTTCCCTTTCATTAGTATCGCATTAGTGAAAGAGCATCCCTTCTCCTATTCATCTATTTGTGGCATCAAATTCAACATTTCGATTTGGGTTTTAAAATCATCTCATTTCATTCTACTTTTCTGCATTAGCTCACATTAATTGAGGGCAACCTATATCTTTGAGTCATTCGAGTGATGGTTGACAAATGAATGATGAAAGCACTTTCTTTCTCTTTCTCTCTCTTTGAGTCTTACCCAAACATCACAAAATTGAAAATATACACATTCTTAAACAACATCTCTCCTGGAAGAAGCTATAGGTGATCACACGATCACGACACAATGGGCACCCGAATTTCACTTTGTTACTATTGATTCATACTTTAGAGAAAATCCGCCCCCACCATAACATACCTGAAACCTCTCCTTGTAGATCTCCTTCTTTGTAGGAAGCCATCCTCACCAAAAAAATATATTCTAAAGTTCATGAGTCAGTCCTTAAATAACATAAGATAAACAAACATAATAGAAAAAAGCACTCTTAGGATCGTATTTTTCTTAGTGTTTTTACTTGGCTTGCATTTTGAGGTGAGAGGATTTCGTTCTTCATTTTCTTATTTCCCTTGCACGCTCCTCATCACAGTTGGTGTATTCTAGCTTCATCTAAGTGTGCTTGGACCATATTCTCATCATTCTCAAAATTTTGGGTTTGATTCCACATCTAATTTTAACTCACAACCACATTTTCTTCATCAATGTTTCAATTTCATAAGTAACCGGTGTCGGTCCAATGACCTTCGTCCGTTACCCTCTAACCATCATCAGTTTTCACCCAACTAGGCACCGGTTTATCTTGTTCTTTGGTTAACCTACCCAAAAGGACACCTATTCACTTTCTTTACTATTCAGAGTCTTTGTCACTTTTATCCTCTTCGCTTTCCTGGTAAATTCCATCAACATCTTGCATACTTGGCAAATTATTGTCCTTTTACCTTGTTTTGACCAACTGTCCACTTTCCACAGTAACCGATCGCGGTTACCTGTGACCGGCATTGGTTTACCCTAACCGGCATCGGTTAGCCTGTGTAATTTTTCTAGTGACATTTTGTACCTAATCTACCTACCACCACATGTTTCTCCTATCTTTGTTGTATTTCTGTGTCATTTATAGAAAGCAGTCCTACCATGTTAGTACTTGTTCACATGGTGCTGACGCATAGCCAAGCAAATGCCCTCATATTCCACGCTAGTTGTCAACCACTCCCACCTAGTCCTTCACCACCTTCCATTTTATCACCACCCATAGAGCTTATCTAACCTATCTCTATCGCTACTGGAGATGAGGAATTCACACGACTCTTGACTGTAAGAACCACCGTCGCCAGTTTTATCTTTCCCACTCGTCCACTCGAGATGCCTCAAGGGTCGGTTGATACGACATGCCCGTATCTATCCCCCCAACTCGTTCCCACTTTTGCGTTAACCCTATCTAGCTCTAGGCTACCCTTGCTTGCTTTTCCACTGTCATTTTGTAGCTAGGCCCTATACCCACTATGACCGCAAAGACATCTGCCACATTTGTTACTCCCGCCACATCCACTGTACCTTTCACAACCACCAGAACATAACCTCATCCGCACTCTATTGTCTCACATATACCCATAGCTACACACAACCACCCATGGTGTTGGTGACCCTACCCCTTTTCAAAACATCGTCCTTTGTATTCACGGTCCTCACCCCATTGCCACTAAGGTCACCACGACCCTTCCACCTCCATATACGTACTATCAATAGCCTCCCATCTCATCTATCATTCATTTTGGGTACGTACCCCCTATTTCACTCCCTCCTTCTCAATCTACCTATACAACAGCGCCATATACTAGAATGCCACCCCATTATATGCCCAACACCAACCCTCTTACACTACAGAGTCACCCAACCATCACAACCTACCAATGACCTAATCAAGTTAATGATGGACAAGATGCAGACATTAGAAGCATTAGTTTTTGGCTCCCACAACACTCTCACCTACGATGAGATTTGTAATGAGCCTATCCACCCATCCATTCCTATCTGTCCATATCCCATGCATTGGGAAATGCCTAAATTTAACTAGCTTCAACAACAAAGAAGACCCGCAATAGCATTTGCAGTCTTTCAAACATGGGTGTTATTTGATCGCCCATGATGACGCTTTACTTCTGAGGACCTTTCCCATGTCTCTGATTGGGCCTGCATTAGATTGGTATAGTGGGTTACCTAGACACTCTATCTTCTCATTTAACCAGGTAGCCCAAGCCTTCTTGGATCACTTCTCCATTAACGTTGTTAAGAAGGTTACCATGATTGATCTCTACTCTACGTGTCAGTATGACGATGAATCTATCGTAGATTTTATCACTCATTGGCGTAGCCTGATCAATCAACTCACATTCCAACTACCACAGACCGAACTCATCAAGCTCTTCACATGGGCTTGTGCTAGACATATCTCACCGAGCCACCCGCAGTCCAGACTTTTCGAACCTTCGAAGAGGCGTTCACCATGGCACGAAAACTAGAGATTCGGGCCATCGAAGAAAAGAAAATCCAACTACGCAATAAAAACTTGGCATTCAAATCAAATGATACCTCTCCTTCTTGAAACCACAAAAAAATATTCAAAGGCCAAGGGAATCGCTAACGCAGTGAGAGTACTCAAGGCCGGCCCAACTCATCCGTCAAATCGTGGTAACCCCTCATCTAATCTCTCACCATTCGATTTTTCAATTCAAACGGAACAATAGAAATGCACCCCAATCAGGGAACCTTATTCTTCTATCTTAGAAAATCTCATTAAAGTGGGGCCATCACCCTTCCTCCCATAAAACCACACACCGGCTTTGATCCTACTCGCCACACACTGCGTGGTACAAATAAAATGACTTCGCAACTATCATCAAGTAAAGGGTCATAATGACGGCAATTACATCACTTTCAAAAACATTGTCCAAGAAATTCTAAAGAAAGGTGAGTTAACCTTGGATAATCATAATGCACTGGCTAATCAAAACCTACACATCTTCAAGAAACCCTTTCCTAATCATGCCCCTTTTACGATCAAACTAGAGAGACCTCAACTCATGATAGCCATAATGCTGCGAGGTCTATGCTATTTTCAATGACACACTGTTGCTTCCCAATTACCTCATATTCCTTCCATTGAGGAAATCCAATCCCAAAGTTCTCCACCTACACTTGAACCCACTTCACTTACTCCTCCACCCTGAGATGAGCACTTTTCGTCTCCTCCTTTACCCATAAAGGAGACTCCTCGTTAACATTGAAACCATTTTACCTTTGGCGTCTTCACTAGAGATCTATCACCCTGCAGTACCTCTTTGACTGTAAAATATGCTTGTTTGTCTCCTCCACCCACAGAGAAGCACCCATCATCTCCTCCACCTACAAAGGAGCACCCATCATCTCCTCCACCCACATAGGAGCATCCATCATCTCCTCCACCTATCAAAGATCCAGTAGAAACGTCGTTGCCTCTAGGGGACCATTCTCCATCATTTACCCAAGATCCTGCGGACTTACTTTCAGCTCTCTTACCCACAAAAGCTGAAGTTAGAAAATTCGCCATTTCTAAGACACATTTTATAGGAATCACCATTGGATCCTCATCAACCTCACCTATAGCGGTGTCATTCTCACGCTTAGTCGAGCGCCTAGATTATGTGGATAGAGCCTTACTTTGGGGGCATCTTCTACTTCATGTCTCAACACAAATGTAGATGTCACTTACTGACACTTCCACTATCTACCCAAAAATATTTCGGCCAATCAAACTGAACACAACCACAACTATCACAAATTCTTCCACGATACCACTCATGGCTCAACTCACACCCCTACCCATAACCCAACATGCATCAAAATCCAAACCTACACCTACATCATCTTCCTCACCTAAACCTATTAATACCTTAGGGGTCATCCAACCACCAACCTTACTCATCCACCCATCAAATTAGATTTAGCTACATCCTCCAAAGCCAACACCAAACCTACTCTAGCACCCAAACAGAAGAACCAATCCCATAGATCTCATACTCCAACCTCGCTGATCACACCTTCATCACCTTCACCCTTTTCGTCCATCTTAGGACCTCACCCTTCTAGCACGGTTAAGAAACCTCCACCCATCGGTAAACTAAAAATTCAGCAGCCTCGTTCCTCCCTCACAAACCTCTAACATACCTAAGCACCGATACGACTTCAGCCCCACACTGCAACATCTTTACCACCCATACTTCAAATACCATTGATCACTTCTTCACTACCCATGACACTCTAGTCTCTTTCCCTCACACCTCCTACATGAACTATGCCATCTACCTTCACAACACCTCAGTTATCCCCATGGGTAACTCGCCCTCTTCCACCATCCACTTTTCCCTCTAGATATCGGATGCTCATATCACATTTACCCAAGAAGGTGCAACCTAAGAATAAAAATCCACTACCCTCCAATAAGGTAGTCAAACCAACCACACACTCGCTTGCTAGTTCATCTACCATACCCCCACCTAAGTAGACACGACCAATACCCAAGGCCACACCAGCACCTAAAACCATAGCTCAACCCACTCCCCCTCATGCAAAGACCCTTCCTCTACAATCCATCGCACCTACACCCAAACCCACTTTCACTTCCCATTGTGATCCACTAACGGGATCCTATGCCAAAATCTTAACCAATCTCCTTGCAACTTCTGTCATCACATTACTACCACTCGGACCTTATGACACTCTAAAACCCAAACCAAAAGGGTTTGATGATAGCAAAATTTGTACTTGCCATCGTGTGTCGGGACATGATGTGGAGAATCGTAAGGCTTTCAAGACCGTTCTTATCCGGTTGTGTCCTCTGAAGAAAACTTTGACAATGATGACCTTCGATGAGGACCCCGTGTCACCATCATCCATTCCCACGTTGCTTCCCTCATTACCTACCTAGCGACCAAGACCTCCACCCCCATAACTCCTAGAGCCACCACCAAGATTCAAAATTAACATGGTTTGCATCGAGAGAATCACCAAACCTTCACCCAAATGTCGGTGTGCTCAACTCATCTCACAAGGTTCCATCCCACCACTTGGATTTTTCCCCTCTTGTCGCCATACTTTTCATGGCTCACCTACTTCACCTACCTCCCCACCTCAAATCAACATGATCCACGTTCTTTACCCATGCTCGAAGGAAAATGGCAAGGAAAAGGCAATCGACCCACCGACCAATCCCATACCCAACATACCATTTCGCACCCACCTAAATTACTATCCGCGACCCCACATATCCTATTTCTAATGGGGTTACACATTGCACAATGCTCAAACAACTACACCAATCCCCCCTCAAGATGTCCCTATATGACCTCATCCAAACCTCAGAATCCCATTGTTAAGCTCTCATGGAGTTCCTTCAATCTATTGAGGTCTTACCCAATGACCCTACACCCGTGGCCTCCATTATTACACCTCATCATGTAGCCTCTCTCACCAAATTACCACCTTCATCTACACCTCCACCTACTCACCAAGTAGCCTCCCTTAGCTTCTCAGATAAAGAGATCACACCGCACCAAATTGATGACCTAGATCCACTCTCTTCATCTCTGTCCACATCGATGATATACATGTATGATGTGTTATGATCAATGGGGGCGCTAGCATTAATATCATCTCCTCCCATGCATTTGCTCAAATGCACATACTTGACAATTGCATGCATAAACATCCTGTCATGTTGCATTCATTCAATGATGCTATCACCTCTACACTTGGCACCATCATCCTCCATGTTCGCGTGGGCCCCGTACTGTTCCAAAGTTATTTTACGTCTTGGAGGGGGAATTTCAATATAACTTGTTGCTTAGTAGATCCTGGATTCGTGTTATGGGTTGTGTTCCTTCCACTTTGCATTGTTGTGTAAAGTTTGAGCATGAAGGATACACCTATACCATTCTGGCCAACCCATCACCTTTCAAAACTTGCAACATGCTTTACCAACCCAATGACGTGCTTATACCCATTAAAGCATCTACCTCCACAACCACTACCTCTTCACCTACACCTCCCCTCACCAATGCAAACGTTACCTCAACCACACCTACATCCTCCATTCCTACCGCTGCCACAACCTCCACAACCAAACCATCGGCCTCCCAATCCATTAGCTCCACCTCCGATCCGACCTTCAACACATCATCTATTCCAGCTACCCACATACCAACCACCGATCCCTTAGAGGGCATTTTTCAATGCCTCACTCTAGGGGAGTATCACCTATATACTGTCAACACATTCCTTACTCCACAAGAGTATGGAAGTCTTCACCAACACCCTCACTATGATCACCGTATAGGAGAGCGCCTCCTTTATGGTCCTCCCCACCTTCGTACCAATCTCACCTATGGGGGAATTGATACTACCACTTACACACTTGAACCACCATCACAAACCCGCCCATTTTCTATTGACTTCTAGTCACTCACCAATCGTTGTTTCACCCACACCTTCCTGCACCGATGTGTGTAGAAGGGTTTTGGTTTTGGCTTTTACAAGTAAGGTTTGTCATCTTGTTATTCCATGTACTACCTGTGCAAACATAACGACCGTAGTGGTATTGGCTTTGCTGAACCACCTACCAAGAAGGCCCGCATTGAGCTCATTGAGGACATTAGCCCTTCTCCACCTTCTTCACCACCATCACCACCTTCGCTAACGGAGTCAATGGATCCAGAATCTATTCCTCCTAATTTTTTTTTTCATAAACACCATTTCCTTGGGCCCTTTGACTTATCAATGCGATGGTGAGGCTCCCTCATCTCTACCCTTCCCGTATCTGAAATGATTAATGACGATACACCTTCGATTAATGTCATTCAATGTCAAGAGGATGAATCTATACTCACCTACCTTGGTGCAGAAGACTCATACATTCATCGGTCATTACCATCTGAGACACAAACCATGTTGAATGAATCGACTATCGAAATCAACATTCATACTCAAGATGACCCGCACATTCTAAAGATCAGTCAATCTTTAGATCTTTCTTTGAACGAGAAGTCAACACTTCTTTTCTCAAAAACCATAACCATGTTTTCATTTGGTCTTACGTAGACATGCCCGATATTGACCCCACCATAGTGGTCCACAATATCATAACCATTCCCGATGTCAAACCCGTAAAAAAAAAGCTGAGGAAAATGCACCCTCGCATTGCTCTTTTGGTCAAATAAGAACTTCAGTGCCTCCTTTTTGTTTCCTTCATCTTACCCATTGATTATCCCCAGTGGATTTCTAACATTTTCCTTATCACTAAGGAGACATGGGGACTTCCCATTTACACGATTTTTGTGACCTCAACCTAGCTTGCCAAAAAGATGACTTTACCCTACTTGGTATTGACCAATTGGTTGACCTTACCGCTTGGTCATGAGATGCTATCACTCATGGATGGTTTCTTGAGTTATAACTAGATCCTAATTGCCAGAGAGGATCAAAGAAAAACCACATTCATCATCCCTTGGGGACTCGCTATCGAGTCATGCCTTTTTGCCTTAAAAGCGTTGGTGCCACATATCAGCGGGCTATAACTTACATCTTCCATGACATCATGCATTGTATATTGGAAGATTACATGGATGACCTCCTTGCCAAATCCAAACACCGCTCCGAGCACCTCGCCATCCTAAAAACCATCTTTGACCGCCTCATTAAATATTGTGTTCACCTTTAGCCCAAGAAATGTGTCTTCGCAGTTCTCTCAGGAAAGCTCCTGGGATTTATCGTTTCCCTACGTGGTATAGAAGTTGACCCTACTAAATTCAAGGCCATTCTCGAAATGCCTCCACCCACTAACCTTAGACAACTCTGTAGCCTGCAAGGTAAGTTGCGATCTATTAAATCGTTTCATTTCGCAATTGTCTAATCGGTGCCAACCCTTTCATACCTTCTCAAGAAGTATGTCTCCTTTAAATGGGATGATGACTGCCACAAAGCTTTTGAGGCCTTAAAATACCTTCTTCAACCACCCGTACTCATTCCACCTAAAGACGATCAACCCTTATACCTATACATCTCAACTACAGATCACTCCTTGGGGCCATGTGCGCTCACCACGATGAACAACACAGAGAGAGTACGCGGTTTATTACATAAGTTGTGCTCTTTTAGACTACGAAACCCGATACACCCATGCCAAAAAACTTTTCTTAGCCTTAGTTTTCATTGCAACCAAACTTTGTCATTACCTACTCAACCACAAAACCTATGTTGTGACACACACCACCCCTTACACTTCATGTATGCTAAACCTTACCAAAATCAACGTGCCACATGCTAGCTTATGCTTTTGGGTGACCTCGACCTCGAATTTATCCATCAAAAGTCCATCAAGGGCCAAGCTATCGCTGACCAATTGGTTGGCCGACGCACCCATTTCCGGGGAGCAATCCTCTAACTTTGACATCCCAAATGAATCCATTGCTACCCTTTCCCTCGATGAACCCACTTACCAAATGAAACTCTTTTTCGATGGTTTCAAATGTCGGCATGGGGGTGGGGTTGGTGTTATTCTCATTCCTCTTGATGGTGAACCCATGACTTTTCTTTCAAACTCAATTTTCATTGTACAAACAATATTTCTAAATACGAAGTGCTCGTATTAGGTCTCCAAGCTACCTATGCCTTGGATGTTAAGTCAATCAACATCTTTGGTGATTCTCAATTGGTCGTAAACCAAGTCAATGGTATATACCAATGTCGTAATGAGACACTTCAAAAGTATAAACATCATGTGGACATACTTGACCACTTTTGACCATTATGACCTTCAAACCGTCCCCCATTCAACCAACAAATTTGCAGATACCATGGCCTACTTGGCCTCTCAAATACCCGCTTCGCACATTGATTCTAAAATCTTCATCATTGTAAAAAGACTCTAATCACCCTCTTATCTACCTTGTGAAGTTTACTCTATCGGAAGCTGCTACCCCGACCCAAGTGACCTTTGGTATAAACAATACTCGGACTATCTTTCTCTCTTTGTCTTTCCTCCCGACCTCATTCGTAATGGACAACGTGACTTTCTCAAAAAAGTCTCTTGTTACATCATCATGGGTGGCCTCCTCTATAAGCGTGGCTTTGATGGTATTCTCTTACGATGCCTTACGAGTTCTGAAATTCCTTATACCATTAAGGAAGTTCGTGATGGTATATGTGGAGGTCACTTCGGTGGCCTTGCTATTGCTAAGCGTATTCTTCGCCTAGGCTATTACTGGATGACCCTCAACCATGATTGTTATAACTACGTTAAGTGTTGTGTAAAATGCAAACAATATGCCAACCTTCATCATACACCCAGTCATGCCTTATAGGTCGCCCATGACCTTTGACACTTTTTTCAATGGGGTTTGGATCTTGTCGGAGAGATCAATCCCCATTCTTCCCAACGACATCAATGGATCATCACCGCTACCAAATACTACACAAAATGGGTTGAAGCCATACCACTCATCTCCATGAAATTTGAGAAAATATGTGAGTTCATCAATCATCACATCATTTGTCACTTTGGTGTTCCTCATCACCTCATCACTGATAATGGAAAACAATTCAAAAATAAAACCTTGCGAAAACTTTGCGATGCTTTTGGCATTATTTCGGTTTCGTCACCTTATTACCCACAAACCAATGGTCAAGATGAATCCACTAATAAAACCTTGAACAAAATTCTCATAAAAGTGGTTAACGATACTGGGAAGGACTGACATATGCACATTCCTTTCGCCCTGTGGGCATACTGCACTAGTATTCACACTTCCACTGCTGCCACACCTTTTTCTCTAGTCTCAGTATGAGTTTATTATACCTCTCAAAGTCAGATTCCTTCACTCCACATTTCTCTCCATGACATGCTTAATGATGATGAATTTCATTAGGACCGTTTTTAGCGAACATCATCTTAATGCTCTGGACCATCTTCAAGTTTACCAAAAACGTATCAAACATGCTTATGACAAACGTGTCCATGAACAAACCTTCCAAGTCGGTGACCTTGTCTTGAAAGAAAATCAACATGTAACCAAAGCATAAAAAAGTAAACGGGAAAATTTGCTCCTAATTGGCTTGGGCCATACATCATGACTCATACTTACGGATCAGGTGCTTATCGTTTATCTTCACTCGATGGTAAACCCAAACCTGAGCCCCTTAATACCTTACATCTTCGACCATTCTACTTGTTGACTTTTAGTCCTACCTCATCTTTTATCTCTTTCCATGCTCATCCCTTGAGCGCTATCCACTTCTTACGCCATCACCAATGATTAAACAAGAATCATGTGCATACCCGTCACTTTTTATCTTCTCTTAAATATGTGTACCACAATCTACACATAGCATGATTCTCATGGATACTTTTCATCTGTTTTTAGATGAGATCCCATGGTTGTTTCACCCTACTTTTTGAACAAGAATCCTATTCTTCACCTTAGTCTTGTCCATGACTTAAAAGCCCTCACATGGGATCCAACTCCTTGAGTCAAACTTCCAATAAAAAGATGACTCCCTCAAAAGGACATCTTTCTCTCTACAATCGTTGCTATAAATAGATTGCTCCCTCGAAGGACAACTATGTAAAGCTCTTAAAAAAAATCTGAAGCTTCCTGCACTGATCACTTCATGAAGACCTCAAGGAGTTAATGTTCTCATCCCATATAGACTTCCTGCATTGATCAGTGTATCCCAAATATCAGTCAAAACAAATAAAAACTTTTTCGTCATGGACTTGCCCATTATGACCTTGGATCTCTTGTCAAAAGGCATGCTACCTAATACCATATAAACTACCACTTTTTCACCCTCTCACCCTTCACACTTTCATTTCTGGCACCTCAAGGGACCTCGTGAACTGTGACATTTGGTGGTCATGTGACTACTTTTCACCTTTATAATAATCAATCATATAATGTCTTTAGGGTCTTACGTTCATCCACCTATCTAAGGTATGACCTACCCATTATGATCCTTACCAATCAGGTGGCTTTCTTCCTCCTCTTATCTTTTAACCTTCCTCATTACGTATTGATTACCTTATATAGGACTCGATCCTCGATGCTTATCTTTGGGTACTTTTCTCCTCTTTCACCACAATCAACTCCAAATCACCCATACCAATGCACCCACAGTTCATCGATACCTAAGAGACCTAAACTCGATCATGCCTATAACCTACCAACTCATTCTCATACCTCCTCACATTCTTCCCTAGCTTATGGGAGAACTACATCGGCTTGAGGTCCCTTTTCCGGGACTATGTAGGCAACACTTTGAGGGCATGGGGCCCTTGGAGGTTAGCTCAACCACTCTCTACCCTAACCAATTCATCTTTCATTTTCCTAAATCACATTCTACCCTAGTTAGTTTCCTTTTATATCAATAATTGGAAATTAAAACCAACAAACAACGAATTGTTTTCCACCTTTATCATCATCAAACATACATTCATTATGTCTACCATTTCTTTACCATTATCATGCATGTACTATAAAACATCTTAAACATGACCCATATCATCATTCATTGCACAAATTAATGAATTACAAACTCAACCACTTTTGACTCAATCCATGCCTAGACCACAAACCTAACTCCATCATGCCTAAAAACTAACTCCACCATGCCTAGACCACAAACCTAACTCCACCATGCCTAAAACCTAACTCCACCATGCCTATGACCTGACTCTATCCATACCTATGACCTGACTCCATCATGCCTAAAACCACAACCTGACTCAATCCATGCCTAACACACCTATCATGAATCCATCTATGCATAATAATAAAATGCTATCAACACAAACACATAATGACCATAATCATCATCATCTCTATAAATAAAAATATCCAAACATGTGTATCCATATACATAATCTAAAATATCTTCGGCATGTAGACCGGTGTATATAATAAAAATATACAAAACTCTCTCGTACATCCTCACTCTCCTCGCACATAAGCCGATTTATATCAAAAATGACTAAAATACATCAAAATGGAGGGATGTGCATCAGGCATCATCCTGTCGGATATCCTCCATATCAGTATCTCCTATCTCCTCCTTAGCTCTGTCGATAGCCTATTAACATCTCACTTTGCTGCCATAGGTCGTGGTTGGGCCCTTCTTTAATACATCACTGAAGCCGGCCTCCATGAGCTGGTGGCCTCACCTTGACCAAGTCTTGGGGCTCGATGGCCCCCTGTGCTCTCCATCTTTGTGAGTCTCGAGATCTCGTCCTCTCACTCGAGGCTCTTGTGCCTTGTACTCTCCATAAGATAGAAAATCCATCCCATTGCTATCATTTGATCCTGTAGTATCTGGCCTCACCTAAGGCATCCCATAACCTGGATAAGTATTGTCTTTAGTGGCCCCATCGGCCTCCCCCTATACTTGTCCTGTGGGACCCTGTCCCGCCGCCTGCATGTGAACGGGACCCTATCCCGTGTATCGTGGAGGTGCCATCGCCTCGCACCGTGTGTATCGAACTCGAGCTGTAATGCTGAATATGCACCTGTCACGCAGTGGCAACCGGCCCTACAAACTTATCACTTGCACCTATAGGGTGGCGGGTGCTCATCATCACCCTCTTCGTCTCCACCTTAGGCCATCTGGACCTATGATGGCCACCTACGTATGCAATGCGGCCACCTCGCCTCGAATGCTTTCTTAATGCCTCTTGTATCATCCCAATGTGTAATTGGGGTCGCCACCTATCCTTGTAGGGAGTCTCTCGCATGTGATGGTGGCTAAATTGCCCATTGATGCCTGACTGGGAGGCACTTACTCGTAAATGGGTTGCTAACCACTCTTTATACTGTCTCAGTCACTCGGCATCATCAATCGCATGAGTCTATAACTGCGCCTCTTTGTCCAGGTAGATGCTTGGCATTTATAGAAGTGGTAGTGGTCTCTCCACATCATCCCTCTGTACTTATGGGAAGGGTGGTGGTATATCTACTTGTAATCTAAATTGCAGTCGAACCCTATTACTGGGATCATCTTATGCTCCCCTGCATGATGCCCCTTAATCCATCTCAATATTTGCAGCCGGCTAACTCATCGGCCATCTGTCCGTATGAGGGATAGCCCACATACGGTCTCCAAATAATGTCCACGCTGGACAATCCCTCCAAGAATCGCCTATAATAGGCCACATTATGTCTCACCCTACCTACATTCGGCGCTCTCTTATCATAGGCACCCATCACTTATACCCCCCGATTAAAACTAGGCTCAAAAGCATATGCAGGGCATACCAATCGGATGAACACAAACAATGTGCTCATAGGCCCAACAATGTAGAATAAAAGTGTAGCATAGACTAAACTGTGGAGCCACCCATACGCCCATAGCTCTCTATATAGTTGTACTAAGAATGATGGCGCCCAGGTAAAACATGTCCTGTCCATCATCATGTCATGTAATACTCCCATCAGGGATCGTGGGAATCTCCCACCCTCTACATCTGGTAGTGCAAAACAACAGACTGCCTCCATCAGTAATACTACTAGCCTCGTCTCCTCTAGATGGGCTAGGTACATCTCTCCATAGCTCAGACTAGCACTTTGTGGAATGTCAGCTCGTCGGTCCCTCCACTGAACATCATTAGCATCAACTCCTCAGACGCCTCTAAGGAGATCGAATATACCTACGTCCCCAATATGGGTAATCGCAGGATCTTATACATGTCCTCTAGGGTGATGGTCATCTCCCATGTCGGTAGGTGGAATGTGTTGGTCACGAAATCCCATCTATTGATGAGAGTGACCATCAAAATCAACTGTTAGACTACATGTTGGTAGTGCTTGACCCCACTCAAGCCAACATCGGTGACATGCCTCCACTCCTCGACTGTCACCACCCCACGAACTGTCACGAGCAGGGGTGGCACCCTATCTCGCATCCTCAACTGATCTCTCACCTGCATCCAACAAAACAATCACATTATTAAAACAAGACCATATCTACATTCACCCATACCCATTACCCCACCTCTTTTACTTCACTACTTACCCCCCTAACCCACCGACCCACCTACCCTAAACTTACCCAACCCTAACCCACCGACCTACCTACCCTAAACCTACCCAAACCAATATCACCTTACCTACTTACCTCACCCACCCAACCTTGGACACCTTTCGGCCCCTTTTCCCCAAACCATGACTGTCACACGGTTACCCCTAACCGACCTGGTCCCCTTCAACTAGCATCGGTCACTTGCTTTTTGTGACCGATCTGCGGCATGCTAATACCTACGTCTAACATTGGCTTAACTGCAACCGATGCCGGTCGGTCACTTTGTCATGTCCAAAACCGTGATGCCTAAACCCCGCTTTTCCTTAAAATCCCCTTTTTTCTCCCTTCTACCCACCCAATCCTACCCAAATCCCCCTACACCCTTCACCACCCCTTCTTCCCCAATTACCTCTCTCCCCATTCTTATTTTCATTGATTTGCCCTCCCACAAATTCAAAATTCATGTTCCCCAAAAAAATAAAAAACTGTTTTCACCCACCGACCTCTAATTCCATCTAATAAACAAAACAATGAGTCAAATTGAATCCTACATCATCACGCTTCCGTCAGCGTGGTGGCACCTCCAATCGCTTACACTTGGTGGTCCCCGATCCCTCTCCTACCTCTGCCATCACCAAATGACCTCTCGCTCTCTAACCAATCACTCAAATCAAATCGATCCAACCTAGCTCGTGGATCCACCTATCGACCAACTATCACCACCACGTGGCTTGCCAACTTAGTCCTCCGTCTCACTTTGTCACTTTCCACCTTCTCTCTCTCTCTTTTGTCATTTTCCCCAATTCGGTATGAGACAAATGATTTGAAAAATATGACACTTTTTCTTTTTATAACTTACTCGAATTGACCAAATGACGGTTTCACCTTGACCAACATCGTTCCTCCGCCTAGCTTACCGTGGTCGGTCCATCTTCACCAAAGCATCGGTTCCTCTCAACCCTCATCGGTTTACCTCGCTTAGTATTTTTCCTACCTCCCTACCCCTAATTTTTAATCTAAATCCTTTTGACCCCACCCACACCTCACTTGGACACTTCACTTGATCTTTTGACCTTATCCTTTACCCCCTCACCTCGTCCTCATTCGGGGACTCATTATTTTGCCCATAGCTTGGCCTCTACCTATGCCATGACCTAGATACTTAGACCTAGAACATCGCTAGTGAATTTTGACCTCATGTCTTTGCTATACCTTGCGATATTGTTACTTGTGTTGATGGACATACTGACCTTACCTTGCCTCTTGCCATGATTGTTTATCGACTCCAACCCTTGGTGTACACGAACATACCTAAACGTTCACGCATCGACTTGCGTCGTGTTTCCTAACCATATCCTATACCTTAGATACTAGACTCACTTCGACCTTGTTTGGATAAACCTATTGACCTTAGACAATGTAGAGTTTACTCGCTCTTCAACGGTACCGTACTTATAGTTTATATGTGTGCGTGCATTTGGTATTACTACCTTTGACCCGACCCATTACCTAGATTACCCGAGTAGACCTTTTCCCCTTTTTACCCCTATCACCCCACCTCCCCTTCATCACATTCACCTTTCATCAACCCACTCACCGATTCTACCTTTTTGCCTCATCAATTCCCTGGTTTGAGGGGGATCACCTTCACCCACATATGGGGCAACCACATCTTATTTTTGTCGGCGTAAACTTACTAATACAAGCTACGCACTAAAAAGAGGAAAAATGTAGACACCTAAATTGGGTCACACTCCCCTTGGTCCCTCATCAAATAAACACCTTGAACACATTCACCTAACCATGGCCACTTTCATCCCACTCTAATATTAATTTAATTAACTTAATTAAATTAATTCATTATCCTGCAATATTTATTATTTAAATATCCTAATTGAGATAATGCCCACATATCCACCTCATCTAACCACCTCACCATAAGACCTATTCTTAGTATGTTGCCATAACTAACTAAGACCTATCCAAACCCTCAAAATCAAAGCCTACATTCTCTCTAACCACATTCCCACATGTTGAAAAGGAAGCTTCCATTCTAATCCGCAGGGGTAAAAAAATGAACAAGATCCTAGAAAATCAAGGGGATCTGCCCAGTTTAGTAAACCTAGGAAATCCCGCCCTAACTGATGCCGGTTACCCTAAACCGCCACCGGTCAACCCGCAACTGTCGTCGGTTACCATTTAAACCCCAAAACAACCTTATTTCGAAGTGGGCACATTTCGAGTTGTTGACACATCTTCGATAGCAAGATACGAAACCAGAGCTGCATGTAAGCAGAACCAACATTTGTACACGCATCAGAGCGCCCATAGCTAGCACCAAAATCCATCACATAGCCGTTTGCCTTCACGGGAGCATCCGGGGAAGTGCTAACACCACACCAAGTTCCTTCCATTCGATCACCCACCATTGCCAACTAGACATCAAGCTCATACCAACAGTAAGTGCTTTGTTAACCAACACTTGTCCATTATCATTTAGGTAGATTCTTTTACTTTTGTTATTAGTTTATGCTCCCATTTCCATTCCCCACCATTTTACCTCCATACAAACTTGACCATCCCTTCACCCACACCCTTGAACTGCCCATACTTGGATTTTAATCATTCCTGTGCATACCTAAAACTCACATAAACCTTGTCATTTCCCTTCCATTTTCATCTAGCCTCATATCTACCCTCATCTTGAGTTTTTATTGAGTTTCTTGTACCCGACCATACCAACGCTAGTTACCCACAACCGCCACCGGTTAACCTAAACCGACATCGGTCATACCACTGAACGACGTCGGCCTTTGTGTCTTTGACTAGAAACCAAGAACAGAGCTTAAAACCTCCACCAAATACCCAAAATAGTCGAGAGCCTCACCACGACTCAAGTACCAGTGCACACTGATAGAGACCTTGACTTTTAGATTCAATCATAGCTTAGCTTGTTGTGAACAATTTTTCTTATTGTAGATGAATGAGATACCTAAATCATTTTAACTATAATAGGATTTCCTTTATTGTTAACATTAAGTTGTTTTAAATAGTGGATTGACAACCATCGTACGGGAAGTATCACACTTCCGGATCTAGCATACGCTAGGTAGTCCACTGCATATATTGTTTAACTTTCATTTGGTGGTCTTGTTTTCCATTTCAGGTAGTTCCTCCAAGAAAAAAGGAAGCTCTCACGATCAACTGTGGATCAAGAAGTCATACGCGTGCAACAACCTACAACCAACATTTCAACAGGTATTCCTCCTAGCCCTTTACCCTTATTTTTTTGTCAACATTCGAAGAAACACTCTAGAATCAGGTGAAACACCAAGCACTAAACATTACTATCATCACCTAAGCTTGCTTTCAAAAGGCACTTAAAACATTCTAAAGCATTCATCTAGCATGCATTCAAGGGACAAGGGCTACAACAACTCTACATACACTAGATAGGAAGGGGAAGTTCATTCTATTCCATCCATACATTCTACTACATTGCTACATTCTAGCTATAGCCTGTTATCAAGTGCACTGACTTGCACAAGGGCATCATAAGGAACAATTCCTACACACACTCACAAGAACTGCATGGATTATGAGATATAGTGCAGTGCGCCAAAGGTCGGCCTTCCAGTTGTCAATTACAAAATTCAAACAAGGGAATCATATAAATACATATTTATGTGTTCAAAATAAAAGACCAAACACTAAGCATTACTATCATCACCTAAGCTTGCATTCAAAAGGAACCTAAAGCACTCTAAAGCATCCATCTAGCATCCATTCAAGGAACAAGGGCTACAAAAATTTGTATACACTGCATAGGAAGGGGAAGTTCATTCTATTCCATCCACATATTTTACTACATTACTACATTCTAGCTACAACCTGCTATCAAGTACAACTTGCACAAGGGCATCCTAGGGCACAATTTCTACACACACTCACAAGAACTACATGGAGTATGAGATGTAGTGGAGTTCGCTCAGTTGTAAGTTAACTCTTGGGGTGACCGCTAGAGGTTAGTCGACTCCCCATTCTGCATCTTTCTTTTTAGGTTTGATGTGATTTTGTGGGCTTCATGACGAGTGAACATCTCTTTTACAGGTTATAAGTACCTTTAAAGATCATAGTGTGAACAACAGGTGATCAACAAAGAATAATTGTGACATTATTGTGACACGACATAAACCAGATCCAGAGGCTATGTGCAATCACTAACACCCAAAAGTAGTCACCAATGCCTGGCGCCTCTGTCGATATTATTCTTAGGTTGTAGAATTTACAGAGATCAATTATGACACTATTTACATCTTGTTCATCACTTCCTCCTGTCCATATCGGTTCCATATTGCACGGATATCAGCTAAGTTCTTATGTCTCCCTCTCTTTCTCGGGGTTTCATATTTTATATCTTAGTTTGCTTGCGTCAATACTATATTGCAACATTTTTACACTATTTATTTCAATGACTCTGCAATTAGATTTAATTAATTTTTTACTAGACATTTTATCGCTCTCTGTATCTCCCCCAAACTCATGTTGCACCACATCTTGATCCCTTCACACACACTCTCTTCATTCGTAACTCTTATTGGCCTCATATTCCATTCAACCCTACTTGCTCTGAGATTGTTTGTACACATGATGGCTTAGGCCGACTAGGATTCAAACTTGTTGATCTCCTTCCTCCACCTCACTCTCCTCACCTTTATCATGGATGTGTACTCATTATTGCTACTTATGGCCTCTGCGTCTTTCATTTGACAATCTTCCTTGCATGCACTCCTCGTTCCTCTCCACTCACACTTGGGAAATCTTGGCTTGATTACATTGGTGGCACACTGGATCCCAATCATATTGATATTACATTTCCCATGTTTTTGGCCACATCTCTATTTGAAATGATTCATTCTTTGGCTATTCTCAAAATCTAATTCGATTTGGTATGTACACGATTGTCTTGAACCTCCTTTTCCGATGAATAATATGCAATGGGCTTTGTACAATTTACACCGTGCAAGTTCTTTATACGATCAACCCCACACTATTGCTTACTAAGTCTCTAATCCATATCATATCAGCTATGACCCTGACACCGATGATCTTTTAGATGAGTTTAGTTAATCCTTCTCTACATCACACACTTGGGGGCATCATGTTTTCTTCTCCCCCTCTTAGCATCATCAATTTTCTATAGTGTCTACTATATCACTATGTGCTTCACACTTCACTTTTCTCAATGCACTTACACATCTTGATACACACCTTATATCGTCATTACCCTATGACGCTCTCTAGTTCCATGATTCATACTCAACTGCTGAGGGTCTAATTCTAAAATGAACCTCACAACATTCACTTTTCTTGGTCTGTGCTTCATGATCTATCTTTCTAGCACACATTTTCAAACCATTTCCCAATGATGCACTCTTGTTCTATGGTTCATTCTTGATTCTAAGGGGGAATTTATAAATGAACCTCATGTAATACACATCCACGAGGGGCACATTATTCCTTCTATCTTCACATTTTGCATATAATACCATCACACTTTCACATCATTTGCATATCTTGGTTGCATTATTTGTTACTTTCTTATACTACTTACATGTTGCACTTTGCAATTTATGTTACATGGATTATTATTATGCCATCATCTTTCTATATATATACACATGCATGTCCACTTGATCTTTTGTGGTGAATGCAAAACTCTTACTGATTTTTACATGTTGCAATGATGCTTGCACTTTGTACCTTTTACTAGTCCCACCGTGGCTCCTTAGGGCATCTACTTTCACTACTCCCACATTCTACACACTTCAAGTTATATTGCTACATCATTCACTACTTCTCATTTTAGTTACTTCTCTTTTCACTGATATATACATGATTTAACATACTATTTATTTTGCTAACATGCTAATGGTGCTTTATGTGTAGTGTTTTGCGTTGCAGGTCTATTTACAACCATGGTTATCGATACGTTTTTCTTGATCTTGTTTGCTACTATTTGCTATTTTTTGCGGGCTATGCATTATGTCTTCTATGATCATTGTATGCCTTTGGCTGCTTCAGCCTTGATTGTATTGTGACATTATGAGCGACATCCCATGTTTGAAACCCACTTTTCGTGGTCTATCTTGTCTGTAAACTTGATTGCTATATTGTTCGTTATTGCATGCTTACTAATTTTTACTTCTAACACTTTTACTAGCCTCTCTTGTTTTCATGTGCCTTGGTTTCTACCATACACATCTCTACCCCCGTAGGAATCCACTTGACTTAGCATTAGGTCCTCTCCTTTGGGCCGCATTCAATTACTATCGTCGCATGCACCCCAAACAAGGGGCATATATTGGGTGAAAAAATCACCCCCTACAAACTTTAGAGCTACACTCCGGATCAACAATGTACAAAAATGACATAGGAACACAGTCACATAACGACCTAGAATATGACTTGGGTCCAAAACACAGAGCGAACACCAAGAACTTGATTCGAGACACTAGCGCCTATGCACTCCTGTCCTCCCCAGGCGTTAATGTCTGGGGGCGGAGACACAATCATTTTCTTAGTACAACACAGTCCACAATAGTCTATAAAGTAGTTCCACAAGTAACTTACACTTTGGCCTTCATTCACATAATGCATTTTATCTCCTACAATCAATACAATTGGAACTAATTTGGGACAATAGGAACAAATCAGGGACATACCATTTGCAGTGGTGCTTAATGGGTAGAGTCATGGATGAAGAGTAACGCTAGACCTCTCTCCCCAACACTTTTTCTTTGGCGTGAGATCACCCAAAAAACTCACTCTTGGCGTGAGATTGCCCAAAAACTCACTCTTCACAACATTACAAGACAAATTTCTATCCTTTTTACTCTTTTTACGTCAGTGCACACTTTACTTTACTACTACTTTTACAGTTCTACATACTTTTACATATTTTGCTAAGATTTTTCATATACAAGACTTTGACTACTCTTTCACTCTTCATTTACAGTACGTCCTTAATACGCAACAAGAAGCAACCTACAGACAACACATACAAGCACAACAATAGGTACAAGTAACGCATATGCTTCACCCCTAGGGTCACTTTCCTTTCCTAGTCTCCACGCTTCACTTTTGCATCATTCCATGCTTCACTTGTCCACTCGGTACACATTTCACCGCACACTCTACAGGATCATAAGGTACATATCTCTTATCTACTTTATGTTATCAAGTATTCACTCAACAACATAAAGTGGGGGCAAATATAGACACAAAATCACGCACTTGGGTACATTTCTAGGTCCTAAAAGCATACTAACATTTACATGATTCCTAAGCAAGAAAACTAGTGGTTGATAACTATCTTTGACTTCTTTTGCTTTGTTTCTTATTTTCTCTTTGGTCTTATACACCCCACACCCTTGATCGAACTTTATTGATTTATATTTCATGGCCTTAGACACTAACGCCCAACTGGGAAAGAAGTGCCCAAGCACTCTTGTCCCCTTTAGGCTCTCGACCTTTTCTCACCTTACTCGCTCCTTTTGTCTCTTTTATCTTTTGAGCATCTTTTTCACTAATGGGTCACCTTCCGGTTGTCAATTACAAAATTCAAACAAGGGAATCATATAAATACATAGTTATGTGTTCAAAATAACGAGACTAAGCACTAATCATTACTATCATCACCTAAGCTTACATTCAAAAGGCACCTAAAACACTCTAAAACATCCATCTAACATCCATTCAAGGGCTGCATGATAACTCTGCATACATTGCATAAGAAGGGGAAGTTCATTCTATTCCATCCACACATTCTACCACATTGCTACATTCTAGCTACAGACCATTATCAAGTGCAAACATGCACAAGGGCATCCTAGGGCACAATTTCTACACACACTCACAAGAACTACATGGAGTTTTAGATGTAGTGCAACACTCGATTGTAGGTTCACTCTTGAAGTGAACAGGATCGATCGACTCCCGGTCTGCATCTTTCTTTTGGGTTTGATGCGGTTTATGGGCTTGTGCGGAGTGAGCATCTCTTTTGCAAGTTATATAGGTACCTTTTACGATCATAGTGTGAACAACATGTGATCAAAAAATAATAATCGTGACATTCTCGCGACATAATAGAAACAGGATCTAGAGCCTCTATGTAGTCGCCAGTGCCCTCTGCCCGACATAATTCTCGGGTTGTAAAATTTACAAAGATCAATTATGATGTTGTTTGCATCTTGTTCATCACTTCCTCTGTCATTAGTTCCGATTTAGAAAGATCAATTATGATGTTGTTTGCATCTTGTTCATCTCTTGCTTAGGGTTTCATATTTTATATCTTAGTTTGCTTGTGTCAATACTATATTACAACTTTTTTACATTATTTATTTCAACAATGACTCGGAATTAGATTTAATTTAGTTTTTATTAAATCATTTATATATGCTCATTCAACACAAAAATATGAATCCTTCTCTTAAACACAAGACACTTAAGAACACCAAATTTATATAAATGATAGGCTTCATACTCTATTAGATGTTTTAGGACTACTCTTGTGTACTTTAGAGTGTGTGAGGATTATATATATATATATATATAGTAGAACCAATTTATAAGGTGATGTGTAAATAACATATTGAGTTTTGTTTTTATAGGCATCTATAGGTTGATTTCACTCAACTGATCCCAATTCAAACCTAGGTTGACCTCATAAGAGTGCCCGAATAGAAAATTGACCGTTTTGGCAAAGGGAAATAGTATTGGCCTTTGGGTCATCATCGATGATTTGCTAATATTGTCCTTCTACCAAAATGACGAAAAAAACTTAGAATAAGAATGTGTGAGTTTGTAGAGGTGTCTTGAGTGTCCTAGGAAAACTAGAAATGATCTTGATAACATCTTAGGGAAATTTGAGGCGACAAAAGTGACATACGATTTGTTGAAAGGGAGGAAAGTATGTTAGGATGAGCCCAATGTGTACTAATGGTCTAAGTGCTCTAAAAGGTGTATAAGTTGACGGTGCCACACGCCTTACACTAGAATTAGGTGTTTAGAATTGACAATTGAGGTTAGTGGAGGATTGCAATGTTTGTAGAATGTTTACGATTAATGGTTAAATTTAAGGTTGACTTCTCTTTTTGACCACCATTTGGTAGTTTCAACCTAAACTTTGACGTCTATTTCATTGTCATATATAAGTTTTTTCTTCTTACTCAAAAAAATTAATCAAAAATTGTAATACATTGAACCCACACCAAAGTTTAAAACCTATTTTATTCATCAATAACATTTTAAAACCTAACACAATGAAACAATCTATCACTAGTCAAAAAAAAAAATTCCCAAACAAAACTACAAATTTATGAAAAAACCAGTTTGTGAGATATTGTACTAATTATTCAACAAATACATGATGCAACGGTTGTGAGTTACCTAATAATATTTTACCACGAGTTTTAAAGCAACAATACAATCCATATTAAACTTCTGGTGCCATAAGAATACAGAGCCAATTTAGGAATCTGGATATCTCTTTCCCCAGGGGAGGAGCACAATGTTGAGTGCAGGTGGGTCAGCGAGAATAGACCCAACACTCAGACTGTCCAGCTCAAGGCTTCTATCCGCTACTTACCCACCTGTAACTGGGCTTTTTTCCTGTAATGCTATACATCTGTCTTATGCGAATCATCAAAGAAACCGTTTCAGACTCTCCAGCCAATCCATGTTGAAAGCCCATGGCAGGTTCAGTTTGCACTCTTTCACTCCATTGTTGAAGACATTCAAAAGGCTCCTATTGACAGGTAAGATAATTTCACTCTCATCTACTATATAAAATAAAAGTTTAAGCAGAAATTAGCTATAACAATAATTGATATTAAGACTAGTTTGTGCAGAGTTAAAAACATTAATAGCACAGAAGAAAATGCTTGCTTGAAAGAAAATGTTATTCAATAAACTAGCAGACAAAAAAAAAAATCCAAATAAAATTAGGATTTGTAAGAGAGCTACCAATCCCAAAACTTCTACTTGAAAATCTTCTGAGTGGGGTAGACCTTCTTTTTGAGTATGCGGTTGCGAGACTTCTGGAATCTTGCTGTTCACAGGGCCAGGGTGATTTTATTTTGCAAATGTAATCTACAGTACATTTTGCAGGGCTGGGGTGATTTTTTTGCAATTAAGTGTAACCTCCGGCACACTTCATTGGGCTGGGGTGATTTTTTTGCAATTGAGTGTAATCTCTGGCACACTTTGCAGGGCTAGGGTGATTTTTGTGCAATTAAGTTTAATATCTGGCACACTTCGCAGGGCTGGGGTGATTGTTTTTGCAATTAAGTGTAATCTCTGGCACACCGGATTGATTTAGTACTCACTTCCTGCTGAGAATTTCTCTGTACTTGAGTTTTGAACTTGGGCATCCTCATCCATGAGCTTGGAGCCTCGGCCAGTTGAAAATCAGATTTAGTCTTTTAGAATAACACAGCGATCACTGATGCTTTAATTTTTTAGTCCCTTACAACTTTATTTGTTCAACAAACACTTGCAGTAACGGTGCAAACAATTTCCTCCATGTTGTGAAGTTCTGAACCTGGGCTTCCTAATATGTGCTAGTTAGTGCTTGAGTCCCGAACATACCTAGATCAAAAGAAATCTACAACAATATCATAGCGAGCAGTGCCACTTTCAATTTCTTAGGTCTCCCATGTCTTTATTTGTTTGACGAGCACTTGCAGTAACGTTGCGAACAATTTTCTCAGCTGGTTCGAGGAGAATGCAGGGGAACATCAGTCTTGACTAAATCTGCGAATCATGTTCTTTTTAGCCCTAATTGGGGAATGTGGTAACTTTACATATCTTCTCAGAGATTGCTACATTCTTGTAAGTGTTAGACAGTGATGGATTACATCTCTTCTTAGAGATGGCTGTACATACCTCTCATATTAATGAATTAGATAAACCTTTTACTAAGAAATTGTTCTCTTTGGTTGTATTTTTATCTCCATTCATTAATGGACCATTCAATGACAATTCCACAGTTATCTCCATGCTACAATTTCTGTGATTAATCATGTTTGCCTTTAGCACATCTAAGTTCCAACAATTTATCTTGCTCATCCCCAGATTCCCCATCAAATCTGGATCAGTATTATCAGAGCAAGTTTCACATCATTTAGGAATGGTATCAGAGCAGGTTTTCTACAACCTAGCACTGGTATCATATTAGGTTTCGTATCACCTAAGACTGGTATCATATCAGGTTTTGCATACATTTTGCAGACATCTTGCAGCTATCTTGGGAAAGGTGAGCAGGAAGCAGCCCCAAGAGGAATATATCCAAGATGTAGATACACTTTCAACAACCCAAAGTGTTTACGAGTGATTACACGAAGAAAACTGATAGCTAAGGGAGGAGAACTGATGGTTGCAGAGAAACTGAGCCTTATTATGGACTAGACTAGCAATTGCAAATGAGTTGCAAATTACACCGGAGAGGATAACAATGTTTAGTTTTTGGAGTTACAATTTGTGGTGAAATATATGCTATCTTAAATTGTTTCAAGTTCATATTATGGGCAGGGGGAGAAATATAGTACAACTACAACATCTGGAAAGAAAAACAATTCTTATTATGCTTTGGTGAAAGTCCACGACCTGTTTTGAAGCTCCTTTTTTCTCACAGGATGTGAGCATGTGCTAGAAAAAGATTAGACACATGTTGGTTGTATTAGGTGAAACAATGTCAACATTTGACTAACATTGAAGATTTCACATGCCGTGTGTAAATCTCCCATTGTGAAATGTGGCACTCGTTATTATAAATCATTCAGACTAAGTACCTTGGTTCCATAATCACCCTCCTCGCCCGTGAACTAACATTTATGAGCTTGGCATAAGATTTAACATCGAATTATTTTCAAACTTTAGACCAATTCAAGTTTGTTATTAAGGAATGGTGTAGACAACTCCCAATCTCAAACAGACTCTCTTAGCTCTGCATTTTATAAAATAGCAAACTCTCTTAAGCATAGGTTTTTAGACTTGCATGACATAGACATGCCAATCACAAAAATTATCTATGAACTTGTTCATCATATTAATATTAATTACACCCTATAGTTGTGGGATCCAATCAACCATACAAGGAAAAGTTGGAGAATTCTTGATAATAATAAGCATGGTAGATACATGCAACGATCACTTTTATTTGTTTGGATGCTAAGTTGTTGATGTGTCCAATTCGAAGGGTAGGTGGGGGTAGATTTCCGATGTGCATTGAGTGTGGCACTATGCCAACTCGTGCAAGTGCAAGATAGTCAGTAGTCGCTTGCCTTTTTTTATTTTCTTGGATTGAATCTGAACGTTCGTTGCGTTTTCGTACCTGGTGATTTTTTCTATACCAAGGAAAGGAGGATTATGAGACATTCCCTACCTGAGACAGTCACTTACGACAATGAATCCATAGTAGTATGCAAACAACCATCGAAATGAATCAAGAAAATAGAGATTGCGGACAAAGGGGAAGAATACAATGTAGGCAGTAAATAACAATTGCGTCTGTTGAAAATAATGCACCTTAATCAGTTGTCCCACACCCCGTTCACACCTTCCTTATGATGTGTGATGCATTTGATCTGCCCTATATAAATTGTCTGACTGACACATCTAATCCATTCAATTCGCCCAAGTCTCCGATGCGACATTGGCAGGAAGAAGTTCGTTAAAATGGCACCTAGAAAGGCTAAAGTTTTAGCGGTGGTGAATTTAATTATTTGCTTACACAGTTCCATTTATAAGGATGATGAGAAAGGTAGATACATGCAACGATCACTTTTATTTTTTTGGACGCTAAGTTGTTGATGTGTCCAATTCGAAGGGTAGGTGGGGGTAGATTTCCGATGTGCATTGAGTGCGGCACTATGCCAACTCGTGCAAGTGCAAGATAGTCAGTAGTCGTTTGCCTTTTTTTATTTTCTTGGATTGAATCTGAACGTTCGTTGCGTTTTCGTACCTGGTGATTTTTTCTATACCAAGGAAAGGAGGATTATGAGACATTCCCTACCTGAGATAGTCACTTACGACAATGAATCCATAGTAGTATGCAAACAACCATCGAAACGAATCAAGAAAATAGAGATTGCGGACAAAGGGGAAGAATACAATATAGGCAGTAAATAACAATTGCGTCTGTTGAAAATAATGCACCTTAATCAGTTGTCCCGCACCCCTCGTTCACACCTTCCTTATGATGTGTGATGCATTTGATCTGCCCTATATAAATTGTCTGTCTGACACATCTAATCCATTCAATTCACCCAAGTCTCCAATGCGACATTGGAAGGAAGAAGTTCTGTTAAAATGGTACCTAGAAAGGCTAATGTTTTAGCGGTGGTGAATTTAATTATTTGCTTACACAGTTCCATTTATAAGGATGATGAGAAAGAGCCTAAATTTATCATTGAGTGTATGTTATTCATTCATCTAATAATTCTTTGCAGTGACAACGAAGAATACAAAGGGAAGGTGAAGCGATGTGAAATTTTATATAAATGCAACAAGAGATGGCAAAACCAAAAGGCAATTGACCAAATTAATATGTCAATTATTGCCAACAGAAATAGATGTCATTGAAAGTAAAATATGTATGATATGAAATTTTTATGTGAAAGACCAGATAAACTAAAAAGTAAAAATATCACAAATGAGAGTCCACCTTTCAACAAAATTATAGAGAAAGATTCTGGAAAAAATACAGTGCCAAAAGAGAGGTACCTTTTACCCTTTATGCCTAACTCTCACGTATGTTCTCATATGTGAATAAATTTGACTTTTTCAAAACATTTTCTTGAAATGATGTGTGGCGCAGAGGATGGCGTATGCGGTGGTGTCACGGCCACGCAGGCGCTAGGCTCGATTTTGCTGGGGCCTGTGCTAACGTAAGTGATAGTTAGGCACGGCCCCTTTTACCATAAGAGACACCTCCAAAAACGACGACGGTCATCAATAGGAGAAAGAAAATTAGTAAAGCATTTTTAAGACGACAAATGTACTAAGCCTTACGACTGACATCACTTTTTGATATTTCACGGGCGGACTTCGCGGAATACCGCCTTGATGCGTGCCGGCAACGTATACAATTGCGTGGAATGTGCGTAACTACCACTTTTTATCATCTCGGAAAGCCACATGCAACTTCCTCTTCACAGATATGACGGCATGAAATTATTTGTTATGATACGCAAACAACCTTGTCTCTCCTGTCAATGGTAATGCCATTGCACCGACTCACATGTATAATTTTCTCCCACAATGCCTCATACATTTCTATTTTTCAAGAATAGTAATGCCTTCCACAAGACCATTCCAGACGACATGGAAGAACAGTTGTTACTAAACTGCAATGGCTTCGAGGCTGAGGAAGTCTGCACAGACATGAGCCGCGGTGATGAAGTTATAGCGGTGGCTATGATTCTTCTGCTTCGGATTTCTCAGCATGTTTACACTCCCAATGGCCCAATGGGGCTCGAGACGGAGCTTATTAAAATATTTTAGGGCACTACACTAACAGGCCCTTATTAAAATATTTTGGAAAGCGATGTTTGTGCAAATTTAGTGCAGAAATTTAACTAAAGATCAAATACAATGAAACACCCTCCCTTTTGGTCTACAATACAATTTTATTTTATTTCTATCCTCTCTTCCTCCTCAGAGGGCTACTCTCAACCCTTTTCCTGTCACCTAAAATTATATCTGCAATTCAATATTTTACACTTAATTGGCTCAAGGATCAAACTTCCTCCCCAAACCCCTTTGTATTTGCCTGCAAAGTACAAAAAACAGAGAACATAATACCCTTCACAAAACATTTGATTTTACTATAAACAGAAAATCGACTACATCCAAATTTAAGGGGGAAAAAACCAAAATAGATATAGAACTCCTGCCATAATACAATAATTCCTTCATTCCTCTAATCTTCGTCTCAAAAGATTGAAACCAACCAATGAGTAACACAACGAAATGGCGACACCCACATGGGATCCGGCAAGGGAATCTTGTCCGCTGGAAGTGGGTATAATATCCTTAGCAGAGATGAGAAACTATAATATATAGAATATGACTAAAAACATTTTCCATCTATGTGAGTAGGAATCTGAGTACACGATTATGTGTGAATATGAGGGTTTACAGGAAGAAAATGCAGAGTATGGGCGTGGGTGTGGACAAGATTGCCAACTTTACAGCTCAAAGGTGGACGCAGCTCATGTTTACACATGATGTAAAGATGTACCCACACACTTTAAATGTTTAAAAACTCAGCCGTAAACATGAATGAGCGTGAACGGACATAAAAGTGGCAATACAATTGATTGATAACACGTATAATTGTTCTTTTATCAACAAAGTGTTAAAAGAAAACAAAGTAAACTAAGTGGAGTTGAAATGTGTTTGTCCTCACTTCAACGAAATTTCGCCTCGCCTTATGGCGAGTGAAAAACTAAGCAAAAGTAATGTTGCAAAAGTTTTGTGATGAATAACGCGTAGTTTGAACTTGAATGGACTCTTCCTTTGTTTGGTAAAACAATGTAAAATATAATCACTGGTATTGTGTCACCGGGAAAGTAGCTCACATTAGGTCCGGCGTATTTTTATTTTGAAATTGTAAAAATTACAACTGAAATTAACAAAACAGGTCCACAAAGCATCAAATTCTGGACGTTTTATCATTATAACAACCTTATTAGTATTGTTTTCATTTGTCTACTTAAAATTGTTGAAATTACCATTACACTTCCGCACATCACCAAAATAGTCCTGTGCTTTCCTATCTTTCCCACACGGAACCGCCGAGCTGTAACAGTACAATAACAAACCACACATAATCTTCTAAATAATGCAATTTCAAATCTAACACTAAGGAAAGCAATGGGAACATCTGAAAATAATGGATTCAGTAGAAAATAGAAAATACCAGAGGCATCTACAGTAGGTAAATCCGCGTCGGGTTGGAACACTCCACCGTTACCTATGAGTGCCTGGATCTCAGCGTTACCAACAACTAATAGACCATAATACTCTCCATTTTCATTGATGCTGTTAATCTGCTGAGCTACCTCTTTTGGAATATGAGCACGGGAGGGGAATGGAAAGGCCATCAACAGCATCATAAAAGAAGAAGGGCAGAGGGAATCTCTGCCACAACATTATTGCAGCGGCTGTGGAAAGCCATGATAATGATGATGAGAGACTGACTAAGCTTTTAACGACTTGGGCTGGTTTGAAATGGCGACGCGTCTTCATTCCCAATTATAGGCAGGAATGCCTACGTTTTCCACATCCTAAGAGCAATTACAGCGCTAAATAACATTAATATGTTACTAAACAACCCTCATCTTCTACATAATATCGACGTGAAGAAAAACAATAGAAACCCAATTTAATTTGAAAATGTTTTTGCGGGTGCGGAAATAATTCCGTGAAGAGTTATGCCGGAATTTGACTCTTTCCAGCAGAGTCATCTTCAAAGGAACACCTCCGGTGTAATAATAGAAATAGATTAGAATTATTTCTAAATCAAAAACTCTATTGTCAAAGAATTACATTGAGCTAAGCAAAGATGCAACCAAGCTATGCACAAGAACTTGTGGGAAAAGAGGTAGACTGTGACGAAATTCAATAGGACCTGGTCATACTTCAGGATGAAGTTGAAGAGACAAAAGAGAAAACACTCGCAAATCCTTGACGCACAAACAAAAAGAAGAAAAATTGTATGTTACGCCTATTCTTCACAATCGATCATTCCTCCAATTGATTTTTCAGTTTTGAAAAACACACAAAAGGAATCGGTTTCAATTTGTTAAAGAAAATGTGACACATTGGTCAAAGTCATGGAAATTATGGTCAAGGGATTCAAAAACCTCTTGATGCAGAGACGAGGCCCAAGAATTTCAGTCTCGTGTGTCTTGACGAATCTTCTCAACCCACCACGGGTTCCACTTCCATTAAAGCATATTTGTGTGTAGATTTAATAGATGTGGAACAACCTGCTCAATCAAGCAGTGCATACATATTGCCTACACAATTAGAAAGTACATGTTTAATCCTATCACTTGCAATTATTGTGCTAGAAAAGGTCACGAGTCTAGTTAGTGCCAAAATTTTTATCCTTGAGAATTATATGGGATTCACACCACAACAGTTTTATACGTTGGTTTGTTGACATCCCTACTTAGAAATCTTTGTAATTAGTGAAAACGTAATGTCCCCATTTCCGAGTAGGTGGCCTAGGAGGCCTTTCATCTGTCTTAGCCTTGGTCATGCCCAAGGGGCTAGTGACGTTGATGGTTATTGGGTATGGTTTGCACCTTCATTTCACTTATATATTATGTTTTGACGTTGGACACGTACTTTGAGGTGACTTAAGTGAAATAAGGTTGCGTGATGCTCCCCTAAGGTACTTTATGTTATATTTTGTCGATGACTTAAGTGATGGGTGAATATATGGTACTTTATTTTCTATTTCTTCGTTGGGGGTAACTTAAGTGTACTTTTGGCATAGTGGTGATAAAGTAACTTAAGTTATTTTATTATTATGTGGATTTTCCCCAAGGAGGTCGATTAGGGTTCTTTTGGGCCCTTTGTTGCAATGATGAAAAGTTATAAAAGGAAGCACTTGGGGAGAGTGGGCATTCATTCATACACTCACCTATTTTGATATTGGAGCGATTGTTGTTTGCACTTTCTTTGCTTGTGGAGTAAGATTTGACAAGAACCCTAACTTTGGTGGTGAAAGATCCACACCTAGCTAGCAGAGCACTCTTCGGTGGTGAAAGATCCTCCCTAGTTTGTTATTTTGGAGCTTTATTTATATTTTTGGATCAGATCTAAAGAGTAATCAGAAATTCAATTTCAGAGTAAGAGGACAACCCTTTTTCATCAAGGGTTTCAGTTTAGATTTGGAACAACTATTTTCTAGGGTTTAATCTACGTAGTTCTAGATTTGTAGCAGTGTTTTTTAGGGTTTCCAGGTATCCATTTTCAGATCTGGAGGTTGAGATCATTTCTATATATTTAGTAGATGTTATTTCTAGAAAATTAGATTTTTATTAGTTGTATTCACATAGTTATGAATTTTTGAAGTTTTTAGCAGTTTAGGGCTTTCTAAAAATTATTGGTAGTTATATATTATTCAAGAAAAGTCAAAAAAGATTTTTGTAGTCTTTGTTTTCACCTTAGCAAGCTCTCTATAAAATTTTGTGTGATTTGGGTAAGTATTTTGCAAGATATCTATAAATTTCAGTTCGCTGCCCTAGTTGGTTCATTTCCAAAAATTCAGAATATCATTTGCTGCAATTTTTTATTAAATTTTGTCAGATTTCAAGATTATCCCACAAGGGATATTTCAATGGTATTAGAGCCGGCTTTTCTCCACCATGTTGGGTAGCAAAAAGGTCAGAATATTGTAGATCGGAAAGATCTCAATGTGGGTTTTATGAAGAAAATGTTCATCAACATGAAACCACTAACCTTTACTTGAGCCAGCTCACTCAAAGTTTGAATCAAAGCAGATTTGGGGACAATAAGAAAAAGGGCAGCCGATAGAGGTGATTGATGAGGATTCTTGTTGGAGGAAATACCAATCTTTGAGTAAGGGTTTTAGAAATAATATGTCATTTCTAGATTATTGCATGATGAAGATTGGTAACAAGCCAAAGCAAGATCATCATATGTTGGTACCTGAATTACAAAAGAACTCATTTGAACAACTAATAACAACACCACATGAGGTAATTTTAGATGATGGAGATAATGTTGATCCAAAGATGATTGAAGACTAAGTGAAAGAAGAAGAAACTTCGAGAGAGAAAGGTATGACTTTTAATGAGCAAAATATTTGTGGGAAGAAGGAACAAACATAGCTGGTTGGTTGCAAAATTGAAAAAGATATTTCAGTCCAAAAGGTACCTATCAATCCTCCAAAGAATAAATCATTATCATATGAGTTGGATTTACCAAGCAATAATGAGCATAAATTTGTGAAAGGTGTTGATTCTTGTTCCACTTGTTGTCCATCAAAAATCATGAATCACAATAGGGATGGTGCTGTTTTGGAGGTTTCTAAATCAGCAATAGAAGGTGAACCTTTTATGATATTCTTTATAAGGAGGTTAGTAATAGCATGGATTTATTTCATCATCTTCGTCTATATCATTACAACAATTTTATCATGATGGTATTCAACCTATTGTGGATAAGAATGCTAAGAATTCGGTACATCAAAGTCAAGTCATCGTGAAGACAAAGAGTGATGATCTTCTTTATGAGGAGATAAAAGAGAAGCAAAGATGGAGGCCTTGCATGGTACAAGGGTTCATGGGCATTATAAGGTATGTGATCCCGGTAACATGTTACAATTGTCCAAAACTATCAATTCTGATTTCGAAAACTTTGTGATTGATTTCATAAGGAAAAGAAGGAATTCAAATGTGTCTTTTGGGATTACAAGTGTTGGCAAGCATGGTTTCTTCATTGGAGACTCGGTCAGAGAAGAGAGTACCTCTCAAGGTACTAGTGCTGATTTTTGATTGCTAAAAAGGGTAAGAAAATATTTTTAATTATCTTCAGCTTGCGGGACTGTGTATAACAACAGTCATAAAGAGATGAGAAAATGCTTTCTTACTAAAACCCATGAATTGATTTTTATACCAGCTACATGGTGGAACCCTTGGAAGGGTTAATGGGGGCAATTGGTCCTCAAAGTGCTCAAAGAATCAAGGTGCAATCTGCTGTTAAAAAAGAGGAGTTGAATTCAAGGGGCATTCATGACTTTAGCATCCTAAGGTATGAGAATGGTTACCATTTTTCTAGTTTGTTGAGTTCTCCTATGTTGTTGCCATGTTTCTATCATTTGGGACAACGTGCACATGCTTGGATGATTGAGGAAGACTATTTCATAATCAAGTCTCAAGGTATTATAGATGGGATAAACACATCCTCCTTTCAAATTTCTCTTGATTCAACTAATGAACATTTTCTGGCAAAGAAAATAATGTAGCAATCCATGATCTTGAAAGGACATGAGGTATGTGGTATATTTATTGTGGTTGAGTTTGTTAGAGGTAAGGCTGTTTTTGGGATGCAATGATTGCATGATGTTAAGGAAGAAAATGATGCATGGGTTGAAAAATCAAAGAAGAATGAAGATGTTGATCCTATATTAGAAATTTTGAGTTGAAAAGGTATGATGAGCAGCCCCAATTATGCTATTTCAGATGTGTTGTCGTCTCTCATGACGAGAATCAATGGGTACAACAAAAGGTATGAAGTTCCTTATGATAAAGTTTATGGATGCATGAGTTTTAATGTTGATTTCCCTTTCTCTTGCATTTACGATGAAATGAAAATATGGGGAAAAAGAATAAAGTATGATGAGGGAGCATGCATGTATATTCCCAACATAGAAGGAATTTATGAGTTATGTCCATGGAAAGACATGTCTTGCACAAAGAAGGTAACTCATTTCTTTATTGTCATTAAGATATGTGAAGTACTTGAATGTGTTTGTACATTTGGGTTACTTGAAGTTGGAATCATTCATTGGACATATTGGCTTCCATCTTTTGGGAAACTTACATTCATCCCTCATGTGGATACTCTTTGAATTTTTGAGGAAAACAAAGAAATCAGATTTCATGGTATACAAGGGTAGATTGCAGAAGATGTGATTGGTGAAGAAGGAAGCATGTCGTCAGAACGATTGAATTGTGAAGGAACTTAGCCTCTTGGTGACATCACAAGGTATGAGACAGTGGGATAATTAATGACTCCTATTTTGACGGATTGTTGGCCGTAGACAAGAGCACACCATGATGACTTATGTGGAGAGTGAATCGATGATGTTGAATTGGGGAGTGAGTTAGGTATGATGGAGACTTTGACTCTAGATGGAGTGAGTGGAGTCATGGATGTGGGTGTGACAGTAGAGTGTGCGCACACAAGACGATTCTGATGTACATTGGGGTTACTGAGTTCGATCATCCGAGTTTATCATTATGTTGGTTATATCGAGGTTTCGAGTGGACTGGACTCATTTGCTTGTGGAGTACTCCAAGAATCGACACACTCGTGAGATTACGGATGGTCACATACATGATGACAACTACAAATTAGAGGATGAGATGATCTTCTATCAGGGCAGATTGTACCTTGTGCCAGATTCCTGGTTGAGGATGGAGATATTGCGACATGTGCATTGTTCTTCCGTGATTGGACACTTGAGCTTCGATGAGACCTATAGGTTCATATGGGAGAGGTTCAAATGGCATGGGTTGAGGGAGGATATCCTCAACTTTATACAGGGATGTACGGTTTGTCGTTATGACAAATCGGAGCTTATAGGTTCATCATTTTTTGAGCCGACATGGGATAACACTCCTATGTATTTTATTGCTTCTATGCCGGTGAGCACTTCACCCATGTGCTAGTCAGTAGAGGGACGGAGTTGACTTAGTTACTTGGTTATTCAGTAGGTTCACATTCAACACAGGAGGTGGACTATGTAGAGTTGATATTGCCGGTTGACCGTTTACTGGAGTCTTGGGACTTTTCCCCCATAAGACACATTGAGACACATTATGAGGAGCCTTGCTCTCACACGAGTGTGGGTCATGTGAGAGAGTTGGCACACTTAGTGCTTATACAAGATGTTTCACAAGTTGATACAGGGGATGCTATAGGATTCAGAGTGGACTTTCATACCCATGGGTTGACTGGAGAGGCAGTGATTGTGAGTGATCACATGATGGCAACTTCACATTGGCAGAGACTGGATAGATTGGCAATTTCAGTGTGGGTACCGGTGGAGAGTTGGTGTGGGTATCATACTACTTCAGGGGCAGCATTGTTCTCTACACAGCATGGAGAGCAAGATGACTACATGGGGTGTCTTGGTTACGTCGGATCACACCGATCATTGGGTGACTGCAAGGTGAAGTGGAGGAACTTACTTTGTGGTATTTAGCTTCTGCAAGATAATGCTTGGGGTCAAGCATTTCTCGGGAGGGGAGGATTGTAATGTCCCCATTTTCGAGCAGGTGGCCTAGGAGGCCTTTCATCCATCTTAGCCTTGGTCATGTCTAAGGGGCTAGTGACCTTGATGGTTATTGGGTATGGTTTGCACCATCATTTCACTTATATATTATGTTTTGATGTTGGACATGTACTTTGAGGCGACTCAAGTGAAATAAGGTTGCGTGATACTCCCCTAAGGTACTTTATGTTATATTTTGTCGATGACTTAAGTGATGGGTGAATATATGGTAATTTATTTTCTATTTCTTCGTTGGGGGTAACTTAAGTGTACTTTTGGCATAGTGATGATAAAGTAACTTAAGTTATTTTATTATTATGTGGTTTTTCCCCAAGGAGGTCGATTAGGGTTCTTTTGGGCCCTTTGTTGCAATGAAGAGTTATAAAAGGGAAGCACTTGGGGAGAGTGGGCATTCATTCATACACTCACCTATTTTGATATTGGAGCAATTGTTGTTTGCACTTTCTTTGCTTGTGGAGTAAGATCCCATAAGAACCCTAACTTTGGTGGTGAAAGATCCACACCTAGCTAGCAGAGCACTCTTCGGTGGTGAAAGATCCTCCCTAGTTTGCTATTTTGGAGCTTTATTCAGATTTTTGGATCAGATCTGGAGAGTAATCAGAAATTCAGTTTCAGAGTAAGAGGACAACCTTCATCAAGGGTTTCAGTTCAAATTTGGAACAACTATTTTCTAGGGTTTTATCTACTCGGCCCAAATTTGCAGTAAAGTGTTTTTAGGGTTTCTAGGTGTCCATTTTCAGATCTGGAGGTTGGGATCATTTCTATATATTTAGTAGATGTTATTTCCAGAAAATTAGATTTTTATCAGTTGTATTCACATAGTTATGAATTTTTGAAGTTTTCAACAGTTTAGGGCTTTCTAAAAAAATTACTGGCAATTATATATTACTTAGAAAAATCAAAAAAGATTTTTGTAGTCTTTGTTTTCACCTTAGCAAGCTCTCTATAAAATTTTGTATGATTTGGGTAAGTATTTTGGAAGATATCTATAAATTTCAGTTCGCTGCCCTAGTTGGTTCATTTCTAGAAATTTATGAATATCATTTGCTGCAATTTTTTATTAAATTTTGTCAAATTTCAAGATTATCCCACAAGAGATATTTCAAAAAATAAGCTTTGGATAGATCACCCCACTCAAGTGCAAAAGAATATTTTTGCATTGAGATGTTCTTATGTTCATCAAAATCAAAAATAGAAGCAATGGGGTTGTTCTTTCCTAAGAGGGATGATTAATCCAAGTTGCGGTTCGAAGCTAGCTCCCTTAAAGACCATCACCTTGTCGGTGGTCATAATTTCTTTATTGGTGCTTGGAATTTGAAACCATAAGATGTGTCAGAAAGCTTTGTTGTTTCTCTTAGCTATTCTTCTTCGGTTTCCTCTCGCTTTGAGAGATTCGATGCTACTCCATCTATGGAAAAAGAATTGTTGTATGCCATTGTTCAAGCAATTAAGCAATGATGCCACTACATGATACATCATAGGTAGGAGACAATCATCCACATTGTTCATAAGTCATTCCAGTATTTGCATACATAGATCAAGCTAGAGAATGTGCACCACATGTAGTGGATGACTTGCTTGCAACAGTTCCATCTGGTGATCAAGACAAGAAGGGTAAAGACACCAAGGCAACAAATATCCTCAACTGCCCTATAGAGTAAGCGCTTATCATAGTGTTTGACACACTCGACAACTTTGCTGTGTATCTCTCTACTTAGCAGACCACGACTTAGTAGAAGCCTTTGCAGATTCTACATGTCTGACAAGATTTTCTATAAGCTTGAACATATTTGTGTTCCTAATGGCGCACCATGCAAACCAATCATTTGGGAGGTGCAATACTCCAAGATAGCAAGACAATTCCACATTACCAAGACACTAGCGACACTACAACAATACTTCTAGTGGCCTCCCATGCGCATAGACATTGAGCACCACATAAAGTATTGCAATCCTTGTTGCATCGCCAAGCCCATGAACAGGAAGTTGAGACTTTAATACCATTGTTGGTTCCATTCATGTCTTTGGGATCTATAAGCATGGCTTTCATGACTGGACTACCTATGACGAAGCACTACATAATGACTGTGTGCTTGTTGTAATGAGTAGGTTTTTAAAGATGGCTATCACGGTTGGTTGTAAGAAGAGCATCGACACACAAAAATCCATGTCCTCCTTCAACCATGATTGTGTCAACTTTGGACTACCAACATCAATTGTGTTTGATCGCGACCCACAGTTTATCTATCATTTCGGGCATGCCTTGTGAGAAATGATGGATACACAAATGGACCGGTCATTTCATCCTTAGACAGATGGACAAACAGCAGTTGTCAACAACACACTTGTTCATTTGTTGCACATGTACAATAGTGCACATCTGCACACTTGGGATGACCATTTGCTCTGTGTCCAAGATGCCTACAACAGAACTCTGAACAATTCTATGGCGCATAGTTTGTTTCAAACATGTCTAGGGTTCCAACCAGCGGCACCCCTAGACATATCCTATCGTGCACCATCCAACATAGAATCACATACATAGGAAAAAGATGAGGACAAGGCACAAGTTTCTGCAACATATCCACACTGTTCACCAACAGGTTCAACAAATACTCTCCTGCCAACAACGAAGGTACAGTGAGCTCCATGATGGACATCACATACCTCATGAGTTCAAGGCAGGTGATAAGGTCCAATTGCATCGTCAGAAGGAATGCTTGAAGGGTCCACATAGGAAGATCAAGCCTTTGCGCTAAGGTCTTTACTTCATACCGCGCAACTAATAAAATGTATTTGTCCTTACTCTGCTACAATACTTGGGTCTACATCCAATATTCAATGCGGAACTCCTTACTCCATATTTTCCACCTTTGCTTGAGCCGAAACAACTCAACATCCTTCAAACTTGGATCTTAAACACTTGCAAACAACGGCAAAGGATCAAATCATAGAAATCATAACATGTACCTGCTAGGAAAAATCAGTTTTTCAGAGTGGTCAAGGTAGGATAATATGCTAATCAGGTTACGTGGTACAACTTCAGGTTCAGTTTCCACGGTTAACTAAAAATGCAATGTGGACCATTGCTCCTTATGAATGATCTAAGCATATTTGCATCAGTTTACACTCTTTTCTCAAGGAATTTGAGCTCATCGGCCTTGTGGCACTTACTGGAACTTGGCTCCATGCGTAACACCTCATAGTACCCCTGCACGTACGTACAATGCCCTATGGCATACTGCACAAGACTCTTAAAATTCCACATCCTTGTTGCAGCTCCTTACTTCTCCGTGGCATGCCAAACGACACTTTGCAGGCACCATCATGTCAGAGCACTTGTCAACACTAAAAGTCGAACCATCACTCCTACAAGAAGGTTAATTGTCACTCAAACAGAAGATGGACTGTTTTGTAACCGTCCTCTTTCATAATCATCATTTCTTGTAACTGCCTTCTTGTAATGATGTATATGAACATGATTTCTTCGACCCTAAGGGGTGATCACACAACTATAGATAGATAGTAGTGAATGCTACTATACCCTAAGTATCTAGTATCTCTCATATGCATCTATAGCTCATTCCAATATAGACAAATCAATAGGAAGTGTCTTCCCCCTTCTGATCATGGAATCTTCATCATCAACATTGTTGAACATTGTACACCATTATACTCTATGCTATTCTTTCTCAATGAATATAAGTTGCACTTCTGTATTTGAATGTGTTTCAGTTTACTATTGTGATAGTTTTCCATCGCATGTTCTATAACCCGTAGTTTACTAGCCAAGCTACGAGGTGGTACCCCACACCGGCACCATAGGGCTTGTGGTGTGGATCAAATTACAAATGGAACACAAGATTTAGGGGTAGACATCAAGCAAAAATCATATCATTTGACAAACATTCTCTTAAATTCATTGGAGAACAAAAATAAGGCAGTTCGAGTTCAATTGATGGACATGGCGCACAAACATTAATTGTTGCGAGTACTTTGCAAGCCAAAATTTACCATGTAAGGTGAACCAAAAATTTGAATAATATTTCATTGCCATTGTGTTATTGTTTATTTTATTTTCAAAAATGTTTCAGACATTTCTATGTTATTGGGACTTTATTACTGTTTTGTTTTGTTTGTGATCAACAAATGATTTTACCTTATAATGAAAATACGAGACCAATATTCACAATTGAATGCCAAATATTATAGTAGATGTGCTTGGAAATTTCAAATTTTAATAAACGAGATATGTTTCAATAGATTAAGAAAACTAGGTCTCTATGTAATTAAAACTATTTCATTCATTTATTCAATATGCACTGATGTTCCCATACCAAAGACGTGAAAGATCAGATGTTGTGTTGTTGACAGAATCTTGGTTTTCATACAGAAATGTAGATGTCTTTCTCCATGGAGTAAGGCATCAAATTCACTTTAGAAAGATAAACAAGGTTAGATTTCAAGAAATTTTCTTTACTTGATGTTTTTGTAAGCTTCTCATATGATTGTATTAGTGGTATGATAGAAGTGAATTTCATATAATTTTGTAATTATTCATCCTATTTGTGCAGCATAGGTGTAATTTCTGTAGTTTTAGATGATTTAAAAATTGGTAATATGTGCCCAGAATGGGGATATATATATATATATATATATATATATATATTTGTTCCCACATTTATCTCTCCTCTTTTGAAACCATGCATCTTATATCACATCAGAAAGAACAAAAATTTACATAATGGTGTCACATTGAGAACTAATCTCGCCCTGATATCCTCAACAAGTAAATGTGTTCACCCTTTTTTCTGAAGGAATAAAATTGCAACAAGTCTCATAGTTTGCAATATTTCTTCCCCATGGTCCCTTTTCATTCCGGTATCATCTAGAAGAGCTATTTGCCAAGACAAAGGACCCACAAAAAGACTCCCATACTCTTTTCTGTACTAATAGAAGGGATGGACATTGTTTCTTTTTGTTGGCATGAAACAGAAGCATTGTTTATAAATCTAGTTTTCTTCAATGTCGCCTTTAGTGCTAACTGCTATGCTTTGGTGAAGAATTAACCAATCCAAAACTTCTGGTCTCTTATATACTTCGAGAACTCCACAGCCATCTTTCTTATGACTCCTGTACCCACCTTTAATTTATTCAAAAGGAAAAAATGGAATTTATGCCTGAACTTGTCATAGAAATCTTTAGTTTCATAAGAGTAGAAGTGATCCTCATTACTCCTCTTACAATCTCTACAAATATCACCTGGAACCTCCATTTGCATTTTAAAAATGTGCATTTGTAGGATAACCTTATTCACTGTTAAATATTCCATTCTCAATTCATCTACACGAATCTTCACAATCTTGATTCTGATATAAACTGGTTTGAATTGCTGTTTCTTAAATACTTTGCTTATAAAATATAATTATAAACATACTTGCCATCTAAGGCCTGAAATTTATGACAGCAGTTACAAAATATCAAACGGAGCTATTAGATGACAAAAATCAATCACACGGAGAGAGATAAGACACGAGATTTGTCCTAGATAAACCCAATGTAAGTAAACTCTAGGAACCTGTGGTTGTGCCTCTTATTTCAACCAAAACCAGCAACAATTACAAGCTAATTGCTCCCATGGAGCCTCCAAGAACACTGTGGCACTATTATAGCACTTCTACAGCACTCTCAATCTGGCATTACTCCGAATATCACTAAAGACGACTTACTTCACTCCTACACTCAGTTGTCCTAGATAAATCCAATGTCAGTAAACTCTAGGAACCTGTGGTCATGCCTCTTATTTCAGCCCAAACCAGCAACAATTACAAACCAATTCCTCCCATGGAGCCTCCATGAACACTATGGCGCTATTATAGCACTTTACAGCGTTTTCTCAATCTGACCCTACTCCAAAATTCACTAAAGACGACTTACTTCACTCCTACACTCAGTTGTTCAAGCATTCTACAACTCTAGATGATTTTACACCATCCCAATGGGCATATTTATGCTTCTACACGATCACCCAAACAACACAGAAGGCACAGAATGAATCTTCACCTCAAGATTGAAAGTTAGAACACCATGGCTCCCATTGTGAGCAGTCTCATTTGTCCCATCCCAGAATTCAGCAGAGCAGAGCAGATTCATATGGATCCGAATATGCCTGCTTCACCCTGTTTGTACTTAATGCATACTGTACAGATTCAGCTGGAGCCAAATGTGCCTGTTATTCTTGTTCTTTGCTGTTGGAAGGGCTCCTGAGGATCCATACTAGCCCAAGGCCGGCCTTATATTCAATTCACTCTCAATATTATACTGCACAGTTTGTACATCTGCCATTATCAAGTAGAGTGTGGGTGAGAACATGCCTTCAAAAAATGATTGGTCACGCAAACCATGTAGGTCTCCGATACAACTAAAACAAACTGAATTACATCAAACGCGAAAGATCCAATTCGGATCATAACGCCTAGGTAGATAGGTTTTTCTGCTCCACTCAATCTTTGGCTAATGTTCAAAGCATTATCAGGTATAGTGTGAGTGAGAACATGCCTTGAAAACATAATTGGTCACGCAAACCATGAATAAATCTGATACAACTATAACAAACTGAATTACATCAAACGTGAATGATCCAATTTGGATCAAAAGGCCCTAGGTGGATAGGTTTTCTACTCCACTCAATCTTTGGCTAAAGTTCAAAGCCCTATGTTTTTTGAGGAGTTTTTCTTTGTCTCAAAGGCCCTTCCTCTGAAAGAACCACTCACGACAGCCACTTCTATATTAAAATACTGGTGAGAAATGTTCATATGGGCTTTCCAAATAGATCCCACGTATTGTGCCAGCCATCAAATTCCCAGTGCAATTGATCAAAAATGAGTTCCCGTGCTTGCCAAATTCTATAGACAATTTTTAAACCATCAATTCTAACTGCACTAGGTCCAACAAGTATATCACAATGGAAAAGGGCGCTCTAATTCCGACAATGTGTGAAGTTGTTATGAATCTGTCTCTGATCAGAGTTTTCCATGGAGTATTTGCATCCAAAATATAAACCATCCACTTTTTTAGCTAGTATTGCTGCTTGTGCTCTAGTGTCAGTTATACTAAGGCTTTCCTCTAGATGCAGGAGCATCCCAGGCGAATCAACAACCTTGCATCAACCAAAAGAAGCTACCTATTTAAGAATAAATCCAACTCCTAGTGTGTGCATGGATACCACAACATAACAATTCATGAGCTCTTCAAAATGGCACAAGGGTCCACTTGCACGAGAGGAGAAATGTAGCTCATAGTGCAAATGTTGGAAGTTGGATTTTGTAGTTTTTGTCGAGGCATGGAGTGCACGAGATCATCTTTGCGCTAAAGGTGGAAGTGGTGCACAACATGCATAAGGAAAGATTTGCAAAGAAGCACACAAGCGACCAAAGTACTTGCGCAGGATGAAAAATGGCTAAGGTGGTCAGCGCTTCACTTAAGGGGACGACACATAAGTTGGTGGCCAAAGGTTGCGTGCAAACTCTCTCAAAGCGAAAGAAAAATGGGTTAAAAATATCCCGAGTAATGAACCGCGTAGAGCATAAGGCATAACCGACACAAAGCACATGGCGAAGAGTTTGTGTTAAAGGAAGAATTGACCCGGAACTCCACAAACTTTGGAGTTAACTCTAGAAACCTTGGAGATGGACGCTTGAGGACACATGTTGACCTACATGTAATTGCATGGATCAAAATCGACGCAGAGCAATTTGAGAGGTGTATATAAGGGCGTGTTGGGCAAGCATTTGAGCACCCTGGAGAGATGTTGGAGTGATACCGCCAAATGGTCTAGAAGACGGTGGTGAATGTCTACGATTCAAGAGGTAGAGAGAGGAAGAAAGAGAGAGAAGTGGAAGTCGAGAGACTCCACCATTGTAGTAGGGAAAGAGCTTGTTGCAGCTTGAGTGAATGCGTAGCTTGTAGCTAATGCTTGATGTTAGGTAACCCATTTCGTTGCATTGATATAAGAGTTCTTTGTGTTGGATATATGTGTACGTGTGTTTTTACTTGTTGGGTTAGGGCTTTCCTTAACTAGAAACCTTGTCCCTATGACTACATCAACTAGTTAGAGCTTAGGTAACCACTCTAGGAAAGCGATGTGGGAAGAAGGTGACCTAAGTAGGATTGCGAGCATAGATCTTGCAACAATGGGGTTTGTGACCAAGTAAGTTAGAATGCCACTAAGAAGAGCAACGGGTAGAGTGAAATGTCCCTCTTCCTAAGGTGATCATGTCGAAGACCCTTAGCCCATTTTGTCTTCTCGACGGCTAAGGAATAAACTTAAGGGGGACTTAAGTTATGATACTTTATTATAAAGTGCAAAAAAATAAAAGAAAATATTATAAAGCACTTATAATAAAATATTATAAACTTAATCATAAGTTAAAAATAGAAAAAGGCAAAAAGGAAAAAGGCATTTAGCAAAAATGATTTATTCAAGGGAAAATGCGACTTGCCTAGGGAGAGAAAGTAAGTGGAAGAAAGTATTAAATGAAGGGAAAATTTTGATTGGATGTGGGAGTGGCCATTTGGGCCCTATTCTTCTATTTAAGCAAGTGAACTTGCTTGGAGAGATCACTTGTTTATTCTCTCATTCCAGATTTGTATGTTGAGCATTTTTGCTTGCATCTTCACTCTTGAGGACGAAAAACCCTCCAAGAGTTCTAGAGAAGGACGAAAACCCTTCCTCTATTTTGTGAGGATTCTCCACCTTGGGGTTTCCATAGTGCATAAAGAGTTAGCTGATTTTCCAGTGGTTTTCCAATAATTTTGAGGGCTGTATTTTGTAGATTTGGACAAGGGTTTGGAGAAGAGATTGTGTGGCTGCATTTATCCCTTGTTTCCAGATTTTTCCTAGGAAGTGCGACTTGCATGGTGGGTTGTTTGGAGGTGTTCTGAGCTTCCAAATTTCAGATCTGAGTTGTTTCATTTGCAGAATTTTTGTGAGCTAAATCAACTTTTGTGGAGGGGATTTTGGCTCCAAAATATTTTATTTCCAGTTGTGTCTGAAGGCAAGTTCTGCATAATTTTAATAAATTATTTCAGCCTCTTTTGGGTCCCAAAAATCTGATATTAATTTTGTGTTTGGCTTTATAAATTCATTGAATCAGTTTATGGTGCAAATATCATAATTTACCTTTTGATTTTTATGAATTTCATACTCAGCCCTAGTCGCCATTTATAGATAAAATTCAGATCTGCATTCTAAACATTTGATAAATTGTCTATAATTTGCATTTGGGTTTGGGATTTGCCTAAAATCCGTTTGGGGGGTCAAACCGTAGAAGGGGTTCCATTATAAGAGAAGAGCATAGTGACACTAAAGAAGATGAACAATGTGCAAATGGAGAGGAAAATGATGAAAATCAAGAAGTGGATGTTGGAGAGGCCGGACTCTTACGCGTTATGTCAAGATGGGACATGGTCCAAAGATGGACATACCATGCTTCTTGGGAGCATTGAATCTTGAAGAGTTTGTTGATTGGCTCACAAATATGGATAATTACTTTGAGTTTGAAGACATAAGTGATCCTCAGCGATTGAAGATTGTGCAAACCAAATTGAAGGGTCATATAGCGCTGTGGTGGAAGTAAGTCCATAATGAAAGAAGAAGAAGAGGAAAGGAGAATGAAGTTTAGTAGTAGGACAAAATGGTTGCCAAGATGAAGGGAAAGTCCTTGCATGGTGACTATTAGATGGATTTGTTCAAGAGATCACATAACCTAAGGCATAAAGAGTTAAGTGTCAAAGAATACATGGAGTTTTATAGAATCACCATCAGATCTAGTCATAGTGAAGTCAATCAAGACAAGGTCACTAGATATCTAAATGGGTTGAGGTTTGGTATCCAAGAAGAGCTAAGTATGGTGTGGATCCAAATAGTGGAGGGAGCTTACCAATTTGCGCTATGAGCCGAGGAGAAGTTATCACATAGGCAACAAAGTGCTATGCGAGGTAAGAGGTAGATATGTGTGTGTGGAGGAAGGAGCGGTGCTGAAGAAGACAACCAAGACAAGGGAGAATGCCGTGCACATGCTAGAGCAAGGATATGCGCAAAGAAATGGATTTTACTTGTCCAGAGGGCGTGGAAAATTTGATAGAGAAATGGAAAAAGGATTTATTTCTGGAATATGTTTTAGATGTGGACAACTTGGACATAGGGCGTCTGAAGTGTCCCTAGGAGCAAAGTGAAGGAAGTAGAAAGCCTAAATCTAGGAGAGTGAATAGACTCTCATGATGAAGAGAATGTAACTAAAACCAACAAAGGAGGATGTTGAACAGTGTAGAGGAAGAATCTCTTCCGAGAAAGTTTGTAAATCGGGAAGTAAGTGTTGTAAGGTGCTTGTGATAGTGGGCAACATAGACAACTTGGTTTCATGCGAGATGGTGGAAAAGTTGGGTTTGAAGATAATAACACATTCAAACTGATACATGGGTTCGTGGCTACAAAAAGGCCATTAGATCTTGTTGAATAAACAAAGCTTAGTAAATTTTTTGGATAGACGCATACAAGATGAAGTATTATGTGACATCATGTTGATGGATGTATGTTGTGTTCTTTAGGGAGACCATAACAAGTATGATAGAAAGGTTGTGCATGATGGGGCAATGAATACTTATCGCTTAGAGAAGGATGAAAGAAAGTTCACCTTGAGTGCTTTTAAGGATAAGGAAGAGGAAGTGAGAAATAATATTTGCACACGCGTGTTGATGGTGACAAGAAAATAATTCTGCAAAATGTGGAAAAGAAGGCATGCTTTACACGTTAATGGCTAAGTCCTTGCCAAACCAGAGCATAGGTGCACTTAAGGAGGAGCTTCCATGCAAAGTGCACGAGATTTTGAGTGCGTTTGACAAAATTGTTTTGAAGGATTTGCTAGTAAACTAGCCTCAACACATCTCCTTTGATGTGATGAGTGCTACACTGCGCATACCAATACTTTGATGAGGGATCAAACCACACACAATTCTCCAAATGCTACGAGGATGTGGAGGTTAGAAAAAGTAAACAAGATAGAGCCCTCGATTTGGCCCTCAACACTTGGCAATTGTTGTTTGGCTTGATTGTAATGCATAAATGTATGATCAAGGAAACAATAGAGATATATTTAGATTTAAGTAGCTTTGCAGTGGTGTGCTCTAAGGAGAGGTGCTTCATGATCAAGCTCAATGACCTTCTTAGAGTGTGCCTTTGATATGAGATCCCTAGATGCCCCTAATGAGTAAGGGTGCATATGTTTATATAGATGACTGATTCAAATGATTTCCTACTCAACCAACCCTAAGATGACCAAGGTAACTTACGCCTTTGAAAATATGGAGAAGTAGCTACGACTTAGTGGACTTAGGGTTTGGGATCGCGCATGAATGAAGTTTGTAAGTTTAGTCAGTAAGTAGATAAATGAGATATTGTCAGGATAAATGCCAAAGTGATATTGCTAAGTGCCATAGACCAAATTTTGGGTACTACTGACTATAGATGAGGGTGTCGTCCAAGTAGACAATGATGGAATTGGTGAATGGTTGAAGTATCTTGTTCATGAGGTGCATGAATGACGCTAGTGCATTGGTTAAGTCAAAGGGCATGACCAACTAGCTACGTGGCGGTACATCCCCTAGGGACAGTAGGTACCGGTTTGGTACGTCCTCGGTCACGGGGTTACGGTTGCGCAAACGGGGGATACGGGCGGGGTTTTTCCTGCGGGGCCGGGTACGTTTGTGGGCGTACTTGAGCATTCTTAGGCCTTGCGGGAAGAACCCCGCCCATACTCGGATGTACCCACTGGGTAAATATGCATTTTCTATTTTTTTGCTTGTTTTTGGTCAAAAAAAAGAGTCAAACCGACTTTTTAAACAATAAATTATTCTTTAAACCCTAATTTGTGCCCCCAAACTCTATAACAACTCATTTACCTCACATTTGCATACTTGCCTCTTATTTGCATACTTGACTCTCACCTTCAATTTTCCACTATTTTCAATTGCTTAGGGTTGATTTCAAGTGCCATATAGTTGAAGGAGCTTGCAATAAGTGCCAAGGAGTTCAAGGAGCTTGCATTGTTGGTGTTGGGTGTATTGAGGTAAGTATTTTGTGATTTTTTAAAAGTATTTTAGTTTGTATAATTGTATTTAATATTTTGTAGCTTTTTTTTTGTTTGTTTATTGTTATTGTTTTAAGCTTCATTTTTCTACATTTGATTTCATTTAAATTTAAATTTTAAAGTTTCAACATTCTCTCAAGACTAAATTTGTTTTCATTTTTTAAAAATGCATTGTGCAGTTAAAATGGCTGCGAGTTCTAGTTCTGTGGGTCAAGGTAGTAAAGGTCTCCCTTACAAATGTGATCCATCCTCCCCCTTTGGAGGCATGTCACACAACTAGAACAAATACCAAGTGGAGGGGGCTTTATTTGGGTTTGCTCACAATGTAATATGCAATTTAAGAGCTCCTACAGTCGGGTGAAAGCCCATTTGTGTGGGGCTATTGGCCACGGAATTAGAACATGTGGAGGGTTGGATGGAAAGGGGTTGCCACGTGCAAAGACCCTTGCATACATCAAAGAGCAGATGCAGCAACTGCATTAAAATCCAAGCATCCTATGGCAAAAAAAGGAAGATCACATAGCAAGCCACCTGTTTCTCCTTCTATTGAGGTTGTGGCCCCAGATCACCCATTTTTGTCTACACCTATTGCAACTGGAGGGGAAGAGGATTCACCTCTTTCTCACAAAAGAACAAAAGATGTAGGCCCATTGGAAAGGGCATTCCAAAATGAAAGTAGGGACATAGCTGACCAAGGTATTGGGCGCTTTATTTATGCATGTGGTGTCCCATTTAATGTTGTTAGATCACCATACTGGCAAGATATGGTGAGATGTATTAATGAAGCCCCTAGAGGGTACATTAGCCCAGGGTATGAAAAGGTGCACACCACCTTATTGTCAAAAGAAAGAAAAAAGTTGAAGACGCATTGCTGCCCATCAAGAATCAATGGCTCGAAACAAGGGTGTCCATCGTTTCTAACGGATGGAAAGATACAACAAATAGGCCATTGATCAATGTGGTTGCAATGTGTCCTAAAGGGGCAATGTTTCTCAAGGCTATTGATTGTGAGGGGCAAGTGAAGGATGCCCAATTCATTGCCGACATCCTCATAAAATCTATTAAGGCGGCGGGGCCTCAAAATGTTGTCCAAGTTGTAACGGACAATGCAAAAAATTGTAGAGCTGCAGGGTTGTTGGTTGAGGCAAGGTATGGACACATATTTTGGACACCTTGTGCGGTTCATTCCCTCAACTTAATGTTACAAAAATTGGGCACAAAAATTGCTTGGATCAAACAAGTATATGAGGAGGCAAGTGAGATTCAAATGTTCATCAACAACCACCACATGTCCCAAGCCATCTTTCGTAAATTCTCGACATTGCAGCTATTGAAGGTAACCTGTAACATTCTTTTTAAAAATAATTATTAGTTTTTAAAATTAATTTTTATAAATTCATTAAATTAATTTTATAAGTTTGTAATTTGTAGAATTTTGAATGTTTTAAATTTACTTGTCTTAATTTTATTTCTTTTGATTTCTTGTTAGGTTGTTGAGACTCGATTTGCCTCGCACACGCTTGTCTTGAGATGGCTTGTGAAGGTGCGAGAGGCATTGAGTGGCATGGTTATCAGTGACCTTTAGAGTTTATGGAGGCAAACAAATAGTGAGAGGGCTAGAAATGTGAAAGCTGTTGATCTTGGATGAAGCATCATGTGATCGTGTGGATTACTTGCTTAGTTTTACCGAGTCCATCGTGAGTATGTTGAGATTTGTTGATATGGATCATCCATGCATGGGTGAGATTTATGATGGAATTGACTCAATGATTGAGTCAATTAAGACCATCATAAATGCCAAAGAGCAAGATCCTACAGAGACCTTCAAGGAAGTGCAGTCACATCTCATTGAAAGGTGGAACAAAATGACTACTCCATTGCATCTTCTTGCTTTTGCCTTGACTCCAAAATACTATAGCGCAAAGATCCTTTCTTTGCCTAGGAGGGTCCCACCATATAGGGATGTTGAAGTTAGTGAGGGGTATAAGGCGACATTTGCTAGAATCTTCCCAGATCCAGAAGTAGAAGACATGGTTAGAGGTGAGTTTGTGAATTTCATATCCTCCAGGGATCACTCCATTAGCGCTCTTCGTGACAAATACAAGATGGATGCTTATTCGTGGTGGTACCTCCATGGACAAGCATACACCTACCTCATGCCACTTGTAATAAATTTTTTATCACAAGTAAGATTTTAATTTTTTTAATTTCTTAACTCTTTCTTTTTTACTTTTATAAATTTAAAATTTTAATTTTGCATTGACTTTGTGCCTTTTTAATAGGTTGCGAGTTCTTGTTCAATGAAAGGAATTGGGGTACATACTCATTTATCCACTCGGTTAAGCTGCAATGACAAGTTAGGAGCAAAAAGGTGGAGGATTTGGTCTTTGTGCATTCTAACTGTGCCTTCTATCACATAAGAAGGATGAGTACAGGTAAGGGCCAACAAAGTGTTGGGATATAGACCCAGAGATTGCAAACTTGGATGCTTCCATTGCCCAACTTTCATTGCTAGATCCGGACCTAGATAGTACTTTGCGTGAGCTGTAAAGTGGGGCTAGTGGAGAAACATTGTTGATGGTTTTGGTTGTACTCCTGATGCTTGTGGTTCTAATGAACCACATGATGGTAGTGATGCTCTCATTGAAGACATTGGAGAAGATGTAGAGCCATTAGACTATTACTAATTAGAATGTTGATGGAGGTCAATCTCGGTGAAGTACTATGCACTTCAGAGCTAGTTCAAGAGGTTGTGAATGGGTGTTAATGGATATTGATTCTTTAACGCTATCTTGTTGAGCGCACGATAGTCAATGCACAAGCACCATTTGCCATTTGTCTTTGGCGCAAGGACTATCTAGATGCCGCATGGGGAAGAGCTAGACGTGATCTTGCCTTGATCAAGAAGCTCTTGGATCTGGCGTCGGACTTCATCATTCTCCCAAATGTGTATGCGGCACAGTGGATTGTTTGAAAAAGGGGATCCAAGAACCGAATAGATTGATGTCTTATCCTTATCGCGCAATGTGTTGGGAGGCCTTTTGGTTCTTTGAAGATGCCCCCGTATTACTGTAATAACTTGTTGAGGTGATTTTGCTGCAACAATGATTGCGCAACTTGGCGTGTCTCCAATGCTCTCTTTCTTGGTTGTGCAGGTGCTTCTAGATGGATCATGAGTAGCACAAACTTTTACTTCTGCGAGATGAGCTTGAGGCATTGTTTTGCTAAGCCCAAAGTGAGGTTGGTCTTAGGTGATGACTCTTGAAGGTTAAAGAATTGATCTTTGACACGGATCGTCCATCATTGCGGCCTAGCTTGATATGTAGCATCATGGTCATACGCATATGCTCTTTCAAGCTAGATGTCACAAACCTCTAGTGGCGTGACATCACAAGTGACTGGTCTGCATAGGCTTGTTTGCATGCGTGAAAGCATATATTGTTGTCGGACCTGAATATACTTCCCTTCCTAGAGTCATCCAAGAGAGTAATTCCATCTTGTGCAATATATTTCAGCTGTAAGACCAAGATGTTGGATTTCATCTTGTGCATTAATGTTTTTGGCTCTTCACTGTCGTTTTTGCCATGAAGGGGCTGTCCCTTGACCCAACATTGGTTTTGAAAGAGGCGTTCTCATTCCTCCAAAGTGCTCATTGCAGAGGTAGTAGCGCTCAGCCAGGGAGCATTTGGATAAGTGCCATCTACTTGCACTTGCACAGGTCTGATGTAGGTTGTAGGTCAAGGATTTTTGTGTGTGGCATTTAGAATCGTAGTGTGAGCTTGTGCGGTGTGTGTGGAACCACTTGTCACCTGGTTTATTCTTGCCTTTGTGTGAAGCTGAAGGCGTTGGAGCCTTTAAGTGTTGTGTGGCTTTCTTAGGCCGCTCTTCCTTGTGCGACATGTTTTCCTTCTGCATAGTAATGTTACTATTGTCAAGCAAGTGATAATTTTCCAGATAAAACATGAACAATGATCTTTTTTTAATGTTTTCTTGGCTAAGATATCACAAGTTTTGGAGAAAGGGTTATGCTGACATGCTCACCCTCACTATATATGAGGTTTTGGTTCCAGATTGAAATATAAAATTAAAGTAAAAAAATATGTTTCAGTGGGCCTAGCACAGACATTTATCAGCATCTCTTAAGCCTTGCGACTAAGAGCTTTACTGTTTTTTTTTGGGCAGTTGCAGAAAGTGAATCGAAGCTTTGGACTTCAAGAGTTGGGGCAGAAATTAACAAATCTTCAAATGACAGGCTTCTTCAAGTAGTTTTGTATTCGCCACAGGTATACGTCATTGTTTTTCTTACTGAACAGCCACACCACGAGCTTTCTATACGAAATATATGGATAATATAAAAAAAGGCATAAAATGATGTTTCTTTTGATCTAAGATTCCTTTTTGTGGGTTATATAAGGGGAGCTCTATGTATAAATATAAATAATGTGTTGAGTATGAGGGTCTTCTTGTAGACGGCAGAACAATGAATTACTGAGATTACTCTACTTATTGGTATTGGATGGATTGGCCGCCCATTTCTTCTTTTTATGTAAATAGTAGTGATCAATATTGCTAGTTTTCTTCATTCCATTTAAAATTCCATAGTTCATGTGTGAAAGAGCTTGACTCGTAGAATCTCTCCCTACACCTTAAGTAGGAGATAATCACCAACCGCTTCTAGTAAACTATGTCCTCTAAATCCACTGCAAGAAGGATGATATTTGATGTGGATTGCTTGAGTATGAAGTTTGATTTCCGAACACTAGAATGCAGTTCATGAGTATTTGCAGCACTTATGATAATCTTACCCATGTAAAATGTCACATACCTCTTCTAGCGTGACATTACAAGGGACTTCATCTTGAAAAGGCTTGATTTTTTACATTGGTGACATTGATGAGTAATACGCATCTCAGAACTTGACTTGAACAATTCTATGGTGTATGGTTATGGGCAAGGCATCTGTGTTAAGTTCAATCTTTGAACTGTTTCAAGTGAAAGCAGGTTCTTATAATGCCCATTGTAAACACTGAAGTGTATCGGTTGTCCATTGTTCCACATTTGAAATGGAACAATTTTTTTGTTTCATTTGGATCTGAATTGGAAGCTGATGCTGTGGTTGCTACCATAACACAAGACTCAGATTCCATGATCTGTCTGCCTTTTCTAGTGCCATTGTGGTAGAACTTTGATGCTTCTAATTGTGAAAGCAAGCCTTTCCAAGCTCGACATTACGTGGTAGAGTGACCAATGAAATTGTGTACACTGCATCATTTCCTAGTCTTAGATTGCTTCTTTTGGGAGGTCCTTTTCCTTTTGCTTGGAATTTGGCTTTGCTCCAGACTTGGAGTTCTTATTTGTGAGTTGGCATAAGATTTAGAATCATCACTCTTGACTTATGCTTTTCTTTTGCTTCGAATTCACATGCATACTTCTAGGCTTCTCCAAAGGAAGGGATAAGGGGGAGTCCATATCAATCTGGGTTTGTGGTCTCAAGCCTAACCTATTCTCTATGATTAGATTTTGCTCAGTTTCTTGGACATTCAACTTGGAAGTCAAGGTAAGGAAAGATATTCTCAAACAGATCAGTCACGACCTTGACAAAGTTGGGAGAACTTGATATATTCGTCACCATAGTTTCCAAAAGGGTAATATGTTTCTTTCAAGGATTAAACAAAATCATTCTAGGTGTCTATAGGGGTAAGATTATCCTCGTGGTTGGCACAATAGTTATTTTACCATTTTTCACAGAAAAGGAAACTCTCAGAAGTGCAATGATAATCTTTTCAAAATCAGAAAATTAATTGATGACATAGTAGAAGCATATGAGATTAAGCCAGCTATCTTGAGCATCAATGTCTATCTTGGCTTTTGAGTTGATAGAGACAACGGGTCTGAAGGGGTTTGAATGTGTTGCAGGAGTTGAGTGAAGTGATCAATTATCCCAGATTTTTCCTGTGTGTAGTGTTGCTCTGTCAAATCTTTGTCGCTACAAAACATTCTCTACCATCATCTGGAACCATTTTGGGTTCGGTATCTCTGGGGTTGTGGAAAATGATCAGGAAGGTAAGATGAAGGGTAGACCAAACTCACTGTAGTTAGACCTCATGTGAATGGGAATGCAAAGTAGAAAAAATCATGAGAAACTTCGCTTAGATGCCACTGATTTTGGGCCAAGGGATGATCTGGAGGACAACACACTAAACAGATTCAATGTGTTATGAATGCTATAGTGCAAGAATAACAACATGCAAGCGTTGAATGAAAGAGAATACAAAAACAATAGAACACCATGCTAGAACTGTAATATAAGATTGTTTTATGCTAGTTCTGTGCAATGACCCAAGAGATCAGATGTATCAGTGAAACTCTATCATTATTCCTCCTAGTTGATGTTCATTCCGAGAATAGATAGAATACATTAATTTACAACTGAAGGAGATGAAGGGACGACTTGGCAGTTACAAGAAACACAACTGATAGCCTTATGCCTGTTAACATTCTCCATTTTGTCGATTTTTGTAGATGCCATTGAACAAGTGTGCTGAACAAGATTAACATTGTGAGTTGTGCGGCATAGGATACGATGTTTCAAAACTTTGCAGTTTGACCATGTGTGTTTTGGATGAAGCCAAAGCCAGTGGTAAAGGCAGGATGTGGTGCGGAGTACTGGTGTTATACTGCGAGGTGATCAAAGTCCCAGATCCTCCTAGATCTTTTGTATCAAAATATTTAGTTTTTTCAACAAAAATTTAATTCATTGGTCAATCGCAGTGAGATACAGTTACAAACAATACAAGTATTAGTTTCATCAGTGGTTCATGTACAAATAAAAGTTCCATAGTTCAAGTTGGATGGTTTGCTAACTCGAGATTTGAGTTCCATAGTTCTAAATTTGAGATTGACCTAGATAGTTTTGGTTTTGATTTAGATACTATATTATAGTTGACTCTAGGATATCGATCTACTTAAAGTTAAGATTCAACCTGAGTTTCGTACAATACCATTTTCAATTGTTCTAATAGATCGAATGTGACATTGTCATCATTAGCAATATTTATCAAGTAGTAGCAGATCTTGATATATGCTCTTTTTTTGGAGCTCGTTTTAAGAGGAGGTAATTGGAGGAATGAAACAAGGTCTTAACACATCTAGGTGTAATTCATATTGCACACCATGCACACATGCAACTTGAGTAGGCTTGATGGTGAAGGCATGTGTACTCCATATAGGAAGCACATGTTCGAATCCGTACATGGTCAGTGTTGTACATCTTGTTGAAAAATATATGAGGTAAATGAAGAAACAAGTTACGTGTGGGCTTCCACAAGGGGGTCCCATACATCAAATTGGTGTCTCGCTTGACCGTGAACTAAAAAACTACCTTTACCTTATACCTATTACATTAATATTAAACATACATTAATCATGACCTTACAAGTTACTTGTTGTGGATGCAACCAACAAACCTACCACTTTTCCCTATTTATTGAGATATCATATGAACTGAAATGAAAATTAATATAAAACGTTATTTTCTGATGCCATCCTCGTATACCTGACATTTTATGTTATGTTAGTCTTTTGCTTATTTTTGAACTCTGCATATCATATTCTATAATCTTGGGCCTCCAATAACCCTACAAATTTGCTATGCAAATTTAATGCCCCTTATAGGTGTCACGTGGTTATTTGCCAAGATTGTTGTGTCTATGCGGATCATAGTTATAGGGGATTGGTATGGGTATGGTGAGATGTGGACGGGTTTGCCAATTTTCATAGAAATAGGAGATGGGTACTAGGAGACGTGTGTGTGTAAAATGTAGTGAAAAAATAGTATACAACCTAATATAGCCGAAGAAAAACATTAATAAATTATTTAAGTAATGAAATTAGATGTCGACAAGAGTAACTATATTGATATTTAATATTTATCTTTGGTATCTCATCGTATCTAGGGTCAAGAGTGTAAAACATATTTAAAAAACACTGAAATGCAAGTCTCCAAGATGCGTGTCTAGTGGTAGGTCACGAGTCTTTGTGCAACACTGATGCTGATCCATGTGAGGAAATTTCTAGAAGTAAAAAGGATATTTTATAGAGCTTTATAAGTCATTTCCACATGTATTCAGTCTTATGCTTATTGTGGGGAAAAGCCCTTCATCCAATGTTCTAATAAATGAAAAAATATGTTTTGATGCTTGGAAGACAGTGTTAGAGAACATTGCCATATTTCCTTGGTCTTTTACTTGCTTGAAGAATGGTGGCAGAAAAAATGTGAGACCCTTCAGAAATCGACTTCTTTAGAAACAAGGTTTAGGGTCCACCAAAGTCTATCAGTCAAAACAAGGCTAAGTAAGTACGGCTTATCTGACTTTTAATCTGAATGTTGTGGACAAGACAAGTCAATTGTGTGTATCTTATGAAAATATCCATTTGCCAGGACCTTTTGGGCAGGAATGCAGGAAAAATTTAGTTACTTATTTATCAATTGTCCTTTGACAAGATCCTATTTCAGGAAACATCTAGAATATACAGACAATTGTAAAAGGTTACCGTTGCAACATATGATAAGGTTGTCTGATATAAAATTCCTTTGGAAGACAAACTCCAGAGTGACTTTTGTAAAGATAATTCCCACCCATCTTAGCGGAGTTGAATACTTGTAGTTGAATTTGGCTATGCATGTTAAAGAGAGAATTGATGGTTTCTGGGAGGATATTGATTCCTTGTCCCTTGTAGCATTGGCTCTGATGCTGGCTCTACTTGATTTTACAGAAAGTGGCCTTTTGTGTAACTCTGATGTTCAGCGGATGTAACTCACTTTTTGATGTAATATAAGACTAATTTCTATCAATGAAAGAAACACTGGTTCACCATTATAATTCACAATTTGGTCATTATCATGGTCATTTGAGTATTTTGGATTCCTTCAATGTGATTTAAGAAACAAAATGATATGCTCCTCTACAATACAACTAAAAATACTCCATATTTTCAACTTTTTCATTACAGGATTTGGAGTAGACAACAGGTTTCAATTGTTTCTTGTGGAACCATGTTTGTTATCTTCAGAAAACTACATCTTTTTCACTTCTTGGAACAAATAATTACACCAGCCTAACAACTAGGATATAAGGAAAAGGAAAATCTCTTCCTAAGAAAGCTATAAAAGCTTACATTTTCACATGTGCCCCATGAGGCAAGGACTCAACCTCTTTATTGAAACACTAGAATTTGTCTCACCAGCAGTGTCAACTCTCCCCAATAACCCTCAACTCCCCAAAACTGATAGGGGAAATATCCTCATGAAATGTTGCCTTACACAGTTACACCTGAGTTTCCACATGGATCCAATAATAGTCAATCAAATTGTATGCCATAACCATTTACATTTGTCTGTAATTATCCAGTTGTCCCCAAGGAGAGGACCCTTCCAAGACCGGGAAAAAATAGTTGAATTTATCCTAAAGTGAAGCCCAAAAGCTTTTGGCAGAACAACTTTTCCAAAAACATGCTGAACCTTTAATACCAACTTTTTGAAGTCTTATCTTGACCGCTAATCCTTGGTGCAAACCAAAAACTTTATGCTTGAAAAAGATTTGGCTTTCCAAATGGATTGGCACTGCCACCTCCTTTTGCCAATAAATTTCAGGGTCCCTTACCCCCTTCTTTGGTTCAACCGCGAAGCAAGATCAACCTTGCACCTGACTAATTTATAAAAATACTTTTGTCTTATAATTGTAGAAGGCCTTCCTAGCATTCCATTTTCAATATCTCCAAATAGGTCCTTACTCTTAGAGTTTAATTCATAAAAATAACTTTTAGGGATCAATCCACAAAAGTCTTGATACGTCAGTTTGTCTAATCTTCTAAACATTTGAGTTGAAGTCTTGCTAGTTGCTCCACTTTGTTCATGGTTACACGTCTCCACAATGGAAAAGTTATAGACATTGGAAAGCTCTAGTATAGGGACGGCAACCATGTCCCTGTACCCATACCCACATCTTCTGATAACTATATTTATATATAATATAGCCATACCCTTACTCATTTACTACCATACCTTTGATTTGAATGGTATCCCCATCCCCTTTCCTATACCCGTACTCCCATGTCTCCAGTTGACTATGGGACTCTGAAATGCCCTTCTCATGAATCTTTTACCAGAAAGCCTTAGCAAGAGATCAAACTGCCCACTTGGAGACTGAAATTTTCAACCATGAGAGCCACAAGATCTCACGCATCTTGTGGCTCCTCGTATTGCCATTGGCGAAAGTCTGGCAGTGGCACCATTTTCCAAGCAGCTCACACTTGCTTAGGCGATGCTGATCCTGAAAGCATGAAAGCCATTGCAATATCAATATTGTCACAAAGTTTAAAGCTCCCTTGATACCTTGAACATGCTGGGCAGCTTGGATATGATGTTAGAGTAAGATTTGCCATGGCAGGTCTCCTGCTATGTTCTTACTACCAACTATAAGAAAGAACAGTTCCTTGAGCCCTTATGTCAGCTATACCCAACCGCTTTTGATTTCTTAATTAGTTGTATCCAAGCCACAAATGAAATCCTTTTCACCCTGCCACATTTGGTCCAAAGAAAGCTTCTAAGAACCTTAAACTGCATTTTATAAGCCATGTTAGAGGGAAACGCACATGGAGAATAGTAGGTGTCCTGCTGAAAAATTCTGTCAACAATTGTAACCTTTTGAGCAAGGGGAGCTTGCGGCTTTTCCAAACTTGAATTGTATTTTCAAACTTAGTGATTATCCACTTCCATTCATCAACAATAGAAATCTGAATGCTACATTGACAAGGGATGCCCAAGTATTAGACGATTTCTCCTGGCTTTAAGAGCTTTAATTTTTATTCAGCTAGTTTGGGGGTTCTTCTTGACCACTAAACACCTCTATTTTTTCCTCACTCATCTCTGCTCCAACAGCCTCTGCAAGATTGTCTAAGCACAATAAGGGCTGAATAATCAACACAATTAACAATAACTGGTCATCCTTTGTAAAGATATACCTTTAATTGTCTCTTGCACTCTAGCTGCCTCCAATAAATGACCAAGAACATCTTCTGCAATGACATGTAGGAAGTGGGCTAGAGGACGACCTTGCTGAATAGATCCCTTAAGAAGAATAGGCTTTGAAATAATGCCATTCACATTAATTCTTGTAGTTCTTGTGGAAAAGGTACTCCACCAATGTGTGGAAGAAGGAAATAAACCTAACCAATTCAACATATTCAAAATCAATGTCATTCAATTCCATCACATGCTTCATCAAAATCAATTTTCAAAAAGAGGGGCCCTTGGCCTAACACATGAACCTATTCAAGGCCTTCCATGGAGTTATCAGATTGTAAAGGATGAATCTATCTTCAATGAAACTGGTTTTCTCCTTAAATCAATCTGGAGATATCATTTTAGCTTGGTTGTTAGATATAATGTTACTGTTTGCTTTGGTATCGTTATTATGCTGAATGATGCATACACAAAAGGATTTAAATCACAGTAGCAAAAAGCCTCCATATCGAAAGCACCACGTTTTCTTTCGTTTTCTTTTTGGTCACACGTATTAAAGCTTGTTTCCTGGAGAGAATGAGTCAAAGCTGGCTCAATTTCCCTCTATAACCTTAGTTGCCCTAATCGAGGATTCTATATGAAGTTTTACATGTTTTGGGATACCTGTGTGGAACTAGTTCTACATGTCATTTTTCCCTGAATTTTTCTTGCTTGAACATATTCATTTTCTTTTGAACCTGTTGAACTTTGTTTTTATGAACTATCTGTTATGATTTAGATCATATCAAGCTAATGGATATAATTCATTACAATGATTTATATCAGATGGTTTCTGTATGATTTCCTGCTGAATTACGTGTGCTTTTTCTGGATCGAAATCAGAAATACAACGACTTATTACAGCCAACATTAATGGAGGCTTCTATCCCATATAAACAAATCCAACGCCATCATATAATTTGCTTGCATTAATTATGCATGAAGCTGATACACTCCACCTCAAATGAGACTGAGAGGTCTGGAGCACTCCGGTAGTAATATGCAGAGCAATTCCTTGATATTAGCATTTAAATCCAATTATGCCAAAAACATATACATTATATTCAAACTTTTTTATTAGAATGGGTTCTGCATCCAGGTCTTTCTATTGTTATTGTTTTGAAAGATAACACACTCTAATTCTTATAGGTGCTTTTTCATGACATTTTTGTAGTACGATAATGTATTTACGAGCTAATGTATTTGCATTAACTATACTGAATTAATATCATTTTGGAACAACTTGATTACAAAGATTCACTTAGTTCTGCTAGTAGGAATCAAACCAGGAGTAATGCTTGTCTTAATGGTTTGACTTTATGGTTTTAAAATTTGATGAGTAGGATTTTAATATGGGTCAATTCTTGTGCTATTTTATAGTTATGCCAAATATTCAACGAACTATGAAATTTTTCTAAACCTTGAAACCCTAGACTTGAACTTAATGGACGTCACTAGATGTAATGACGTGTGGAAGAGGTGCTTATCCATTGGAGAGTTGGAACTGAAATAAATGATTGCATGGTTGGCTATAAGGAAGCTATGTTGTGTTTATTTGTTAAGAATGTTTTTTACTACAATTTGCTTGTGCTGGACCCAGTCCTTTCATAAGATTGGAGAAGCTGAATCTCCATTCAAACTGATTTTGAAATTTTTTGTGATGTTAGGTTTGTGCTTAACTTTAGAAGAAAACTTACTCTATGTGGATCTGCGAACAGCTAGTTTTAACATGTATTTTCCATAGACAAATATGTCTACTGTCTTTTGTTGTGAATGTTTCCCAGAAAAATATTGTTCTTATTTGCTTGGAGGGTCAAGTTTTCATTGTGAGAGGAAAGTCATTTGGAGGTTCTGATGTTAACCTTGACAGATTCCTGGAAATACAGGGTGTATTGCCAGAACATGCGCAGCCTCAGCAGTTGGACTGCATCTTGTTGAGGTGATTTCATGCTTAGAGGCTACTATATTTTCTTTGATTGCATGTTCTTCATATTCAAGGTGATTATAGATGAAACCTTTCCTGGTGTTTTATGCAAAGCTACTAAACTGTAGGTAAAACAATTGTTTTGTTCCATCATAAAATGGGTAGAGTTGTGATGTTTCTTCTTGCTCGTTTTGATGATCAGCCACTAGGCTTCCAGATTGATGACACAAAACTGAAGCGTGCTGGTTTGGACTATTGGCCGTATCCTTTCAGGCAATAATGTGGATGTCTTTAAATCTATAATCATGGAAACATAGCATATTTATCACCTGACTTTATTCTTGTAATATCTGGTTTACTGTGCAGTTTCTTGTCTTAGGGTTCAGCTCTACATAGACTAGAATGACAGATGATGTTCATTGTTAGGTTCTCTCTTAATTTTAAGGCTGGTTTACGCTTCACAAGATCATGCTTTAGAATGGTTTAACTTAATTTCATTTTTGTATCCACTCTCTTATGTTTGTAATTGTTTTGCCAACTTAAGCTTCTATATGTTACCATTTATGATTCTGTTAGTTTATAAGCAAAGGAAAGGAAATGAAAAAAAAAAGGTCCTTTTAAAGTCCATGATGTTGTGTGACCTGGTTTGGGTCTACAGGTGTCTTGTAGCATATGGGGCTACTTCAGACTCCCTGTATGTAGGGAGGCCCCCAACTGTGCTTAAAACACGAGGCGTACATACCCTACCCCCTGCAGGATTTTAACTTCTGACCTCTCTTTCAAGAGCAGAAGTTTTTCATCGTTAGGCCATCTCAGGCATATTTGATAGTTTGGGTTCGCTTTTAGTGTGCTTGGGTGCATGATAGTTTAATCTTATAATATTGTTGTTTGGGAAAATGGTTCACCTCCACTGACTGTGTTCCTACTTTGTTCTAGTGTGAATGGAACAGTCCTGAAAGGCCAAGTACAAATCATGAGGTCATCATCCATGTATTCAAAATTTGAAGTAATGGAAGTCATTATTATTGCTAAAACAGTAACAAAAAAATATGTCAAGGGTTCTCAAACTGCTCGCTTTTGCTAACCGGATTGACTAGAGGAATTCTCTCAGAAAAGTCAATCCACTGAGAAAAAGCCAGGTGACTTGGGAAAGAAATCCTTAAAAAGCTATTTTAAGGGGAAAAACCCATTAATTTTTCATTCATTTTGAAAATCATTCATCTTGGAATTTGTACCTGGAAAAAGTTTTTCTGGATAGCCCGAGGGCTGCTATTAGTAAATACCATTGTGAAGGATAGTAATTGAAGATCTAAATATCATTAAGGTAGTTGATACGATTTTTGTTAACTTATCTATCTGCTTTTGGCCTCATCATTCTTAGATTTTAAGGAAAGACAATAACTAAGTTTTCCTCTGAATTTTTATTATCTTTTTAACGTTTTATGATGTTGTGACGAAGGGAAGATGCTTGTATCGATAACTGCCATAATTCTGTCTATTTTAAATCTGGAGTATTTTCTCATTGCAGGGAACCTCTGTTTAACAAGCTGGAAGTTAACCGTAGTTGAAGCTGGGTCTCTATGTAACGATCTGGAAGTTCACCTCAGTGAAGCTGGGGCTCTCTATTTAAAAATTATAGAAATTCACCACAGTGAAGCTGGGTTTTCCATCCAAAATCCCAGTTCAACTTGTGGGGACTTTCTATTTCAAATCCAGAAGTTTATCATAGTGAAGTTAGCAATCTTTCTATGCGAAACTGGAAGTTTGCCGTTAGGCTAGGAATTTCTATTTCAAACCAGAAGTTTTTGTAGTCTGTTGCTACAAGAAGAAAATGGTTTAGTGAACTTGGAATGATTTGTTCCCATAATCATGCATTTGTGTCCAAGAAAGTTCTAAGGAAAGAACACTCAAAATTAAAGAAGTTTAATGCTCTTAGATAGGATTAAGCATCATGAAGATGGGGAAGGAAGAAAAAGTCCAAGCATAACTGTCATTGTTGTGACGAATCAGGGCATCACACAATGAATTGTTGGAAGAAGCGAAGTGATATGAAAAACAAGCAAGGCATGCCTTCAAGTACATTTAACTAGAAGGGTAATGCCCTTCTTACCACATTGATAACAAATGTTTCTTCTAATAATGGGTGGATTGTTGATTTTGGCTGAACTCAATATTTCCCAAATAATTAAGATTACTCAAATTAATTGAACATAAGGGTAACTGATTCTTTTTGGCTTCCCAATGATACCACTCGTGAAATGATAACACTCCCTTTTATGCAGAAGCATCCAATGGGTATGGGCAATCTTGCATCAACCAAAAACATAAGTAGTAATAAGCAGTGTATGTAGACCATGATGTTCACAATGACTGCGGTACTTTAGAACCTCCTCAGAGGTCCTTGGTATCTCCCAAATCATCAAAACATCATTGTGGTCTGAGTGGAGCTGTAGGAGTGACTCATGTCCATGACTGGACTGATATTGTAACATTGCATATTTGTAGTCTGTAATAAAACTGGAAATATGTTGTAGGTGTGTATTTTGTAATTTCCTCTTTGAAATCAATAAAGAATAAGTCTGTTGTTTTCCATTTTGCACATGGACCGTGTGTGTGCCATTGTTGAGTGCTAAATTCCCATGCAGCATGGTCTAAAGCTGTCCTTCATTGAACCTTCTAATTGTGACTGCATCATGTGGTATCAAAGCAAGGTTTTCCTTGCTGGATTGTGTTTTGTGAGGCTCTAGTGAGTATGTTGCAGATATTAGAGAGTTCTGCAATTGCAGAGAGTTGTGAGAGGAAGAAATGGCACATAGAGGAGTACCTCTTTGGAAGATGAGGTAGAGCACCTAGAGTTGCAGACTTGGTAGAGATGTTGAGAGGAATTCAAGAAAGGTTGGATGTCATGGAGATCACACAGGGTAGAGGAGTTGTAAAAGATGCGAGAGAAGATGAAAGTGAAACACTCAAAGTTCAGTTTCAAGAGCTGGTTGAAAGTATGATAAAGGGAAAAACTAAAAGAGGAAAAGAAGAAAATTTGTTGCCATCCTTTTAAACCACCATTTCGTCCCCCTCCTGGCAGAGAGAATGTCGTTCATCCTGTTCTCACATAAATCTGATCCTTAGGGATCCACAATATACAAATCTAATTCAAGATTTCGAAAATGGATGACTGGGAGGCATATGAGAACAATAATGAGGTGTATATCAAATCCAATTCCAAATCTAATCCCATATCTGCCCTGGCAATCTCTCCACTATCGATCCAACCTCCTATCATAATGCTATTTCATACGCTGCTTAGAATTCAAAACAAAGTGTGTCTGCAATTATTCCAATTTATATAATCTCTTTAGCCCTTCAAATCCACCTACCTCCATTAATCTCTTTTCTGCTTCCAAGATGGGGAAACTTTCTAGGATCTCTGCTGCCTATATAAATTGGTGCAGGACCAAATAGCAGATTTCACAAAGAAAATCCAGCTCTCAGCCCTGAAAGTTTAAACCAGACAAAGATTACAGAAGGTACAAACCTACTCCATCTTCCTTCCAGCAGCCCGCTGTAAATCCCTCTGTCACCATGCATAATTCCCCTCAGCATCCTATTAAAGCAGCTGATGATGTTGATGCTATGAGCATGAGTGAGCAAATACATCCATCTAGGCCCCAACACTCGGCCACTTCTCAGAAGACCAATGAATGGGAGAAGGATCTTATAAAGTTCACGGAAACCAAGCCTCCACCTGCCTTCTCAACTTTTAGACCATATAATGCATGTATGTATTGTTCCGAGGCCTATTCTAGAGCTCAGAGGATGCATTTAAATCCTCATGTCACTTTGCCACTACCTTCTCTCAACCCTTCCTTCAGGAAACTCGGTATTTAATTGTGCTGCTGCTTTTTGACTCCCATAGCAACCCCTTTTACCCACACCCCTTATAATGACCTTCCCAGTTTGCTCCATGGAGGCTCCATACTGAAACCAACTTCTTCTTGCCATATTTTCCTCAGCCCCAACCTACCCCCTTCCATCCTCCTTACCTCCCAAGCCCACTGTTTACCATCATGCCCAACTTCTTGATGCAACACCTAAAATTTCAGATAATATTCAAAATCTTGGCCACACTATAGAAAAGAAAGGCATTCATCATCTCGATCTGGAGGAAATTCTTTCCACAACGGGGCAGCTCCCGATATGGCAACAAGATAGGATAGATACCATTCAGAACTGTGTTGAATCCCTCACCAACATTGTCATCAAGAAAGACAAAATGTTGGATGCTGTCAATGCTGTTATGCTGACCAAACGGACTAAGCGATGATTGGATTCTCGTATGCAGGATCCTGTTACTTATCGCCCTCCTTTGATGCGTCAAAATACTCGCCAATATCAGCTTAAAGATATAGGAACCAATGCTGCTGCTTGTTTCACACTTCATGCCTCCTCTACGCAAGCCTGGGCTTATTGTCCTATACCCGAGGATAGTTTCCCTTACACCATGCCTTGGGATCATTAGTCTCATTGAGTTCTATCTTTTTAATTCTTGCTGTTATATGGTCCACGTTATTGTTTTGTCCAAGCTGGGTTCTTTTCTTTCTCGTAGCTAGTTCTGGTCCTTAAACATCTCTCCATGATGCTTTTTTGTTGCAACCTTCTCCGATGTTATATATTGCCTTTTTAAAAAAGTACTACATATGTAGAGCCTAAAGTCTTAGGTATAGAATCAAACGGGACATGTACCAAAATGAGTTGAATGTACCCTCTAAATGCATTGTATAGATCGCTTTGACAATGATCAAGTCTTCATGCTAGTTTGTTCTTGTACAAGTTGAACCTCTTTAGATGCTGAAATTAGCCTATATATCATCATTAATAACATATCAATTTCCCTATAAATACAAGAAAAAGATTCTAATTAAAGCCATTCCTCTTTCAAACTAACTCTTTGGGTTCTAAGACTAATATTAGTGTCGTTTTTGCTCTTTTAGGTTTAAATGGTCGTCATCATAACAACTCAATGTTCTTTAAGAGTGGATCAATCCTCGGGTTGACAAACATCATGCAATATTTAGTCCTCTATGTATCAAAATGTACTTATTACACAAGAAATTTAGTGGGTGACATGAATAGCTTTCTAAAACAATACTTATAGTCTCTTTTGCTCATTAAGCGATTGTAATATCCTTGTGGGATATTAATTAATTATTATTAATCTACTTGCAAAAGAAGCAAACTTAGAAGAGAAACCCTTCTAGGTTCACCTCAACTAACTCAGTGTCGGCTTCAATACAACCCAAATGGGGTTGGAGTGAGCCAAGGTAAGGGTTTAGATGGGCTATCTAGTTGGAATTTGCACTCCTTTAACCAATAAACTTGCAGAAGTAGAAAAATAAATTTAATATGCTGGAAATAGCTGAAAATGACTGCAAACTTTAAAAATTAATATCTCCCACAATATTAACTCTTTTTGCATGAAACCAAAATCAAAATTTTTAATCAACCAAAACCCACTCAAAACAACCCCGAATCTGCAGTTCAAGTCGCTAGGGTTAGGGCAAAATATGTAAACTTATTCCAGCACTTTCCTTCACTCTTCAACCCAATAAATGCAGTTTTCAGATCTGCAATTAATTAATTTATAACAACTCATAAATATTAGAAAACCCCTTTCAATGATTGCCAAAATCCTCTACACAAGTCGATTTAGCAAAGGTAATTACCAGCCACATTAATAAGCATAAAAATGGTCAAATCATGGCCATATTGATTAAATACACAAGCTGGAAATGATCAGATTTGAACTTGCTTCAAATACCACCAACTTGCACCACAAACATCACCCACACAAGTCGACTTTGATGCACAATAATCAACTATAAAAATCAGATTGAAACCCTCACACAAATCCCTCAAAAACCTTCATCAACAAGCTCATGCACTCTCCCAAAAATGGCGACTTACATATATAGAAGAAAAGATGCAAATAACTTATCAATTCAAGCTCAAAGGGCATACACACTTCACTCAAAGGTGGTGTTGAAGAACACCTTTTGTTTTAGATCATTAGTGGGCATACATCCCTTCTTCAAGCATGAAGATAAGTTTCATAAACCATCAACATGCGAAAAAGAGTACCCACATCTTCTTTTATATCTTTGCCTTGCACATCCTCCAAAGTTCTCTCTCCATCTTTGGCGCCAAAAGCTAGGAGGGAATATCATTTTAAAAAGTGCCTGGAGATCACACTCAAAGCAAATATTAAATGCATAGGGAATTTAAATCAAATGGGGCCCATATGGATCGACCCATGCCTAGAAGAAATCGATTTATTTTAAATACCAAACATTAAATCATTCCCAGAAAAATGTGACTTGCTTAGTCACTTAATTCACCTTTAAAATAAGAAATTATTATCCCAAGGTGAAATCGAATTTCTCTTTTATTTTTGATTTGCACAAAAATATATTTTATTTTAAATTTACATGTGCAAATCGATTTTCTCTTCTTTTAATTTTTAATTAAAAAGGGGACATTACACTGATTTTTATTTTTTTAACTGACATTTTTCCTAACTCTATTCTTATTTGTGAAACGTAGTTTAAGTGTCCATCCCCATCATGCCACCAAGTCCTCCAATTTACTGAAGTATTCATGAGCCCATCCATTGTTTCTTTCCTTAATGTGTCCTTTGTAATCCCATTAGAACCCAAACCTAGGAGTCGATAGAAGAAAGTCAAATGGGCACTTATCATTGCCTTTGTGTGGTAAATGCATTTCATTTTTGGACAAAACTTTGTATTGTAACATAAATATTTAATAATTTGAGGGAATGTTACGCTTCTGATAACATTGTGAGAGCTACAAAAATTTAATGTTAGTTGCTTGCATTTTATTTTTGACTGAAAAGTGTAGCTCTATTAATAGTACATAAAAAGTACAGTGCTAGTAGTTGCTTGCATTTTTGCTGCAATGGAAGGCACTTTATCTCCATATGTTGGTTTCCAGTTTCTACCTCAGATACGTACCCTTAATAACCAATTGCAGATATGTTGTTGTTAAGGTTCATAGTTCATGGGGTGAATTCATTGAATATTTTAAGCAACAGGCATGCTCACTTTCCTTTTAAATTCATTTATTTTCCCTTCTAATCACTTAGTACATAAAGCATACACTACATCTCTGTTTTGCACATTTTATTTTTCTTTCTAATCGCTTAGTACATAAAGCATACTCATATAGTGATAATGCAAAAGTGATTGATTTGGCACATAACCAAATACAGGAAGGTGAGAAACGACTGTTGGCTTTTACTAAGAAAGGCACAAGCTTACATACGGTATCCAGTATATCCAACTCTTAAAGCAAAGATTTAGTTTGTTCAATTTAATAGTTAAATATTTTGATTTAGTATTTCTTCCTTGATTCGTCTAAAAATAAAGTGACCCCATATATCTTGAATGCAATTATAAGTTTAGCTTCAGATTTTGTAAAGTTCCATACCTAGTTTGAATTATGCATGTTGTGCTATATGGTGGTTGTAATAAATTGATTTGAACAGCATTAAAGCTTGATCTGATGGTATATTCCATTTTTTCTATCTGTAATTGAACTATATTAAGGGGGAATTAATTGCCATAAGAATTCAAAATATCAGGGACAGCTAATAGAATCAGCATTTAGAGAGGATAATGAATTCAGTCTCATACGAAAGACAATTTACTTGCAAAAGAAGATCTATCGGACAAAAGTCTGGGAAAATCTTGATAGCAGTGGAAGATAACAACACAAGACAGTATTAAAGAGAAGCGATGTCAATAGCATTTGTCAATCAAAAATAGATAGAAGGAAATATTAGATAACTTTGAGGACATGCAAAGGAAAATAAAAAGCACAAGATACTTAAGGAGCTCCTAAAAAAGTGACCAAAACATATCAGAAGCACAGGGAAGTACCTTTAAGACCAATAACAAAGGAGTTAAAAGAAACTGTTTTCTCTTTGGAGAAAATAAGAAAGAAAGAAAGAAATTACATTAATGTCCATGAGTGAGGAAGATAAAGTGCTGGGACCTAGTAGATTCCTAGCTCAATGCTACCAGGAAAAATGGGAACACAATCACATAAGATTTATTAGCAGGGGTGGAAGAATCCCACAAAGTGAGAAAGATCCTCTGTCAAATTTTAGGGAAAACATTTATATGTTCGACGGAAATCACTTTTAGAGGGATGAGGAAGCTTGTGAGTGTGAAGAGGGGACACCTAGAAGTACCCCCTAACTAAGAGGAATGGTATTTGAATAGGAAAACAACATGGGGATGGGGATGAGACAGTGGGGATGGGAATTAGATAGTGGGACCTGGAGGATGGGAATGGGGTACCGAGGAGTGGCGATGTGTCCCCATGGAACATAGACAAATTTAGTACAATGCCTAAAAATCATAGTCAGATTTCTTGGCTCATACATGTGCATATCCATTTGCAACACAATATCTAAAATAATCGAAGATCATAGGAAATAGAATCCAGCCACTTAAAACAATCACATATCTAGTGCTAACATAATTTGTCAAATGAAGGAAAATGTTTGACAATATAATAATAGTCCAAGAAATGCTTCATTCTCTAAACATGCAAGGGCATCTAGGCTGATCATCAAGCTTGATATATCCAAATTCTTTGATTGAAGCAATTGCAAATTAATATTGGGAAGGATGGAGTCCTAAGGCAGGGATATCCACTCTCCTGCACCTATCCAAAATAAGGGCTGAACTCCTGAAGGGTTGAGCAAAGTGTTTCAAATAGCAAAAGAAGAAATAAAAGCATTGGATTGGCAATGATTTTAATTGGCAAGATGTTTGTTAGTCTAAATCTTGACTACGGTGTCGGCGCAATAGGTAAAGATCTTAAAACATATTCTAGACGTTAACCATATAGTTTCAGGACAATATAAAGATAAGGAAAAACCTCTATTCTTTTTCCGAACCATTACAATGAGGAGAAATCTGAAACATTGAAAGATTTTGAAAATCTTAGGATCCGAGGAGGAAGAACACTGACTAACACAATACTTATGATTCCCATTAATTTTGAGGCAATAGTAAATACCAAATAACAAGTTGGAAAGGATATGGACCACGATGCATGGCAAGTAATTGGATTACCTAATGATTATCACTAGACAATAGAGATTATATTGTTCTCACAAATGAGTAGCACCCTAGGATTTGCCTATTACATATCCCTACTTTTTCTAACATGGGATGATCTCACAAGTGTGGGACTTGTAAAGTGAGATCAACCTCCAGAGAAGGCTGGTTCCTCTACCTAATCCTAATGCTAAACTACTCCTAAGGAAGGAAATGCAACTATTTAATCCTATTCTAACAATCCAAGGGACCAGGGTGAGAAGGAAATGCATAAAATGAAATCCTACACTAAGGGGAGGTGATAGCACCAAGAAAAGGGTGAAGACACTCTAATGAGGGAAAAGGGAGAAGGAAAATGGAGAAGGGAGAGGTCAAATATGAGTGACACAGATCCAAAACAACATTTTACCTTCTATTCTCCATGAGACACAAACAAATGAATCTGCAAAGGAGAAATACATGCACAAAATACAACAAGAATGGAGAGACAAGGAAATGCAACAAAATATAAGTCATGGTTGAGAAACACCACAAAACCAAGATTTTATTACTTTCAAAGTATGCACAGACCATTACATGTGAAGAAGAAGGCACAATAACACATTGCCAAGCTCAAATGAAGGTCTACAACTCACAGACCGCTCAAGGAAAATTTTGACATAGTTCCCTTTACATTTTAGAATATCCCGCCTCAATTGAGAGATGTTTTACATTATATATCAGAATGGGAAAAAGAGAGGAGGGAGAAGAGAGGGAACTTGGAATTCTTCCTTCAACCACCAACAAGATGCATTGAATGCTTGAAAATAGGCATGGGCACCCTGCCAAGGCCATTCCCCATGGTACTTGCTTGTAGGAGAAGGAATGGACATCATACCTCATAAAAACTTGGTGGTCGAGCAATTAAATCATGCCTTTGTTGGGTTTGCGACCATGAAAAACACCCTTGGAAACCCGACTCAAAGGGAATCGGGTTTCGGGATCGGAATGCAAATGGCAAAATACATGCACTTGATCGGTGATGTTCCAATGTAGAAGAATCTCGAAAACCCAAAACACTAGAGACTGTTAGAAGTTTGACTTTGATTTGCACCTGTTGACCTCCGAAATACAAAGGGTGGAACTCGGGACTTGCAAGCAATCTTTGACTCGAAATGGTCTTTGGCGAAGTTGACCCATGCAATGCACGTTGGAAAACCTGAAATGCTTATGTCGGAAGTCGACCACCTTCTTGCAATTCGTTGGGTTTCGGGTTTAGGGGTTCAAGTTGCAATTTTCATGCAAATTGCAAATCGGAACCTGAAACCCGAAATGCACTATTTTCTTTGTATTTCGGGAATTGGGGTTTGACTTGCAATTTGCATGCAAATTGTAAATCGGAACCCGAAACAGGAACGCACTAGGGACAGTCGGAGTTTTGGGGATCAAGTTTCACATTACAATTTGAAACCCGAAACCCGAAATACACTAAATCCTTTGTATTTTGGGTTTCGGGGTTTGAGGAGCAATTTGCATGTAAATTGCATTTTGATCCCAAACCCGAAATCCAAATACAAGGGAAATTTGACACTTAGGCATTTTTGAGGTTTTTAAAAATGATTTTGGGGGCGGAAAACAAGGAGCATGGAACATGGAGATGCACGAAGAGCCCGAAAACCCGACATCTTCGGAAATTGAATTCCTCGGTTCCCAAATCAATTGTGAATTCACCCAAGCTCAAAAATAAAGTTGCGGGTTGCTAAAATAGCCCCGGGATTATTTTAGACAGTATATATAATATAACATAAGGGACTTCGCAGACTTTTAAAAAGCTCTTGCCTTGAAACTAGCATGTGAATCTACCAACATCCAAAACAAGAATGGAACATATATAGTAGATAAGAATACTTATGACTAGCAGAGTCGGGAATATTCCCAGTAGATATGGTACACAATGGATCATTAACCTGGAGATACATAAAAGTAGGGCTACAACATTTAAAATCCCATCTCTTTTGGGATATATGAAACAAAAGAAATGCAAAATATCGATAGATAATTGAGATGGATACGAGAGGCTATCTCGAAAATACAATATACAATTCATGTCGAGTATGAAATGGAAGCCAAAGGACAAATAATAGTAAGAGACTACTTGACACTCACTAAGATAAGGCATATCAGAACAAATTAAATCTTGAGCTATTTAAAGACATCCAAGACATGGCCATTTCATCATGCGGTTGATAAAGGAGATAAGAAAAAGAATGCATTTTTAGAAAGAAGAGATTTTCTCGAGATAGGAACCATGCGATAATGTAAAATACCCGGTTCAATCAGCATATTGATCACTCATTGGATGTCACAACGGAATGCACATATCCAGACAAATATGGAGGAAGTTATGAGATAACAAGGGCTTACTAAAATGTGAAGGTCTTAATGTGACTTTTATTGCCCAATAAGATACTAGCAACAAAGGAGTTGTGCAAAAAGGGCTCAAAAATATATCCATTTGTGATCTTTTCAAGCAAAGGCAGAATAAAAACTACCACAATCAACCATTCCATGCCCCTATGGTCACCAAACATGGGGGAATGCATGAATTAACACGACTTAAGGGGAATCCACATTAATCAGCAAGAAGACATCATTAAGACTTGGCCAAAGGTCAATTGCCAATTGGTTTTCATGCAATTAGCTGCACAATCGCTCCTTTCTTTGTGTGTTGGAACACATGATTAGAATAAAATCACAGAATCCTCAACAACAAAGCTTAGACACGAGATAAGACAACAATATTCAATTCAAGTTAAAGCATCGTATCGGTTCCATAAAGAATTACACCCTTTGTTGTTGATGATTTGTTTAATCATGCATTTCACAAAAAAAGTGCTTCTTGGTCCATTCATATTTTCCAAAAAGACTATGTACACCCCTCTTACTCATCCTTGCTATAACGTTAAAAATGACAAAGCTAGTAGCAGGATTCCAAGAAGATCGAGCTTAGGAAGGATCATGTGGGACTCAAAGGAAAACATTGTTAAAGATTATGGGATCAACATGCGAGATTCAACAAAGAATTTAGTTGTAGTTTTCACTTTATTAAGGGGTCTATCACTTTTCTTAGATCACGGTCCCATGGACGGGGGCTACCTAAATTTTCTCATTGGCGCTGCAGCAGAAAGTTTAGAAACCTTTTCAATGCAGATGATCCCATAAATAATATAATTTTTCTTAAGAACACGGTTGGGAAAATTTAGGGAGAAAAAAGGAATGCAAAGTCAAGGAGCTAACCAAAATGTAGAGTGTACATGTCAGTGGTGTCATATGAGCAGAAAAACCTAAACAGAGGGGAAAACTTCTAGCCCCACCCCACAAACAATCTCTCGAAAATAAAAGGGGAAAAATTTGGGCTCTATTTTGTACGGAAAGATCATTTTTTTCTGTAGCGAGTTAAAAAGAACTTGTGGTACTGTGGCTGCATATTCTTTGCGGTGGAAAATCCTCCATGGGATTGCACCCTTAGATACCTAGGGATTCCCCTCTCGGTGATAGAGGGGCATTGAAAAATAAATTAGGAAAATCAATGGAAATGGCAAAGTAAATTTACGAAACAGAAAATGTCAAAAAGTCATCATTGAAAATAGACTTTTTAATGTTTCTTATAAATCAAGAAATTAGATTCCTTGAAAAACCTAAAGTGGGGATTAAGTTTAGTTATATGAAGAGACAGAGATTGTCAATCCTCGCATCAAAACCCTGCTCTCCTTCGATTTTTGAAGGATTTGTATATTTCGATTGCCATTATGCAGAGGAATACTCGATATGCACCAAACTAGGTCTAAATGCCAAGGAGCAAGATAGGTTTCGAGACTATTTCCACCGGTCCTCATTTTCAAAACATATTCCTAGAAACCACTTTATTCTATCCACTTTTTTTTCAAACGCCCCGCAAAACACACACACAAAAGACATGGGAAAGGTCGGCTAATTTTTTTTTTTTTTTTTTGAAGTCTAAACGACACCACAAGAGATCACAATGGGCCACAACTACTCATGATAGGTTGGGCAAAACATTGACCACACAGAGGCAACAAGGAATCATACCACACCCATCACGAACAATTCACTATTCTCTTCGACAAGGCACAACGTAATAGTCAACCCAAGATACGATTATAATTAAGGACATCCCACGGTGTAAAATCTTAAGGTTATGTATTTACTAAAAACGTCTTTCAAACTTGACTTTACGATCTAGAAGATTCATGTTTTGATTCGTACAATTCTCCTTACAAAGGTGAACTTCTTTCTTTTATACTAAAGACTAATTAGCTTAAGATCAAGTTTTGAAAGAGGATCATCTATAATATGTCAATAACTTGCTTAATTCGTTTGATTAAAAAAACATTTTCCATTTCTCACAAGGTTACTTATTCATACTTAATCTTGTTTCCTAAATCCATTGCACAAGGTGAATGAGTGTAAATCTTGTGAGCTGAAGGATCAAATGTTTAGGATCAAACGTTTAACAAAAATTAAGAAGATTACAAAGAACTTGGAAGAAGTTAGGGAAGAAGATCGAATTGGATTCATCTTTAAGATCTCATTAGTTATTAACCAGGATTTGATTGGGCTAGGAATTTATCCAGAATGATTAAAGGTTTCACTTAGGCTTCATTGACGAGTTTGACATAAATATACACATTATGTTTTCAACGGGTGAGATAGATTGAATGGTTTCTAATCAGTTTCCTCCTACTTATTATGACCTTATTATCTTCCAAAATCTAATCATTGATTTCACCTTAAGATCGTTTAAGAACTCACCATAAAAAGGATAATGTTCATTAGTTTAGCTAGGGGTAGCAAGGTATATAATTTTTCTTTACAAAAGATAGTTTCCTCTTTGATCACTTAAGGACTCAAATGTTATCAAGTAGATCACATCTACATTAATTTATTCATATATATATATATATATATATATTTTATAACTTTTATAAGGATTATCCAACCATTTTATTATGCTTAGAATTGCATTATTACTATGTCCTAGAAGGGTTTACAACACAACATTTTATCTCAAGAGCAAAGTTTACCATTACTCTTTTGTGAAAACTATACATGGTTACATCAATTCTTTCCAACACGACACACAACCCAAAGGACAAAACAATTCTATGGAACTATGACTAGGGAACAAGAGAGTAACAACATTAATCAAGCAACACTATACTATTCTTAGAATTCCTATAATACATTAAAATCACTCATAACAATATGGTAATCAAATTTTATATTTTTCCACAATAGTAAAACAAGCCAAGGTTTCAATAGTTAAGACAACATTACTCCACAATACATTATACTAAGGCATTGACCCTCTTCTAAAATTTCCATGGGACCCTTTTCTAGAGTTTTACAACATAAAAGCATTCATACAAAAGAACTTCATAACCAAGATTGATGCAATATTCTACAAGTCTTTCCCTCATCTACTCGCATAAGCCATCTGCACAAATTATTAACCTGAGTCAGTTCGAGAATTGAGCAAGATAAGACTACACATAGCAACAATAAGCTATTATCTAACAATATCAAGAAAGGAAACATTCTATTCCAAGAATTGGATCGAAGCTCTAAATACTAACAACTCCTTAAGTTATAATAAAAATTTCCACCATGCCAATCTAAGAAGAAAGTCTTATACTTCAGTTATGAACATTGTCTCAAAAGCAACGAAATTTTAACCACCAAACAAGTAAAACCATAGGCCTAGAGAGTTAGAAATAAAATGTTGAGTGCAAAAGAGAGTTCATTATACAAGTTAGCATTCTAAACATCCATCCAAGTTTTGTAACACTATGGGATTACATACCTCCTCAATAAGTCTATAGTTTCAGTTTAAATAAAGTGGATCACCCTTTCCATCACAAGTTCTTTTAACGTACCCCTCGTTACCAAATTCAAACCACTCTAAAAAAATTGCATTTACATGAATCACCATATGCCATTATCTTAACAACAACTTCAGTCATAATTCAACAATGTATCTATAAAATATAAATACCTCCAAATGTCCCTAATAATCTTAACATTTTCTAACATGATTCAACAAGATATCAATATATATATATATATCATCCAAATGTCAATAACAATATTAACGATTTCCCACAAAAATCAGTGAGCTAAACAAATATATATACCACCGAATGTCATCCATATTAGAAATTAAGCCTTGGTAGTTCTAAAAATAAAAGAGTACTATCCATAAATGCACATAAGAACTTCAAACCTTGGTGACTACAATTTTAGCTGCGGTTCAAGCTTCATGAGGGACGGTCAAAGTGCCCTTAAGGAAAACCTTAAACATCTTGGACCTATACCGATGATGATCAACGGTAATTGGGTAGATGTCAAGTACCATAATCAATCCTATAGTCATATCCATGGTGCAAAAACTACTAGTAATTTGGGCACCTTAGCCACGATACCCCCTTCATACTTAAATCTAACCATAGACTGAAGTCAACCACACATAAAGTTTTGTAAACTTGTGGGATGGATTGAATATCGAAGGGACCACTTACTTAGTCCAAGAAAAGAGGACATGGAGGTCCAATAGACCTCAACAACCTCACCACTCAGGGTTGGGTACATCAAAGAAACAATTGACATTACGCAATTTGTTGCCATAACCCAAAAGGGTGATTAAGTGTCCATAAAACTATGGTCCTCCCAACCCGGATCGGGTACAATCTAGTGGTTGTCCGCTAAAGTAAGGTTGTCATAACCCGTGTGAACTGTGCTCAACATACCCAAAACGTAAAGTAAAACTACACTTGGTCTTGATTCCACTAATCTAGATTATTTAAGGAATAATAGAGAGAGGGGGGGTTCATAAACCTAGATGATAAAAACAACTCACACACCCAAAAGAGGCATTCTTTGATAGAGTAACTACTTGAGTAACCAGATCTAGAAGTCACAGAAATAGGAACAACTTGATTTTCCATGAAGAAAATCAAATCTAATGATAATAAGTTTGTATGAAAAGCAAGAGGTTTAAAGTTACAATAGGCTTGCTTTCATAACAAAAAAACACTAGTTATAAACAACATGACAAACTTGATACTCAATCCCAGAAATGTAGCTAATAATGGTAGAAGGTCGATCATTCAAGCATGAATACACAACAGCCTAGAGAAGAGGGATACATCTATGCTGTCCACTTTAACACTGACAACTATTATTGCTAAAACAAGCAGATTTCAAGAGGAACGGAGAGTTTCCCAGCAAGGTGTACAAACCCACAACAAAAAGCAGAGAGACAAACCAATTTTAGGGAAGAGAGGTTCTATTTCATGATATTTTTAAATTTTAGCAATTGTAGCAATGATAGGTTTATCTTGCCTGATTTTCCAACTTTTACAAGTCGCCCAAACACCTCATAGGCCTGCAGAGCACACCCCATGTTGAATCTTTGTCCCCATACATGTTGGGCGCCAAAAACTCCACTCCTCCTACGTTGGCAGGTAGGAGCTCCAAGATCCACGAGCTACACATCATTCGAAGAAATATGGTCTCAAAGACTGGTAAGATTGCATAAAATACACAAAAACGGGTTTATAGGAAGGCCCAAGAACTCCAAAAGAAAGTGCATTGATCGAAGGAAGGCCAGACTCCACAACCTTGCAAACATACTCCCAGCCTGCGTCAAAATGGGTGGTTAAAAAGGGAAAGGACATCCATCGAAGCACAATGGAAATCAAATTTTTGTCAGATGTAGAAGCATGTGCCTTCAAAAGCCATGTATGCAAAGTGTGGAAGCATCCACGAGGCATGTAAATAGTTGACAAAATGCCTCAAAGAGATGTGGTCTCATGGAAAAGCCACGATTGCAGGATATGCCTAGGAGGACCAACAACAAAAACCAGCATATGCGTAGCTAGTCCCAAACCTTGGTGTAAAGAAACCACCACTTAGAAACCAGGCAGACATAAAAAGAACAACCAATAGGTGTCCAACCTTCTCAGCTCCCATTGCCAACACACACGCATCCAAAGCCAAAATAACAGTTTTAAAACAGGGTAAGGACACCCACCCATGCAAGGAGAAGAGACTGCGTCAATGTTTGCAACGATTTGAGATGCCCTGGGAGAAATGCAAACAACATGCACAAAAAGAGTATTTTCAACGGCCTCTTCCCTTCAACCCTCGTCTGCAGATCTCTCCATCTCACGCGGCTAGACCAAAAGGCAAGAGCAAGACAACAAGGAGACAAGACAGATAAAAGAACCAGCTAAGCAAAACCAACGACCAAGGGAGGAAGGTATACGGTGAGGGGAAAAATTAATTGCATTAAACAAAACTGGTAGGAGCTCAACCACTCCCACCCGCCAACAAGGATAAGCTTCTCCCCACGCCAAAACAAGGAATGGCAGATTGGTGGGTAGATATCTCTACAAAAATTTACCAATAAATTGCCATTAATTTCAAAGTATGCGTGGAGCCAAGGGGGAAAAACTGGTGGAGGAAGTTTCGAAAGCAACCACTGGACAACGATCAACCATGGTGCCACAACAGGTATCTCTTTTTTGCGCGAATCGAGGCTCGGTCTACGAGAGCGACCAACAAAACAATAAAATAGCTTAACGATAATTAATGATGATATTGATAACTATCAACAATAAAATAATGAAATAATCGCCGATCAAGCAATTAAATTAAAATAATAATATTATTATTAACCATATTATTAACATATTAATAATACCAAGCAAAATCAAGCTCGACAAATAATAATAATAGCCAAAGATCGACAATTCATAATAATAATTATTATATGGATATTCCTTTTAACCGGACACGCCCTAACAACACCAAATTGTCATTCAAGCCACCTATAGAATTCGAGAACACAATTTGCCCTTAATAGGATAATCGTAAAGGACGCTACGGAGGCCCACAACTAGAGGCATCGACCACGACACGAGAAGGCAAGACAGAGAGGAAGGATGCTAATCCTTCTCTACGACAAGGTCGAAGTCAACTAATGGTCAATGGGAGCACACACAACCATTCCACGCTTAGCAACAGGGTCACCGAAGCAAGAATTGGGGTAAACGCGTCGAACGGGGCATTGCATCTTTCTTTGAGAGATAAAATATCTAGATACTCTGGTGAAGCAGCTCCGAGAAAATGTACAGTCAGGCTGCAAAGTCCATTTGTTACTTTGGGATAAAATAGATACTTAACAAAGTTCCTCACCAAAATGGAAGATTTTAAATCCCTATTTTAGCTCAATTTGGTCAAGGGTTTTCCCGAAATTGAGTGTCGACAAACAAATCCCCCTAACCCTATGCTTAGCTCTCTAGACAAAAGCCCAATGCCCCAACCAACACCAAGATAAAGCCCAATGCCGAGTTTTCCAAGCAACTAGCACCTTTCATTCACCTGTTGTCCAGCATATTTTCATGGAAATGGTCCAGTATAGATAATAGAGCAAGGGATCGGCATGACATTGGTTGAATCCTCAGTTGCTACCTAGCTGCAAAGTGTACAAACCATGGGAGCTAGGGCCAATGCAAATTTCACAAGTTTTTGTAAAAATCCTTTCTATGATTGTTCAATTTTTTTATATAAAAGATTTTCAGATGCTTTCTTCAATTGTTTGTTCATGTTAGTCCATGCCTTCAAGGTCCTACCATAGTTTACAAATTACAACTCAATGTGTCTACTGGTCGCATTAACAGGGCTTTTAAGTCTGTTTTTGCATGCCATCAATGTCGCCATGAGTTTCTCAACTCTACAAGTCGCTGGTAGCAGATAAAGCAGGTAAACGGTTGACCAGTCGTGTTATTATCTTGTCCAAGTTTGCTTCTACCTGCCAGAGACACCATCTATATGGTCTCAGCCATACCATGCACTTCAGAAGGAAATGATGTGTCTTTTATTGCGATAAATGAAAAATGGGCAAGAAATGTCAATGCTTAATGAATACTGGAATATTTTGAAGTGTCTTGATTGTATTAGCTGATTTTCACAAGAATATTGGATGTATCCATAGCCTTTTGAAAATTGTCAGACCCTAAGTTAGTGTGTTTTTTTTCTTTTGGCATAAGACAAGGCCAACAAGTCTGCCACAGTGGATGAAAATAGTTTATTGATGTAAATAGGTTATCATCTAAGTCTGTACATTCTTTAGATCAATTTCAGGTCTGGGATCTTGTATCTGTTTTGCAATTGTTCCAGAACTGATAGACAACGCATACTTTGTAGTTTTACCTTGTGGCCAAATTGTTTGAAAGTTTAATGAAATTGAAGCTTTTCTGTGTGTTTTACACTGGGTGTTCCCTATAATTATTTACCCTAATAATGTGATCATTTTTCTAGTTTACATCAGTGCAGTTTCTCTGCTGTCCTACTAGCTTGGTTTGTTTAGGATTTCCCGGTTTCGTGATTTTTGAAAGGTTCTGTTTTATACAGTTTGGCTCGATATACATAGTTCCATGCATTTGTCTTCTTTTTCCCACGTGTCTGCATTTTGCACGTCTCCCGAATTTCTCCTGTTGAATCTGATGGCTAGAAGTTTTGGCTTTAAGTTGTCAAATCAGTGCTTTGAAATTGTTATATATATATATAAATATATACAGGAAAGAAACTCTCTGGCCCCATCATAATCTTTTGTCATCTATAGGCGTAATGCCTCAATATTGCAGTTATAGAGAAAAACTTGCTATCACACAATAACCTCTCTGTTTCAGTCTTTACATATTTGCATGAGAGTTTTGGAGGTTTGTATTAATTGTAAGCATTGTAGCTGAGTGGATATTTATTGTTTTATTAATTTAGCCTATCTGATTCTAATGTTATGATCATCACTTAGTCCATTGAAATCTCCTCGTTTCTCCTATCTTATTTATTATCTTTCTTACAGCTGTTCTTTGTGAGTACTTCAAGTCTTCAACAATCAAAATCAGTCACTAAGTCCTGTTGTCTGATAATATAAATTAAAATCTCTGAAAGTTCTATAAGAGCACATATAACTGCATAAGCGTGCTTTCCAAGTTTAAGGTACAAATGTTTTTGGTTGTGTGGATCTCTTCAGGATATAGGCTACAAACCTGGGGATTGGCTTGTTTTTGGTTCAGAACCGTCGGGCCTGTCTGCGGAGGCTTTGGATGACTGTACAAATGAAATCTATGGTGGTGGAACTGTTCGGATTCCAATCTTGGAGACTTATGTTCGATGCCTGAATCTTTCAGTTAGTGTGGGAATTGCTATTTATGAGGCTTCAAGACAACTTAACTATGAACAATTTGGTAATGCTTCCAGCACGTTTGTTGAAAGTGAAGTCAAAGGAAAAGTTTTGACTTCCAATGAATTGTAGACATACACAGTTAAGGCGGATGAATTTTATGAAGAATATATCTCAGGCTGTTCAATTCTTTGAATAACCATAACCAATAAAGTAAAAGTATTTTTGGTATTTTATTGCCTTTACTTTTCTTAATAAAGCAGCGAGGGAGTTAAATATTATTGGTCTTTGGTTTTGTTTTATGCACATGCATACTCCATTTTCTCAAGTGTTTACAACACAATATCAAGAAGAAGAATGAATTCCATATCATCCCATTTCCTCTATAGGATTTTATTTATGTAGGATCTGCAGTAGGGGTAATACAGATACTAGATTTAGTTTAGAGCAAGGTAGGCCTTCAGATTCAAACGAATGTCAGAAATAATTTAATGACATTCTCTGTATGTTATGAAACGGAGATAATATTGACTTCTTACATTACAAAGATGCAGATTTTGTCACAACAGTTATTCCATGCTTGCTTGTAATTGTATAAGATGCCCCCATGATTGCCACTTGTCTGGTAATACTGATGGACATGTTGAACATAATTGCTGTTATTTTCCATGGACCAGCTAGGACTCGATCTAGTACCTTCCCATGACTATGCTCAGCATGCTGGGGTGCTCTACCAATTGAGCTACAGGACCTTTGTGTTTCAAGGAATGGCTTGTTTTCTTCCAACACCTCCCCCTCATGGCATGCTTCTGGGCTTGGGGTCCTATATTGGCTTTAATACCATGTTATTTTAAATGGACCAACTAGGAATTGGACCTAGGACCTTGCTATGACTATGCTCAGCATGCTGGGGTGGTTCACCTCTTAGTTAACGGTGGTTTAGGATGTGGCTTTGAATTCTTCTAACAATCGCATCTTTTCTGTGGTTTTCTTTTTGAAATTTTAATTTCTGTACTTTTGTTTGCATTAGCTTATAGATGCCTTATGAACAAACACCCTTTACCATACTTCATTATGTGGGCATTAATATTTTTTTTCCTTTTAAAACTGAATTGTCTTCTCCGTTCATGTGATGTAAGGGTGTCATGCTTTATTGTGTAACATTGTAAAGTCTTTGTATTACATTTTATTTCTTCCCGATAAGCACCTTTGATTTGGTTCTATGGAGATGCTATTAAAAAATTGTCATTAAAATAAGGTATGTTGATAATGATATAAGGTATTAGAACGAATATTACATTGATATGCATCTCATTATAAAGTCTTTGTCATGCTTTATTGTGTAACATTGTAAAGTCTTTGTATTACATTTTATTTCTTCCCGATAAGCACCTTTGATTTGGTTCTATGGAGATGCTATTAAAAATTTGTCATAAAAAACAAGGTATGTTGATAATGATATAAGGTATTAGAACGAATATTACATTGATATGCATCTCCTTATAAAGGATGAGAAATAAGTTATCTAATAATCACACAAACACCCAATAATTAAGTAAGACTATTAAGTTACAAAAGTGACTTTATTTAATACAACATTAAAGTAAGCCTTATATTCTACGAGCTATATGTGGGGAATATCTCCATGCCTTTTTAAACCTAGATACAAAGTCGTTACTTTCTAGAAATGGGAAGCAATTAGTGTGCCAGTCTATCTTCATTGCACCTTTTGGATGGATTGAATCTGAAAAAGGAATATCATATGCATATGATGCTTTGGAAGTTTGACTGTAAAAAATGTCATTGATTCACCTATGAGCACATCATTACGAGATTTTGCTTCCCAGTTGCAAAGACAAGCATTTCATCCACAAGGCTATTATGGCACTCATGAATGAATTTGTGATTGTGCACAACAGGATGACATCGTGTATGCACTAGAAAAGTCTCTTTGAGCAAGTCTCTCTAACCTGATGAAAGTTGTATATATTGTGCATTGTGCACTATTAAATAATTGTATACTATTTCATGAAATATTCTAGCTTTTAGATAAGATCTTTGAAAAGCTTTACATGGTATTCTCATTATGGTTTTTATGTCAGACCCAATTTTTCATCTGTTAAACTTGATGTATTTATTAGCAGCCATCTAAAAGTTATATCCTAAAGTAGTGTGTTGATAACCATAAGATACTCATCCACTCAATTTAGTCAAGTTCTTAGATTAGATCCTTGAAGCTCATACCACATGACATTGTCAATTAACTACTCTCTTAACCAGGTGATAGCCATAAGATACTCATCCACTCAATTTAGTCAAGTTCTTACATTAGATCCTTGAAGCTCGTATCCCATGATATTGTCAATTAACTACCCTCTTAAACAGATGAGTTCCATGATCTTGACATGCTTTATAATATAAATGAGTTAGGATATATATGAATCCACTCAATATACAAGCCATAAGAGAGGTGTTTAAGCATTCAACGTCACACTAATTTTTGAATAGTTAACACAAAAGTTGTCAATTATTTCAAAGTGTATTTCTGTAATGGCCAAAGTTGAGCTTAAAACATCTCTATATAAATCACTATTGTTCCAAGTCATCTAATTCCAACATTGTTGTGTGCAATGCATCATGTAAACTTTTATTTTTGGGATCTTATATCGTACCCCTTGATACTCTTATGACATTAAACAAAAGATAAAATGCGAGGAAATAGAAGGTTTGTATTTATTGATAAGTGCTAGTACATTCAAATGTTTTTCTTGAATTTTAAGGGAGGGTCTCCTTTTACCCTGTATAATAGCAAATAATTGTGGTGCTTGATTCCCTCATTGCAAGTTTCAATAGCATCCCTTTGATTCATCATTCAACATACTTCCACAAGTATGTATGAAACTTGTTACAATAGTATAAGTTAATTATAACTATAATCAAGCAAGCCGTGATCAATATTTGATCGTCCTAGTTATTTGCATATATCATATAACTTCCTACATTACTATATCTAACCGAACATATAAAGGAACACAAGTCTAAAGAACATTAATAAAAAAATTTAATGGAGGGCATGCATATAAGTTTTACTCAGCTATACTTGACTCTTTGTTTTGTAAAATGTCCTATTTCTTTTAAACACACTTGCAATAAATGGCAAACAATAGAATCTAAGACAATACCGCATTTTATATTTATAGTTTTTTCTTTAGCATGGAGCTAATTTGCAGATTTCTTTGTTGATGATAATGAATAGTCTTGGCGACAAGAAATAAAATCTAATTTGTTGTAGAAAATGTGATGGTAATGAGTATCTTGTTAGTGGTAGTCGGGTTATACAATTTTTTTCCTTCAAATCATGGGCAGGGAATGGGAATTTCTTATTAGTGCCCTTCCTACAGAACAAACTTTGCTTTGTTAGTGATTTTCTTTAATGAGAGACAAAACTCCCAGATTCTTTGATATGTATAGATATTCCAGAAGAGATTTCTTACGAAGATCTTCCTTGTAAAGATAAAGATAATACTGTTGGAGAAAATGGTTCACTCCTAGATCTGAAGATTTTGTGACTCTGTGACTGATTACAATGTCCATGAAGCTACTACAACATTCTCTGATCATTGTGATTAATTGTTATGAACAAAGCTCTTTCCACTCTAGTTCAGCATGGTCATGGTGCTATGAAGAACGTTGAAGATCCTCTATTTTTAAGGCATTGAAGATGTTATAAAGAAGATTTTTATAAATTAAACTATGATATTTTGAAGACTCTCTTTATCTTGAAATCTGTAGATCAGATGGATCTTTAGAAGACCCGGCAGGGACCAGATTTTTGTTTCAGTTGACATTTTCAACTTATTCAACCTTCCCTGATTTTATAGCAGCTTGGAACACGTCTCACTGTGGTTCTGAGTAAAGTGACAGCTTGTGATCGTAGCAAACTCGATTCTATTTTTTCCGAGGAGCTGTTTTCAACATTATCTTCAATGCAAAATGGCCAGGTCTTGATGGGTTACCTTGTGAATTTTACAAGGAAATGTAGGCCATTGTTGGAGATGATTTTAGTTGTTTAGTTGGTGAAATTTTCACTTCTGGATCTTTGTCTGAATTCTTAAATCAAGGTTTAATCTAGCTGATTCCTAAATCTTCTTCTAGAGATACCATTGGTGGATGGAGGCGGCCTATCACTGTTTTACGTGTGGCTTATAAAATTTTTGCCAAGGCACTAACACTTAGGATAAGGAGCATCATTAGCCGGATTGTCCATACCGAACAAACAGGTTTTGTTCAAGGGTGATTCATTTTGGACAGTCTTATCTGCTTCGGAAGCCATGGAATGGGCACAGGAAATGGGACAGCAGATTCACCTTCTTAAAAATTAAAATAGACTTTGATAAAGCTTATGATAGAATTGATTGGGCTTTCATTGCTGAAATGCTAATATGTCTTGGTTTTGGTTCGAAGTTTGTACTCATGGCGAGCATTTTATTCTCTTGTGCTTCCTCCTTCGTTATGGTCGATAATCTCCTATCCCCGTGCATTGCTCTTCATCGCGTTCCATAAGACAAGGCTGCCCGCTTGCACCTTATCTTTATGTACTTACTGTTGACATGTTGGGTTATTTGCTGCAAGTTGCATGTATTCAGGAAAGTTAGGGGCATTTATTTTCTTAATGGTTCATAGATGCTTAATAACCATTTTATTGATGACTCTCTTCTTTCTATTCAAGCAATCCAACATTTTGTTGAGACTGCCCGGGATTGTTAGGATACCTTCTGCATTGCTTCTGGTGCCATAGTTGGCCATCATAAATATGAGTTTTGGCTTGTTGGGTGTGATCTTTTACCTCCTTAGAATCTGCATGAGTGAACTTTTTCCAACCTAGAATTATTGTCAGATATCTTAGCATCCCTTTTGGCTTGGATTTTCCCGGTTAGTATGTGGGATTGGGTTCTTCAACAGCTGCAGAATAAACTACTTTTTGGCAGAACAAAAACCTGTCTTTTGCAGGTAAACTAATGGTATTGAGTCGAATATTGCAGGTATCCCATATTTATTATGTTTCATGTTGGCTTCCTTCCAAAGCTCAATTTCTTTGTCTTGAGAAGATATTGAGAACTTATCTTTGGTCCAAGTATGGCGGCATTTGTGGTCTTCCTATGGTTCCGTGGGCTGTTTGTATTTTTCCCAAAGAGGAAGGTGGTTTGGGGTTAAGGGATATTGTCACCCAAGGATGTCTTCTGGCAGCGAAATGGGTGGTCTGGTGTTTAGAGGGTTTGTCTTCCTGACAGATTTTTATGAGACACAAATTATTGTTAGCTCATCATTTGGGTAAGATCAGGGAATCGTTTGGACTCTGTGATATTATTGTTGATCCAAATATTTTTCAAATTGATGGATCTTTTGTTCTCAAAACCATATGGGCTGCCTAGAGAAAATTGCAGGTTTACTCACTTGGAGAGTTTCTAGTAGTTGAACAGGTTGGGATTTGGCTAGCAGATTCCTTTGGGTGTGGAAATTGCAGGATATATCTATTGCCAATATCCCATGCTTTCAGGCATGACTACTCAATAAGAAAGACATCTTATGACGTGGTTTGAGGAATTCAAATGCACGTAACTGGAAAGAATGAAGATCATTAGCCTAAAAGTTTTCCCTTTCCCCCGCAGATGAGTCTTCCATAAAAGAAATTCAAACCCGTATTCCTTAGGAAGACCTGTTTAAACTCAACCTGGTGATGAAAGGTCTCATTTGGTGAGATTGGCGATGGACCTTTGGGCACCCCATATCTCAGTATGACACACATTGATTTTACCATCTGCTACATTAGAAATGCTCTCTTGCACCAGTTCTCAATTCTAGATGGATTGCCACTGATGCAGAAGTTTTGTGGATCCAAAGACTTCATAGTGTGCAGACAGTATGGGTTTCATACAAGCTCTGAGTATTTTTCTGGGTTGTGATCTGTCAGGGGCTTCTTAGAAAGGCTCGCTTATCCAAGATTGGTCTTACGGATGGGCTATATTTTTATTGCTTGAAATTGAAAACTGTTAAGCATCTGTTGTGGGCCTGTCCTTATCCCAGATCCTTGTGGAAGTTTGTGAAGACCAAGTTGTTTGCTATTTTTCATGGACCTCTTCATTGGCGGGCAGTATTGTTGGGTGATTCCAATGCCCTTATATGCAACTCTTTTAAGAGTATTTAGCATTGTGTGTGGATTTTTTCCTTGTTCATTATTTGGAAACTTAGATGCAATCATGTCTTCAGGGATGGAGTACGCAATTTAGATGATTTTTGTCATTGTTGGAGAATCGAAGTTCGGCTGCAATTAATTTCTAAAGGATTTCTTTTGCTCAAGGAAGCCAAAAAGCTTGCTGTTGGGGATTATTCTGATTTCATTGCTGTTCTTGTTGATTTACGGACCAAGTTATAAATTTCTTTGTATCTTTCACTGTACATTTCATTCTTTTGTACAGTCTTTGTTGTAAATATCTTTTCTGTTAATATACGAAGTATCTATTCTAAATAAAAAAGTTGTTCATATATTAGGTTAACACGAGGTAGTGTATTGAGGAAGCCATGTTTAGTTTGATCTGATCATGTGTTCGGTTTGACCTGATTGTGTGTTAAGTAGCAACTGCTGTCTGTTTTTGCTGTAAGGAAATATAAAAGATAATGAATTATCCTTCTGTCATTCATGTTAAATATGATCAGTAAATAGGAAATTGATGCTATGCTTTATTATATTAGACTCCCTTGCTGTAACATACAACTATTTTGTGAACCTCCCACGCCCACTTGGCTAAATATTTGAAAGTTGGATGGTACACACGGTCAATTGACATGTGTACGTTGCGAATGAATGAACGGGCAATCAATTTGACACAAGCAACTCGGAATCTGTGTAGTAGAGACACATTACTTTCCCACTTATATTGTTAGCTAACAACTGTGCCATATCTTTCAGATGTATTCTCTCATCAAAACTTGCAAGTTGCTGTTCTTCATGGGTAAATACCTTTTTATACAAAATTTTATTGCCATAAGCATGGAAACTGCATTATAGTCGAGAAACGTGTAATATGACCATCTATTTTCAAAAATGTGTGAATTCTATTTTAGCATGGATTTCACATTATAGTAGAGTGTGACAGCTATATCGATTTCATGGTGGAAGCATCCTAAACCTTTGAGTAGAAGCTATGCTATATGTTTGTTTGAAAGCAAAGGCAATGTAAAGAAAAATTGGATGACATGCATTAATTTATGATGTTTCAGATTTTTTTAATCTGCACCAATGACCTCCGTAAAACATTTTGCTTCAGCATTGTTATATCTCTTATGTTATGATCCATGTTAATTGTAGAGTGTTTATCATACTAGAATTGCAACTCTTTCCTTCCAAGCCTGGAATTGTATAACTCTCTGATTCTTCTAATGGAACTTGATTAAAACCATACACTTAAGTCAGGAATCATATCTGCAACATTTCAAGATGGTTTTTATGATCTTCTAACTAATTTTCCATGCAATATCCCCTTAACAATCCATTTTTTCTCACTGTTTTCTGTGTCAAGAGCTAATTTTTTAGTTCGTGTCAAGGCTTATACATTTCTAATTGTCAATACTACCAAAAAGCCATGTCCACCCAATACTTTGAAAGACATAAATAAACCCCACGTTCTTTCAGAATGCTATTAACCAAATCCTTATATGAGATAAGCAAAATGCAGGCCAACAAAAAAAGATACGATGCTCTGGATCCATTTCTTTCATATGGTAAGAAAGAGTAATTATGTTACTTACTAGACTGTCATAATTAATTGTGTTTGTGGCCAATGTAACATTTAACTGGTCCAAGTGATTTATATTACGATCATTTTCAAGACAATCCCTAAGATAACTGGTTCTAGCATATATATTCGGAAATTCGGTATGTTTTTCATGTGTAGGATATTTTATTTTTTTAAATAACAAAATGCATTATATTCTGATTCTTGTGGTTAAACAATTCTTTGGCTAAAGTTGTGTTTTTGTTTCATAACATTTCACAGATTCATCGAGTCCAATTAGAGTTTTTGCCACATTCAAAAGGTTGTCTTTTCTACCAAAGTGCCATGGAGATCTAATCATAGATAATTTAACTAGGTATTCAATAATTTAATCATAAACATTTTGCTAAAGTAGAGTGGATCAATTTTGAAAAGAAGCATTAACAATTTTTTTATATATAACCAGAAATGATCTATTCATAGCAAATACAAGGAATCTTAATTATTATGCTTACTGAATTGGCAGAACGAAAGAGAGTGTATACTTTCTTTCCATTACTCAAGCCTGTTGAGGCATTTGATGCATACATGTCATACATTTCCTATTCAGTGTAGTGGAGGTTGAATGACTCCACATCATAAAACAGGGACGCTAGAATAATCATTAAGTATTTAACATAAACGCTGCATCCTTAAACATGTGGGGACTTGAGCATATCTTTTGGATTGAAGCAGAGTAGAGTACGTCTTTCGTGAAACCAATGATTTGAACTCAAACAAAACAAATGACATCTTTTTGAGAAGATAGCGATTTGCATTGAAGCATAGCACATGGCATCTTTTGAGAAGATGACTTATTTGGGTTGAAGAAGACTAGAGAAGATGGACAGAGAGTAGATCTTGATGGTGTAAGGAATTAAATTTTCCAATGCTACCACTTGCAAATCAAGAAATGCGAAGAATTCGCACTCGATGAAAAAAATCATTGGTGCTTAAAAAGACTTTTATTTTAAGTTAACTTTCAATGGCATGATACTTTTTTAGGGTTCTATGACGGTTTCTCCTCGTTGAATATATACCGCGTTAAACATGGGGTATTTATTAATCATCGTGGAAAAGATATTAAAAATACAATGTGACCAGTCTTGTCTACCACAACACGGTCGTCAATGTATTCTTCTTTCCACGGAATCAATTAATGTAGCCATATATTCGAAAAATTGCCCCTGCGAATGGGAAAAACCACGGAATCAAACTATTAATTTTTAAAAACACAGAACAAAACTATTAGTTCTGTTACACGGAGTGGAAAAAACATATAACTACAAACTATTAAATGAAGCATTGACATACCTGAATTTTTCATAAATTGAAAGCTCTAATACCCAATGGATCTTCCCAGCTCCTATACACGATTTGATAACTATTTTCTCAATCTGGTCCTGATTATGCAAAAATACTTCTGAGAGCACTACAAAAACTGTGAAAAGGGGGATCAAATAGGCACTTAAATATTGTATAAAGCCGAACTTACCTTGTCTGTAAATCTTTCAATAACTTTCTCTAGCATCTTCACCAATTTAGCCCAATACCCAAAGCCAAATATTGATCCGTCTCCTGCCATCTAACACACTGAATGTTAGCAAAGAGACTCCTCTTCGATTCTTCTTCTTCACATTACTCTGCTGTGAACAAAACTCATAAATATCCTCCAATTTATTGTTACACCCCTCTGATCATAGAGTTTTGCAGCTTTAAAAACTTCCAAAAAAAAAAATCTAGCGTAGGAATCCATTCTGCTGTCACTCTCAAAATACAGGAAGCAAAGAAATGCAGACCATCCAGTCCAGATCCGTCAGCTTTCACGAGGAACCCACAAACGTCACAATATCTTTATTAAAGTAAAGAATAAGATTCTTATCCTTGACTCGCTTTATTAAAGTAAAAACAATAATTATATTATAGACTTTTCTTAAGCCATTGTATAAAAATAATGTAACCTAAAAGATAGGTCCACATCAATTATGGGAATTTCGTCATTTAGTTTGTGTGAAGGAATCGTTTTCTTAATCAATAATGTAGAAAAGAGAGCTTTTGAAGTAGCCCACTAAGATTATTTATTTATTATTTTCATTGTTATATATTAATGATGGGCCATAAAGTGTGATCCGAAATGCTAATCAATAAAGTTTTACATAATTGTTTCCATAAACTTGCTTATTCTCATATGGGACTTACACCTGAGAGAAGTTTGTCCACACGAATCCTTCTAATAAAACCTACTTCCACAAACATTTATAGAACATTTTCGTATACAATGTTTTCACACTTTATAATATAAGTAAAATCTAGCTTCCAAAAACAATTGTGTAAGTTTTTTTAAATTATATGTATTGTTACATCTTGATCATAGATCATATAATGTGATTTGAAACAGGTTAATCACAAGTCTTACACATTTTTCCTTAAACTTCAAAAACTCTCTTCCTTGCATAAAATGAACTATAGAATGTATAATATATTTAGGAGGAAGGATGAAAGTGTTTGGTGGGAAATTGGTTTTACATCAATATAGAATACCCATAAACCTTGCAATTAAATTTAATCAAACTTAAAATAGTAAAATTGGACTTAATTGCATAAATAATTTGAGAACCTTATAATTGAGAAGACATAGTTGAAGATGTATATTGGACTTGTTGCAAATATAAAGACGATTGTCGAGAAATTTATAATGCAAAGAAAGACATATAGTGAGGCGAACAAACCCTCATAAAAAGAGAACTAATGAAAACTACTCCCCATAACTATTAAGATACTCTTTCACGATCGTAATTTTATGCTTCCAAGATCATAGTTGCATGGTTATGGCAATTGTTGTGTAGGAAAAGTATGATTTGTGACTCTATTTGTCAAGTAAAGCTAAGAAAATCTCATGCATATTTTTGAAATCACTCAAGGATCTTTGGAAAATTGATCTCCTTCCTCCAAAACCCTAAGCAAGTCAACACCACCTAAAAACAAAACCATAAGGAAAGTATTCAGAGACTTGTGTTATCCCTCAATTATTGTCATGCCCCTAGGATTCTTTTCCCAATCAACACAAGTATAATGCATGTTAAATAGGCAAACCCAAAAGCATGGCCTAGTACTATATGCATTTTCATGCAAAAATGAATGCATGTCAAATAAATAAACATTTCACATATGCTCTTTCTCTAAATGTTTTGAATTCACAATGATGCCATCTCGAGTTGATTGTAGCTATATATTTCTTGATATATTCATTGATGGCCTAAATGTACTAAAGCACCAAAGTGTATTTATAGGCTTTGTGAGTTGGAATAAGGGCCCATTGATGTGCAAGATGACATAATGAATTAAAACCTATAAGAATCTCCACATCAAATCCTTCTCTTGAATATGAAAATGCAATCTAGAAAATGAATATGCAGGGAGTATCCTAACATCGTTAAAAAAATGCTAAGTTGCGTGCAAACCGTAACTCATTAAGACGAAGTGATGCATGAGCATCTTCTCACCAACATGGAAATTTTGAGATTTTGTACAACTTATGCAATTTTGGATTGAACCAACCTAGATAAGGTTTAAGGGATGTTAATAGGGTCCTTGTAGTCCCTCTAGAATGATCAAGTTAGGCTAAGCCCTTACAAAATTTGAATAGTTGGTTTTCCCTCCAAAAGTATAAAATGAGTCCTAAAGGCCATTTTTTGGTTTGTAATGGTTGTTTTAATGGGGTCTTGAAGCTTGTAAGCATATAAGATGATGGAATGAGGTGTAATAAGATGCCTTAGGTCCTTATAGGACATAGGAAGCATGATATGGGTCAAGAAGTCTAAAACTTGGCATTTGACCTAAGCAATGTGGTGCTAGACTAAGATCATCTCCATATGACCAATGAGTTTAGAGGATGTATTTGGTTAGGTTTATGTGGGAAGCATATAAATATGAAAATGTAACTAAATCTCTCATTCCCATTCGAATGGAAATCAAAGAAGCTCCAAGGAAGAAGGAAAACAATGTTTTGTGTAAGTTTTGAGACTGTGTGAATGCTTTGATATGGTTGATTGATCATAAAGATCTTATGCATGTTTGCAAGAGGGGTTACAAATGATCTGTGAAGAGAATTTTTTACAAGTTTTTGACAAGTTAGCATCGTGTGTATATTAGTATATTGTTTGAATTGACCGTGAAGCCCTGAAAGCAGTGGTGTATGCACAGTAATTGAGAAAATCTGTGTGAAAGAAGCATTATATGTATTGGTGAGAGGTTTTGATTTGTCATTTATGTTCATGAGTTTGGAATGGAATGTATGAATCTTTTGAGTCCTTACAAGGATCTTTCAAATCATCTTTTGACAAGCTTGAAGCCAAACCGACATATGCCTGTTTTTAGCATAAGAATTATTGTTTTGGTCTTTGATCACTAATCACCGAGAATTAGCAAAGGAAGGTTTTTTGTGGTTCAATGAGATCTCAAATAAGAAAACTTGGAGGTATTAGAATGACTCTACGAGAAAACTTGTGATGTGTCATGCAAGATGAAATGACCAATCAAACAACTGTGATTGTGATTTATGAAGTTGTCCAATCCTTGTCTTGCTTAGTTCTTGTATTAACAAGTAATAAGACCATGGAAAGATTAGGTGGAAGCATCGAAAATATGAATAGAATGTTGTAAAATTCTAAAAAGGTCCGATTCATTCACTTGCTAAGGAAGAGGGTTTCAATTCACTAAACTGTGCATGTAAACCAACCATTGAAACTCGCGGAGTTGAATATATCTTGCTTGAAAATATTCACTATTAAAATAGTTATGTCAAGGAGGTAAAGGCAAACCCTCAGACCTAATACAAAGTTTTTAATTGAAGCACAATGCGTATGGTGATGGATTAACTACTCTCAGACTCTCTCGTATGGTCAAGTAGGGTTTCAAGAAGGAAAGATCTCTATAAATTCATAAACATAGAGATAAGCTCCAAAAATGTCAAGAAATTATCTTAAGGGATTCCTCTACAAACTTCAAGAAGAATTGCTAAATTTTACTGGTGCATTCTTCCTAATTCTTTACCAGTCCTCTTGCATGACTGATTGCATAGTGAATAGACCTAGTGTTCGGGGCCGCTTAACAAAGGAAGTGCATGCTAGGAAAGGAGTTAGACTCTCAAATTTTAGGGACACCTAGAAATCATTAAAGGGTTCCTAAAAATCCTTTCATAATGTTTTGAAATTCCCTAGAAAATATTCTATGCTTGACAATCTTTATGTGGAAACTTAATGAGGGTTTATAATGCAAATATAAAAAGTGGAATTGTTAGAGTTTTACAAGAAGTTGAGTCTTCAAATTTGAGGAACACTTTGAGGATGATAAAATAGGTCTAATGAATATGGAAAGGTATTCAGGTGCTTATAGTTTCCTCCAACCATGAATGTGGCTAAATACTTGTCTTAAGGGAGTTTAAAGGTGGTCTGGGGTCATGAAAGGTAATATTATGGTTTGAGTAGGTTGAGATGACTTCGTAGGTTGATCTAACCATGTTTGCAGTGAGTAAGAAGGGAAATTGAGGTAAGGAACAATGGAGAAGGTTGAGATACCAAATTTGCATTCTAAGACAAGCCTTAAGAAACTAAAAATTGTCAAGATGATGATGATGATGAATTCCAAAAAGGAATGCTTGAACCTAAATGTAAGAGAATTGAATCAAAGGTGAGTAAAGGTGTAAACAAAATATGAGGGTAATGATTCCTTTCTAGCTCCATATTATCAATTCAAGAAAGTTTATAAGCCTTATTGAACAAGGTAGATCCTCTAATACGAGTATGATGAAAATGTGATGCTTAGGCCTTTTGAATTGTTGAAATTGACACCGCTTATGACTTTGACTAATGATAGGGTATAAGAATGATCAAGATAATATTGTGTGGTTTATACAAGACTTGAGTAGATAAAGCAAGATTCATCAATTATAGACTTGAGGTGTGAACTTCTATGCACGTAAGGTGAATGTTGATGGTATAAACCCGGTTATAAATGAATGAAAGTGTTGTGTTGCTCTGTGACTACAACACGAAGACAATGAAATTTTAGAAGATTGACAATCATCATATACATGGAAATGATAAATGAACATGTAAGATTAATATGCATATAATACTATCAAAAGTCAAAGTAATCTAATACAACATACAAATAGAGAGTGTTAATGTTCCAAGAGAAGACGTTGGTTAGTGAAAGTAACCAATAATGCTAAGAGTTTCATGATAATCATAATAAGATGATAAAGTGGAATCACTAATACCACTAGCAACATATACTGGGCGAGGATGAGCCCACAAGTTTAAGGATAATAACTCACCATCATAGTCATTTGTGATACTATTTGTTGTCTAACTAATGTCTCATATATATATTTTTTCTATGAATACTTAGGGAGAAGACTCTAGCTTGTAAAAAAATACATGAAGTTCCAGTCCATGATAACGTTGCTCATCAATGGACTCTCAAAAGAGTAAGGTACCTTATCGTGCATCCATGGGGGGAGAGCTGATATTTTGCCTCTATCCCACCCCATACCATTCTATTTTGAATATATATACAAAAACATGCCAAAAATGGCTACATCCAAAACCTATTAAAAGATATAGACAAACACCAAAAAAATATACATTTGATCACAACCATGTGTCATCGACTAGAACACCACATTCTTTCCCTTTTTGTCACTGGGAAAACTTCCGCTATAATCGCGACCTACGAATCATCCTTTCTCTGGACCGAAGACTCGGGGAGACACACAATAGTAGGGAAAACCCACCATCACTTCCCTCGGAAGAGAAAAGCCTAAATTAGCCATCGAGCTTCCAGCCCTTATCCACCACCTAAAGACCCTTGGTTAGAGCATGCACATGAAACTGCAAGCTCATTAACCTTTCCTCCAAGATTGCATGCTCCCTGTGAAGGATGAATTGACTGGAAGCATTTCACTGTAATATTTGCAGAGCTCAAACACTGGGCCATTTCAAAAATGTTGTACCTTTTGGATCGATGGTGTGGATCCAACATCAAGTTCTCGCATGTGCTCACAAATATTAGTTTCTTCAACCTCATTAAATTCCTCTACAACCGACCATGTCTTCTCTAGCCACACTCTCATGGCCGCATTTTTGATCTTGCCATCCATCCAAGAGGCGAAGGAGTTGCTAGCTTCTTCACTAAAACGCTCACTTTCTCTTCTTACACGGTCTTGCCTTTGAACCGTCCCGATTCTTCATCACTAAATTGCTGTAGAGCACTCAAGAGAAACCCGGTAGATATCAAACCGGCACCGTGCACCAAAGCAAAAAACGGTGTGAGAAAACACGCAAGAGGAGTGCACTAAATAGACATTCAGAACACATTACACGGGGAAGGGCCAGGTGTCTTGTACCCAAAATCTAACTAAATATTTCCCATGCCTTACCATAATCCTTCTAACATATGGTAACAAACACCCCAACTGTCAAAAGGGAATTACTCATTATCAAGGTATAAGGCCTTCTTTGCATTGAGTGATGAAAGGAGATGATATCACTTGGAAAATTCCCTTTCCATTCATGATGATTTTTATGAAATTCATCCCACACCTCTACTCCTTTGTTGGCCAAGAAATTAGCTACTTGATTCCCTAATATTTTTATATGAGAAAATGGGTCTCTAAAAAAGGGAAGGATTGATTTGATTTGTTGAATGATTGGATCCAACATCCATGCCTTAGGTTGCTTTCCATTGATTGCTCCAATAATAATTTGGGAGTCCCCCTCGATCCACAAATGAAGCCAATTCTAATTTTTGGCTTCCAAAGTCCATAGAGGAGAGCCATGCCTTCCGCCACGAAATTAGAGGAGACACCACAATATACAACCAATGCCATCAAAGGATGACACTCGAATCCCGAAAATACAACCACATCATGCTCTGGTAGGATTTCCTTTCGATGCTCTATTAAAATTTAATTTGATCCATCCATCCCTATGAGGCCACCATAGACTTTTTAGATCTTCCCTACTCCCATTATTAGGAGAACTAATGTCATATACATTAATTTTCTTGTTGAATCCCTGAAATATGCTAATTATAATGGCATGAGAGTTTGGGATGTGCGAAGGTAGGCATAGAGGCATGCACAAAAGTAAAATAGGCAAAGCATGCGAAGGTTCGCACCTAGGTAAAATACTAGGACTTAGTCACATTTTGAGCCACGGGATAAAAATAGATGATGAACGATTGGTGGAACATTCAAGAAACATTTTGAGATTAGAGTAAAGCATGGAGTCGAAGAAAATTCCATTTTGAGGAAGATCACACGTAGAAGGAAGATAAAGCGTCATACAAAGTTGATTAATAGGATTAGACCTAGAGTTAAAAATAGAAGATAACCTATTATTAGGTGAAGCTTGCATGCTTATGTAGTTATCTTGTAATACACACATGGCTATTTGTAGCATGTGGGCTATTTTTGAGAGTACACGAGCAAAGTGTAGGGCAAGTCCCCACCCCCTATATATGTATTGATTTTCATGGGTTAGATGACCATGATCACTAGATTGTAACGGAGTTATCTTTGCTAGTATGTTTGCGCGCATGAATTTGTTAATACTTTTGGTGTATTCAATTACTATGTTTTATGGTGGATTAATATAATGGATCATTGTGGATGGCTACTAGTTATTGATGTCTCTATTCATGGTTATTGTATGGTAAATCTAGTCTTGATCCTTGTTTGATTCATAATGCACTATGGTTGTGAATTGATTTTTGTAATGCTTTGATTTAATCACTTGATATGGATATGGAATATATGAATGATCATGCTAACTTCTTGAAAAACTGGTATAAAAAGAGGGACCTGGTACCTTTGTAAACTTCGGTGAGCGTTGATTTATCGAGTGATGTGCTAAAGCAAGCGCATCTAGGGTTTTGAGTGACAAAATAAGACTACATTTTGGTTCCATTTCCGGGACCACTTTTCAAGTTGTTGCAAGGATGTTGCATGATGAAGACATATCGGTTGACTTTGGATAACATTGAGAGTTGGGTTGTAGACTTAGAAGACCAGTTTTCTCATAGATATAATACTAGACCCAATTTCAATGCTCGTGTGTGGGTTGAAGAACATCTGTATCATGAACTCTATGAGATGTTCTTTTGTTGTTTTCCTATAGAGTTGTATGAGTGGTTGGTAACATATGCATCAAAGCAAAATTGGAGGTATAGATCAATTTTTTGGACACAAGAAGATTACTAGACTTTGTATGATGCTGATGTGACTTGGACACACGTTGTAGATAATTGGTGGAGTGGTGTTTTGCATAGTTACACATTGGAGTACGTTGTTTCTACTTATTCTGTCCAAAGGTTGCCAAGTTTTAGTGCTTACGTGAACCCAAATGATCTTATTTACGTGCTATCCCTTTAGCAATCAAGATCTTGTTGGTAACTCTGGATTTGGAAGAACGACCTATGGCAAGCTAAATCTCCACTACATGCGGGGGAAGGAGCAGGTGTGGTGAAATAAGGTGGACCCTACGATAGAAAAGGAAAGAGAGAAAATATGACTTAAATATAATAAAACATGGGATAAGGAATTAGTGAAGAAGCCGATGCTTTGAGGAGTCTATAGAGTTGTGAAGACAAGTGATGCGGGAAGGATTCAAGGTTCACATGGAGGACGTGGAACCTAAGCAGCTGATATTCCCCCATTGAGGAAAGTGTGGAAGAGAATCCCCTTCATCTTCAAATTAGAGCGTGTTAGAAGAGGAAAGAATAAGGATCATAGGTGTGCATCTGATCCCACCTGGTGACCTTGCCCTTGCGCTTGGTGTTCCAGTCTCTGAAACATTTATTGAGAAGCGAGACTAGTGTTGGTGATAGGGTAGCAATAGGTAGATTTCATTTCCCATTGAGTATAGAAGTGCATTAGATGACACATTTATATATGGTAGCACATACGTCTTCTTTGTTTGGCGGTATATTTTTGGTGCGTCATTAAGACAGGTGTAGGCACGTATAACGTTGGTAATATGTCTGGAAGTAGCACAAATTTGTAGACTGTGGGGTTTTAGTTTAATAAAATAGTTGGAACATAGAGCAGCTCATCCTTTGGTCTAGTTCCCACTATAAGAAGTATATTAGAAGGATCTAGAGGTTCAAGATCTAGTGGATCTGGAGGTAGAGGAAACACTAGGGGTAATACCGGTTTTGGGTCTAGTGGGCATGGTCCGCACCATCCACAACAAGTTTATTATGAGATGTATCTTCACCTTACAGAGTGCAAAGGAATTGAGGATGCAGCGGAGCATGTGCACATGTGTGAGATACTATGGCATGCTAAGAGAATCAACGCCTCCGAGTGTAAGGAAAGTCAGTTTGCCACTACTTTGCAAGGGTGCACATATAGTTAGATAGGAAGTATGATCCAAACCAGATCGCTTTGTAGATTACAACACGTTGCATGATGCTTTCTTGGTTGAGTTCCATACACCCGAGTTTGAACAGAAAAGAATTAGCACGCTAAAAAAGATTAAGAAGGGCATGGATTAGAGTGTAAGGGAGTATGATGCACACTTTAAAACCTTGTTATAAAAGTTGTCTTATGATATTCACCCTAGCCAGCATGCACAATGGTTTGTTGGTGGTTTGGAGGCAAATCTATGCGTTGAGGCAATTGGAAGCATAGACACTGGAGTTAGCCCATTCTTAGAGGTGTAAATTGCATTTATGGTGAAACATTTGGATAAAATATTGGCCAATTTGGCTCATGAGACACACAGTGGAATATGGTGTACAAATTGTGAGGTTGAAGGACATACTAAGGATAGCTTGTCTTGTAAATCAAATTGCACGCCATGTTCTTGGTTGTGAAATATGTCATTTAGATCATGATTCAAGTAGATGCACTTTATTGCAATGCGTGATCCGAAAGAATGTGTATTCATACTATAAGATTTGTAAGTCCCACACTCATGATACAAAAATTGTATATTGATTGATCAGATTCATGATGTCATTGAACTGGTGTGTGTTAGACTAGCATTCACGAATAATTCAAAGGAGCAAGAAGGACAAAATCATGAAGGGTGCTCTGATGGAGGTGGTAGAGGTAGAGGTTACCGAGGAGGATACTGAGGTTGTGGTCACGACGACGGAAGAAGTGATTTCCCCCAAGGAATTTTTTATACATGCGGATCCCCTGAACATTATAGGTGTGAATGCCCTTAGAACGTAGTCTGCTCATGGTGCGAGAAGCAACATAAGTTTGAAGAATGTCCTGAGTTATATGAGCACATGAGTAAGAACTATAAGAAGAATGATAAGGGTGCATGAATGATAAAGGTACAATGCGTTGTGGAAGATTAGTGGATGCCGAAGTTAGCACCTAATTCCGAGTTGTTTCTGATTGGTGACTACTGCGTTGAGGCTGCATGCTCTCGTGAGATTCCAAAGTAGAATCCTATTATTACAAAGAAAGAGGTGATAAATGTGAAATATCTAGATCCTACCCATTAGAAGAAAGTTTATTAGGAGATTATGGAGGTTATTAGTAACTTATAGGGTGAAATCCAGTGCTTGAAGGAACAAGCGCGCAAGATGGAGCGAGCAAGACAATTGAGCTTCCTTAGAAAGGTGTTGATGACTTGAAGGAGGTTTGTAAGATGTTACGCCATGAGAATATCATTCCATTGTTAGGTGAATGGTTGAGAGAAAAGGTACCGCATATTGATGGTGGGCACGAGAGACATATATTGCATGCAAATTTACCTCCTCATAGTCATGAATATGATAAGGAAATCACCACGAATACATTTTTTGATGGGTGAGTTCTAAGCAAGATTCGATAGATTCAGGTGTAGAAGTGAATGTACTCACCTTGGATGCATGGAACCAAATGGGGAGACCACCATTGCGGCCTTCTTCGAATGTGATGTACATGGAGAATAGTACTCGAGTTAATCCTGTTGGAGTATTAAAGGATGTCACTATTACTATATAAGGGGCCAAGTTTATTGGGTACTTTGAGGTCTTGGTGCTTGCAGAAGTAGATAGTTTTATAACATTGCTTGAATGCCCTTGGTGTTATGTGAATTTAATGTTGATATTCCCTTTAACAAAGGATACATCAGTTTTGAGAACAAATAAGAAAGAGTGATTATTCCTTTGAAAGATGCAAAGGATGCACCGTATGTAGAACCCTTGAGTGAAGAGGATCTAAACAAGATATATGCGTGCATAGTTAGGGATCTTAAATTGCTTGAGCCATCTAAAGAAGGTATTATTCAGTGGGATGATGCTCAGTCTATGAGTGATACAACTAGTGTTTCCTATGATAACTGGGTGCATGGAACATATGAAATGGTAGGGTGAGAGATCAAGAACATAGTTACTTGCGTAATCAGTCCGCACATGGTTAGGTGCTTAAGTCATAACTGTGTACCTCAGATATCTTGGTGAAGGAAATCCTGATGTATTTTTGCACACCATGAAAGCTCAGTGGAAGGATGAAGGTGATAGAAGAAATATGTTGGTATATGCCTTGCATGGGACAATTTGTGCGTTGGTGGATTACACACTAGATAACCTTTTGGAGTGACAAGAGGTGAGAATCGCCTTCTATACTAGGTTTCTTAAAAGTAATGTACCTTCTTAGATATGTGAATTCCATGGGAAGGATTTTGCTTCACACCAAGTTCAACAATGTGAGAGACTCTGGATGGAGGGGCAGGAGGCCTTGCCACCGTCACTCTGGGTACATAAGTTCTACGCCACCCGAAGTGGCTATGTGCGTGTATGGTATGTTCTGTAGACACCTAGAATTCGGTCAAGAAATTTTAATACTTAAATTACACTAACTATCCTCTTTCCCGTAAATTGACGACACTTCGTTAATAAACCACCATCTTCCCTCTATCATCATTAATTAATTACATTTCTCTAATTAATTAACCCTCCTATCATTCAGGATGTCGATTAACGACCTTTCGTTAATTAACGTTTGCTTCTACCTAGGTTAATTAATTATTCTTAATTAATTACCGCTAATCTAAATCAATAAATCACCATTTATTGAACCAATTTACCCTCTTAAATCCCCTAAATCATACTAATTTGCCTCTAATAAGCCTCTATAGACATACCCCTTCTATTAATTAATCACCTTCGATTAATCAAACCCCCTTTTAACTCCCACAAAGTGCACATACTTTATTAAACATACATGGCCTTTGTATTTTCTCTTTGGGGTTTATCCCACATTCATCAATTTGCTAGCTTTGCATGAACATGAAAGCTATATAAGAAACTCTCCTCCTTACCTTTCTTCTTACACCTTATTTTTCCTAGAGTAAACTATATGCATTTTGATCTTGAGCCATTCTCCATTGAAGGAAATAGCTTCTCCATCTTGCATCCATTCTCTCAAATTGAAGAGCATGGGAAGATCCAAAAATGGCCTTGTAGCCATTTCTTGGTGAGATTCCATCTTAAAATCTTGAGGAAACCACTCCATTTTGATTTCTAAAGTGATCTAAATAGGTTCATTTGTTAGCTAGAAATCTAGAGAGTAAGAAATAACTTAGCATTTAATTTGAGATTGTTCATGCATTGAAGAAGTTGTTTCTCATAAGCTCTTATCTTGATGGTTCTATAGTAGGTTTGATTGTTTCTTTGAAGCTACTAGGTGTTAGCTTCTTTATATTAACATGGAAAATTTACATATGAGCACATTTGGCATGCCTAGTGGGATGAGATCCTTAGTCCCTTGAATTTGATTTTAAGATTTGTTGTTCTTTATCTCATTTTTAACTAACCCTTATTATGCACATGTGAAATATTTTGAATTCCTTAGGGTATTTTTATAACTTTACATGTGTTGAGTCACTCTTATAGGTTTAATTGTGATGGGTTGTTAATTTTGGGCTAAGAGATCAAAGTTTTAACCTTTTGAAGTTTCTTGCGTCATTTTTCCATATTTTTGATGTCATTCTAGGTACACACGCAGGTGTGAGGCTGCCCCACGTATACATCATAAGGGCCACACATCTGTTGAGTAGGGCACACTACTATCATCAGGTCCACATATGCATCTTTTATGCTGCGCAGGTGTCTCTATATATGTGCATACATTACACTGCTTGCATGTTCCTCTACATCATTTTATCAGTCCACGCATACGCTGCTAGGTCCACGTAGGTGTCTCTCCACCACAAATGTGTCATTTTGTGTCCATGCAGTCTATTCTATTATCAGACCCACACATATGCTTCTAGGTCCACGTGCTTATCTCTCCGCCACGTATATGTGTTTCTGTCTATTTTTTATCGTAGTCACATTTTTGTTGTCAAGGCCACACGATTTCTTTGTTAGGAGCACACATGTCTTCTAAGGTCTGCATAGGCATTGCAAATTCCATGCAGGTGTGTTTTATCAAAGTTTGGGCACTATTTTCCAAGTTTGCAAAATTTTGATTTATTGCTAACATCTTACGGGTTTTGGAAGCTAACTATTGTTTGCAAGATATATTGAATCATGTTTTTGCTAACTTGTTTGAATGAGTTTAATGAATGTCTTGTTTTCATTTTCTAGGATAGAGTTGTGTATGCTCTTCCCTCACACCTTCTAGGTGATCTTGGGAATCAGAAACAACTCTAGGCATTTTTTCATGCTTTCAAAACACTTCATTAAAATTCATGGTTAAGGGAATGAACAAAAATTTGGTTAAAATGAGTTGCTTATGCATTTGAGTTACAAGTTTTTCCATTGGCAATATAGTAGGGTTAATCGTTGTGTATGCTCTTCTCTTGTGTCTTAGGATGATATTGAGAATTAGAAACAATGTTTTATCCTCTTTCATGATGTTTTGATCGTTTGGAAAACTATTAACCTTTGCATGCAGGACCAAAAATATGCTTGTTAAAGAATCAGGATCTAAACCCAATACTAATACAAAGTTTGTTGCAGGTTGCCAACGGTGTACAAAACCACACTAAGTTAAAAGATAAAAACACCACATTCAAAACATTGTATTTGTAGGTTTTGGTTAAGAGCTACAACTTGTCCACTTAAAACTAGGGGAAGTGCCTTGGCATAAGCCGTCATAACCCATGAGGATGCCCCCAGGAACCCCAAAGTAGTCCATGCCAAGAGGGAACCTTGTGGATGAAACGAGAAGCGCTCCACTTACCTACTTGACTAGTATGCCTTGGAAAGATTAGCATCAAAATTATCTTCACGTGACCCCAATGAAAATACAACTGAATGCATTTATTACTCATTATATTGAAGGGGGTAAAGTAAAGCTGGGATACTCCAAGGTTTAGTCAATGTAACTTCCTTGGCAAACCACACTCGCAGAGATAGTTTGTGACACCTAGTTGAGAGAACCAATTAGGAAGCCATTTCGTCTTGGAGCCAACTTGACCGACTCAAAGCCAATTGTGTTTCAAATATCTTTCATGAAGCAATAATTTTTTTATTCAAAACCTTGTTAGTCAAATAAGGGGAGAGTCCATTAAAGTTTGAGCTAAGCATCATTCATCATGAAATTTATGAAGCATTACTTTGTCTTAGTTTTTCACTTGCCATAAGATGAGGTGAAACTTTGCGAAGTGAAGCCAAGTAATTTTCAACCCCACTTGATCTACTCCTTTTATTTCTTGTTGAAATTTTGGATCAAAAGAAGAGAAACATACGTGTGTTATTGATTGATTATGTCCACCACTTTTGCACCTATTTACATTTGTCCTTACTTGAGATTGGATGGTAAACATTGAAAGTGTGTTGGTATGTCTTCTCATCTTGATAGCCATTTGATCTTGATACCCACGTCAAGATATTCATCGTAGCTAGGATTGATTCATCATTGACCTTCCTTTGAAGTGTTACGTTTCTCACATTACCTTGATACAATTTTGATACTTACGTCTTGTTTCTCGTAAACTTGATCTAAGTGTCTAGATTGTACCATTACATTGCTTGCATCTTAACAATTCCTTGGTATACTTTGGCCTTGTTTCTTTCAAACATTACCTCAAACCTTGAAAGGTGTTGTTGTTACTTTGTTAGTGTTGTATCAATACTATTTCGATACTAATATCTTGCTTTTCCAAAATCTTGGTTAACGTATCCAAGTGGTATTGTTGCATTGCTCGCACTTGTAACTTCCAATTTTTGGGATTTAGGCCTTATTTGTATCTAAATGAGTTATAGTATACTTTGATTGGAAGTCACATCAACCCCTTGTTAATACTTACGCCTTGTTTATCTTAAACTTGACTTAAGTGTTGACATTATGTTGATCATATTACGTCGAACTACCATTGAAAAACATTTGCATAGGGAGTAGTTCCTTGTTGATTGGATTGGTTTACCAAACTTGTGTGATTGTTCCTTGTGATTATTTATCATATTGACTTATATTTTTAGGAAAATCCTATTTGATCCCTTGATTCTTTACCATTCGTTATTCTTTAACCATTTTTGATATTATTTTGTGACCTTCACGATCATTGCGTTCTAGGTTTTTTCTTAGGTTTTTTATACCCTTGATCACATTTGACAAAACCTTTGTGAAACACTCCTTGCTATGCCCCCTTTAACAAGGATGACATCTAAAAAAACTAGAATGGGAAACATCTAACAAGCAAGGATCAAATCCTTTCATTGGTCACAATTTAGGGCCCCTCTTCTCCATAGAAAAGGAAACAAAGGACATGATTGATCATAGTGGGGATGAATTAGAATCACCACAGGGTAATTTTGAGTTTGAATCTACTCAGTTGGATGAATTCCTTTTTCTCAACAAGGATAGAGTACTTGCACAAGTTGTAGAATTAGGTGCCAAAATTCCAAATGAACATGAATTCATTCCACCTACCAACAAAGCTCATGAGGAAGAAGAGGAAAACGTCCATTTATTGACATGTATGCCATTTTAAAATACGAAAAGCTTCTACTTCAAACCCTCAAAATGAAAACACAGGTGGTTATAAATTACCACTCGTCAAAATACCCTACAAAGTTAGAGTGGAGCACGAGCACACGTAACAACCTCCTCCACACGAAAACCAAGAAGGGCCTCAAAATGATGAAGTCACTATGCAACAACAAATACAAATCCTTAGTAGACAATTTTCTTATTTGGCTTCCCATGTTCAAAAGGGAACAAACAAAAATGCACATCAAGAAAACCTAAGGCCAAGAATAGTGAACTTCACACTAAAAATCAAGGGGTGAAACATCAAAATATAGTAGGGTATACATGCCAACTTCCCCTACCAAAGATCAACTCCTCACACAAGAGTTACAATCCATGAAAAGTATAGTATACTCGCGAACCTTCAGAAAACAATGTTGGACATAGTAAAAAGTACCAATACAAAGAGCTATGTCCTTACCCCTTTGACAAAGCTATGCTACACATACCATTCCCTAAAAATTTTGATTGCCCAAAATTTGACAAGTATAAAGGGAAAGGTGACCCATGAGATCATGTCAAGGAATTTTACATGGCGTTCAGAAGTGGCTTATAATGACAACTACCTTATACGCTTATTCCCACATAGTCTAGGGGGTAAAGTTTTGGAATGTTTCCTTCACATACCTAAAGGGTCTATCTTTACATGGCCTGAATTAACAAAAATATTTGTATGAAATTTCTCATTCAATGTAGAAAGTGATGTTACCATGGTGGACTTGTGTAGCACTAAACAAAGACCTAATGAGACCTTTGCTAGTTTCTTGCAACGATGGTGGGGGTTAGCTAGCCGCTTCCCTTGTTCAATCCTAGAAAAGTAATTGGTTAGTATTTTCATACCCAATCTAAATCCGGACATTGCTTTCCATTTATAAATGCATTGTGTCAATAACTTTGAGGAAGTTATAGAAAAAGGAAGCCATATTGAAAAGGTTTTGATAGCTAAAGGGACACTGAAACCCTTTTTAAAAGAAACTAAAACATCCAAACCTATGAGAAAATCAAATTTATTTAACAAAAAAAAATTCATCGAGAGATGGTATCACATACTCTAAGTGTATACAAGCGGTTAAAATTGGTCCTCCTTTCAAACTTACTAAAGGGCCTATTCAACCCCTAGTCAAATGTCGAGTGTTCACTCCTCTCACAGACTCCTTGTCCACGATTTTGAAATAGTTAGACACAGTGAACATGGTCTAGTACCCCACAACAATACCCTTTAGTGAAGACGCACCTAAACCATCATGGTACAAAGAACATGAATATTGTGAGTACCATCATGTCAAAGGCCACAAAATAGACAAGTTCCTAAAACTAAGACACTTTGTCCAAGACCTCATTGATAGTGGAGAAATTGAGGTTGATTCACCTAAGCCCCATTAAACACCTAATTAGAAAATGGGAATATTCAAGGAACATTTCCCTAAGCATGATAAATAGATGGAGAAGAAGCTAAATCAGGGGCAATCTTCCAAGAACTATAAAACTGCTAATTATGTTTATACTCAATCCAACAACCCATTTGACTAGCTTATTGCATTGTGTTTGTTACGTTGATGCGAAATTACAGACACCCCGGATGGCCTGATTTTGGATGGGGCATCCAGTGTAATCTACATAACATTGGACCATATCTCAAGCTGTGGGACTTGTGGGCTTGAGATGATCCTCCTAGAGAAGGCTGGTTCCTGCTCTTAAACTACCTGCCACAATCTACTCTAATGCAGAAAACTATCTAATCCTAATCTAACTTTCCAAGGGACTAGGGAGAGAGAGTGCATGAAAACAAAGCCTACACTAAAGTGGTGATACACCAGAGAAGGAGGTTGCTTTGATCACAAATCCAACTTCAAATGGATAGAGGTGAGCAATGGAGAGGATGGACAAGATGCATCACAGACTAAAGATAAAGTTCACACAGAACACCACTTCAAACCCATTAAACACAACTCCCAAAACTGCAATAGACATAAGAGATATGCACAATATACCCTACAATGATGAGAGGCAAGAAGAGACAATAAAATAAGCAAAGGATGGAAAAATGCATCATGAAACAAATTTTATTGCTCCATGAGTTCACACAAGTACATCATTAGTGGGAAAGAGGCAAGAAAATGCCATTACAAAGCAAAGAGAGGAGGCTTAAGCTCCAAATTCAACCCTAGGGAAGAAGGAGAGAGGGGGTAGGAGATAAAAATGACCAACACTTAGAAAAATGCCATTCCTTATAATATATAGGAAGAATGAGAGAGAAAGGAGAGAAGAATTTGAATCATGCTTCAACCATCGCAAAAGAGCATTGATTTCACCTCATCATGGTGGTAGGTGAGAAGCTTGACAACCTAAAAAATGACAAACTACATTTAAAATTCTTGGTGGGCTTCATGATTAATCTTTCATTTGAATTGACCTTCCATTAAATTTTTCCAAATTGCTTTGGGTTTGGAGTCTATCCGTGCAAGATCCACGTGAAAACCCCCGTGCATTCTTAAGATTTTTGTTACCTTTTTCACTCTTGAATTTGGACGGTTGGACACTTGGCATCGTCCGTGAGCCTTCTCTGCTTTCTTTGTGCTTTGCCTTTTCCACCTATTTAGGAGAAACTATGTTGGACCCTAGACACGTGGAGGGCTAATGCACGTTTGGGGACCTGCCTTGGATTTTACCTTTTAAGATGTGCTGAGATGACACGTGGAGGCTTCACTGCACTGGCTCTTTGACTTTCGTGGCATGGTTCTACCTTTTTGGGCTCTGACCACGTGGAGACTTTCGTTGGCTCTTAGACTTTTCGATGGCAAATTTGGTTCTACCTTTTTGGCTCGACCATGTGGAGGGATTGCACTGTTTGGGGACTGCCTTTGGATTTTACCTTTGAAGTTACATCGATGAGGCATGTGGAGGCTTTCACTGGCTCTTAGAATTTTCAATTTTCAAGCCGCGGTGCAAATTTCACGGGCTCTAGACACATGGAGGGCCTGCACTTGTTTGGGGACCCCTTTGGATTTTACCTTTGAAGTTGCACCGATGAGGCACATGGAGGCTTCTGCCGATTCTTCCCATGCTTAGAATTTTCAATGGCCGATTCTACCTTCTCGAGCTTTGATCACGTTGAGAGCATGTGCTCGTTTGGGGACCCCGCTTTTGAATTTTACCTTTGAAGTTGTGCCGATGAGACACGTGGAGGCTTCCGTTGGCTCTTAGAATTTTCAATGGCCAGTGCAAATTTCTCAGGTTCTGACACGCTTGGGGGCCTATGCTTGTTTGGGGACCTTTCCTTTAAGCATCTTCTTCCTTAAGCTTACCTTCTTCCTCTGCCAATTTTGCATTTCCTTGACAATACCGTCCACAACATGAATTTTGAAAGTGAATGCGAGCTCGTACAATTGAACCACCTTCCCACGGCTCATGTGTAAGGACTTGCTTAATCAATTTTTCCTGAGGGCCAAAATTGGATAACAATTTGACAACTTTCGGGGTCACCTTCCTGCTAGGTGGAAAGATTAGTTGCCTTGTTGCATCCAATGGGCATGGAGTCATGAATGATAGCCCAATATTGATCTTGTGCTTGAAACCTGAACCCGAAGCTTGCACTCTTTCATCCTGAACATGCCCCGCTGCTTATGCTCTCCATTTTCATAAGAACATCTTGAAGATGAGATTTTTGAGAGTAGAAAATTGTCTTGACCTGGAGCCTTCACCTTCTTTGGAAATGGACTGTCTCAAAACCTGATTTTAGTTGCTCTGTATTTTCTTTCTTTTGAAATTAGCAACTGATTACATGTGAATATGAGGTTCTTTTTGTAACAACTGAAGGGTATGATGCACTGCACTAACTGAAGCAATACAAACAAAAGCAATGTACAAAAGATGAAAACATACATGCCTTAAGTAAGACATGCAGGGTGTGCACGAGCACTTCTTCTACTGAAAGAAAACCTACCTACTCTACACTAACAAGATGAAAAGGGAACTCAAACGAATCTCCCAACCGATAGGGAGAAGTAAATTTCCTTTCTCAAAAGAGGAATCCATGTATATGATTTGGAACTGATCATGGTTGTTATAATGAGTGAATAACCGACAAGAGGCCGATCCTCCACCCAATTAACCAACAACATCAAGAAACAAGAAAATAGCTCTTCAAGTTTGATTGACATTGGACCCTTGAGGTGTTGATGGTGACCCTTGGTGCTTTGATACTCATCCTCATGCGCTAAAGTGGGCATGGCCATTTTTAGATTCTCCCTTGGCTCTAATGAAGCCAAGTATCTGATTGGGCATGGTCTGATCGGATGGATCCACCCATTGTTCTAAAATTCAACTCCAAAATGGAGTCTTTCCGAAAAAAGAGGCTAATTACATGCTGATTTTTTCTATGCAAAGGTTTCTGCAAGAAGTGATCCTCTACATTGATGACTGGTATGCAATGTGTGTCATATTTTTTCCCTTCCTCCTTATGTGGATAACATGGAAGATTCAGATCTTTCAACCTTAGTTCCATAGGGCCGTTGTGAAATGGAGGCTTTGTAATTGAATGCTATCCTTCGTGATAAAGGCTCGTGTCCCTGGAAGGTGGATGATGGAGGAGAAAATGATGTGATTTCCTCGGGCTCCTCTCCATCAAAGCAATCCTTCAAGTTAGATAGATAATCTACCTCCTTATTGTCCTGTTGTGTGTGTTGGACCTCCTCCATGGTGTCCTCATAATCTGAAAATTTCTCACCATGGTTCCCCTCATCCTCAAACATGAAGTTTGAAGGTTCAAACTCTTCTTTGACATTAGATCTCAAAGGAGATGAAGTGGGAGGAAGAATTGAAGGTTATTCTATGGCATTCTCTATGTTCAAAGCCTCTAAAACTGTATGGTTCTCCTCCACAGTTGGAATGTACTCCTCCTCTTTTGGATTTGGAGTAGCTCCTTCTTCCTCGCTTGTCGTTGTAGTTGAAGCTTCCACCACTTGTGGCTTGACCTTAGCCTCCTCCATGGGCTTGACCATCAAGGGGATTTTATTAATCCCAAATCTAAGAGCCAAGCTCACCAAGCTTTTAATCATTTCTTATTTTCTTGGCTCTTCCTTCTTGGTGCCCTACTTGACTAGATTTTTGAGTCTCTTCCCGACATGGACTCGGGAAAGTAGGAGGAGTGGTGGGTGGGGTCTCTACTAGTTTTTATTTATTTTTGGTGGAGGGGAAGGTATTGCTTTTGGATCTTGTGGAGGGGACTTGTATTTGGAAGGGAAAAGGGAAGAGAAATTAAGATGGGATGGGAGACTAGAAGATGGAGAAGGGAAATCAACACTTGGGGTAGCAAGTGAGAAACTAGACTCATGACATTGCTGTGATGATATTGATTGAGAAAGAGGAAAAGAAAAGCTATGAGGTGGTGGAATTACCCATTGACAAGGTTTTTAGCACCAAGCTCATAGGCCTCTATTTCCTCGATCCACTGTGCAAGTTGAGGTAACATTTCAACCATGAAGTCAAGATTCTCTTGCAGGCTATAGTGTCTTGGAAAGGGCCTTCCCATGGACAAGGTGCCCTACAACCAATTTTAAATGCCTTTCATTTGTGTTGTAGCCCGAGATTAAACCATGTTAGCCTCCATTCTTTGAATCTTCTCTAAAGCAGGTTAGCATTCTCCGTATAAATTATTATCATCATATGCATACCCTTGCTCTTGATAAGCTCCATAGCCAAAATGGTTTTGACACTGCTCATATGGGTAAACATGATGGTTGTGAATTTGATCATAATGCTGATTTTGAGGAGATGAGAAATACATTGGAGGTGGATTGCACCGATGTTGCTGTAAGTGTGAATTCCATTATGGGAATGAAGTCATGATAGCAAAACTTATGATATGGATGAAAATGAGAGAGATGGAAGAAAAATGGGTGGAAGTGGATGGAAGGAAAGTATGCAACTCAGAGAATGGGTTGTTGACTAGATGGAGTCACCGGATGTGCTTTTCATGTGCCTCCAAAGGTTGAATCTCATAAAGAACACATCAACTTGATGAAAATGAAGTGGTAAGGTGATTCAAACATGTCTCACCGAGTGTGCCAAAACTATTGATTGTGGTCACATGATGGCTTAAGATTTGTTGTTTGATAATGAGACACCTTGGAAAGATGAAAGAAATTTAACTCCAACGTCCCACCAGGCATGCCAAAACTATTGATGCAAAATTACAACACCTCCGGATGGCCTTAGATGTGAGTGGGGCATTCGGTTTAATCTACATAACATTGGACCATATCTCAAGTTGTGGGACTTGTGGGCTTGAGATGATCCTCCAGAGAAGGCTAGTTCCTACTCTTAAACTACTTGCCAATCTACTTTAATGCAGGAAAACCATCTAATCCTAATCTAACTTTCCAAGGGACCAGGGAGAGAGAGTGTATGAAAAGAAAGTTTACACTAAAGTGGTGATACACCAGAGAAGGAGGTTGCTGATAAAAAATCCAACTTCTTGAAATGGAGAGAGGTGAGCAATGGAGAGGATGGACAAGATGTATCACAGGCTAAAGATAAAGTTGACATAGAACACCACTTCAAACCCATTAAACACAACTCCCAAAACCTACAATAGACATAAGAGATATGCACAATATACCCTGCAATGATGAGAGACAAGAAGAGACAATAAAATAAGCAAAGGATGGAAAAAATGCATCATGAAAATTTTTTTATCGCTCCATGAGTTCACACAAGTACATCATAGTGGGAAAGATGCAAGAAAATGCCATTACAAAGCAAAGAGAGGAGGCTTAAGTTCCACATTCAACCCTAGGGAAGAAGGAGAGAGGGGCGAAGATAAAAAATGACCAACACTTAGAAAAATGCCCTCTTTACAATATATAAGAAGAATGAGAGAGAAAGGAGAGAAGAATTTGAATCATGCTTCAACCATCACAAAAGAGAATTGAATTCACCTC